>CM038231.1:57691674-58291674 GCA_021442155.1 Cymbidium sinense | reverse complement strand
ATGTTCGGCTCATTTATAAAACGAGCTTAAAATATTTGTTCGTGTTCAGCTCGTTTGCTTAACGAACGAGCCGAACACGAGCTACTTAATGAGTCGAACACGAGCTGTTCACGAACAACAAGCTTTTTTGACAGCCCTAGTAGACGACTAAGAAAAAAATCAATTCTACTAGTTAGCAAGTCTAGATTAATTCTCTAAAGAGGCAACTAACATATAATGCGATTATGTATGAAAGGTACCCTCATTTGATCAGTGACTTAAGATATTCTAAGTCATATATATAAGTAGGCTACAACAACTGAGTTATTACTCAAATAAGTATATCAAACTCTTCATTCCAATGCAACTCTATATAAAGATTCTCTCTTGATTAGTCTCTAAATATTCCAAGTCCTCGGAGTTATTTACATATCAATTAACAAGTATCAAATTGACGATTATACATAATCTCATAATAATAAAGCAACTACCTAGAGATGTTCTTTCCATTAATCAGTGATCCAAATATTCTAAGTTATGAATAGGGTTATTCCCACATCGACCAGCGAGTACCAGCTTAGTGGTAAAACATTCATTTAGAAATATTCAACAAGGAAATAAATTAAGTCACTATTCAAATAGGTATACTTGATTAAAACTATATTTATGATTTTCATTTCATGTAAAATAGTTTTACAATTGAGCGAGTTACATACAAACATCCTACTCATCAAAAGAAAAACTTTGTTTTAGAAGAAATGATGAAGGAAAAGATATGTCAACTTGAACTGCCATCGTCATTATCATCATCCAAGTCCGTGAGTGCGAGTACATTTGAGAAGGTAACCATGTTTCACCAACTTGGCAATAATAAAATGAGTGCCATCCTTGAACTTCTATAGTAAGAGCTCTTGTTACTCATCAAAATCAAGAAATCCAGTGAACTCGACTTTTCTTTTCTAAAACTCTTCAATTTGATGTGAGAGTTCTTCCTCTAATTCTCTCTTCGCCTCCACAAGACGAGTAAGCTCTAGAGTTGCTCTCTCCTTCTCCTCTTCTTGGCGAACAGCCTCACCATGAAGGTCCTTGTGTTTGGTTTTGAGAGATGTTAGCTCTTTTGTTATACTCGTCAACTGGTACTTACTCACATAGGCCTCCTTCCTCTTCTCTAAAAATATGTTGTAGACCTCCCATGTCGACTGCCATGCCATGGCTTGGGTGGTCATGACAGCATGTGATTGGCGACATTAGGAAGGTCAACCAAAAAGATCATCGAGATCCTGCGAAAAGATGGAAGACCGAGTTCATAGGCTTCATGGGTGGGCTCTTGTAAGTTTGGGTTCTAGTTATTCACCAAGCCCTCGTCTTGCTCTTCCTCCACAAACACACTGTTCTACTAGTAACTGCGAAGAGTTGAGCTCGCGGCTCTTTTTTTGGACATTTTGGGATCTGTGCTTCATTAGCGGCCTCGGTGGGAGCCGCACTCAGCTCCCTTTCCTCCTCTTCCTCCTTCCTGTCGGACACTCGCCCACCAATCTTGCGCTCGCCTTTCTCTAGGAATTTAAAAATGTTAGGGTTAAGCTCGAGGGTAGCGAGAGTTGCCTCTCTTGCGAGCAGGTAAGAAGAGAAAGAATTAGAAGAATGAGCCGTCAAAGATATAAAATAATTAGCAAGTAGAAAGGAGAAGTATTTATTGAGTGCGGTGAAATCTTACTAAAACAAAGGTAGAGAGAGATGTTCAGGCTGCGCGATCCTGCAGCCTCGCCATAACCTTCTCCTCCTGCACACTCGGCTTACTGAGCTTGGTCGCCTTACTCGGCTAATAGGGAAGAGGGATAGTTGACACCAGCTATTGAGGTGCGCTCTTTATAAACAGAAGCTAGGAGCGCCACTTTTGCACCTTATTCTACAGACCGTGAATTTTCAGCAAAATCTTTGAAAATTGCAGTCCTATTTAGTGGCATTTCACCGCAAATGTTCGGTGAAAGAGGTACAGGCTCCACGAAATGCCCTCTTCTCACAGGCATAAGATGAAAGTAGTAATGCTCGTCACCGAGTTGGGAAGGGTTTCTGTAGGAACCACTCTAAAGAAATCAAAGATGTCAATCCACTCATGAGGAAGAGGAAGTTGGAACCCATTCCGAAAATGGGCAAGTGGAATGCATAACTCATGCATTTGATCGAGTTGAGGCACTTGCTCTTCTCGGCACTCGCACAATAAAGTTTGTGTCGCCACTGTAATATTCGTAAAAAATGGATGTCGCGATAGAGGAGTCTAGCTTGGGGACTTTTTTTGATTTGGGCTTGATGAAAAGTGAAGGCAGCCTTCTTAGTGAAGCCATACTCGCTAGTGACGAAATACCAACAAAGATCTACTCGCACACCTCAAAAAAAGCAATAAAGTCTCAATTACTCAAGTCAGGAAGAATTTATAGACGTGATCATAAATGCATGGTAACACAGGCATCACATCAAAGCATTAAGTAAAATAAATGATTACATGAATCTCGTGAATATCTTAAGCGACAGAGGCTACAAAGAAACAATTAATGTACAACAATTAAAAATCATATAGTACTCATGAGCAGATAAAATATAAAATATTTACTACCTTTATTTGTGGGTATATATATATATATATATATATATTAGCAATTTTATTATAGAAACCGAGTACATTCCTCAGCGAGTCCACCTTTCTCGCACATATAATTGAATAAAAAGTTTGTGCGAGAAAGGAAAAGTGAAGTACTCTGCAATTTGTCCGAGTTCTGCAACAATGTTATCTTAGCCTCATGGTTGTGAAGTTATATTGGTACTCCACTTCTAAGAATTGCCGTCATTGCGACTCTAACTCCAACAGTGATCGCAGCTCACCTATATCCCTCTTGGACGAGTCTAGCTCTTCTAGAGGATGACCTCCTCTCATAGAGTAACGATTTTGGAAGAATCTGTGAATACTCGTTGTTCTTTCTTCATATTATTCTTTGGTCATCGAGTAGATTCACCCTTCGTAGATTCACCACTATCTCTATGACTAAGAGAGGGGAAACCGACCATCATTTCCTTGTCAGCAAAGGTGAAGCAATATGAGTTTTGATGATTGCTTCTGTCTAACGTGACTCTTCACCAAGTCGACGCCACCGGTTCAGTCCGCAACAAAGTTGGAGCCATCGTTAGTCATTGAGAAAGGAATTTGTTAAAAACTTGGAAAGAAATTTCAATTAGGGGATTTGCTATAGACCTAACCATTGAGAAGGGAAGCCGCCTATTGAGTAAGTGGAATTCTTCTCTTCTCTTGAAATGATCAAGTAGATCACCCATGGAAAGTGAAGTGACTCTATGAAGCTAACCGGACTGTTGGTAGAAATGACTTGAAGGACTGGTGAGTGTCCCTCACCATCCTTCACCAAAGCTTGAATGCTAGAAAAGCTCAGCTACAATCAAAAAGAAAGTATGAGACACGAACACAAAATGCTTGCAGTATGTGATAAGAGGCAAAACTCACCTCAACGAGCAATTCTTCTATAGCCGCCTTCATGGTAGCTGGTCCAACCATTCGACTCACCAGCACTCTCCTCGCCTAATCAAATGTAGGGCTATTAACGAGCCAATTTCGAGCCAATCTGAGGTTGGCTGGAAATCGGTTCAAAACATTTTCGACCGGCTCGAGATCGGCTCATGACTCGAACTATTCGATTTTGAGCCACCTCGGCTCGTTTTTAAATCAATTTCGAGCTGACTCTTTTGATTTTGAGCTAGCTCAAATTGAACATTTCATCTTTTTTGCTCGAATTCGAATGAAATTGACTCATTTTGATCTAGTAGCTTGAATTTAATAAAAATGATTATTAAAAAATTAAAAAATTAAAAAAATTGAATTAAGTGCATAAAATAAAAAAAATATATGATTTTTAAGGAAATAATATTTATAATTATAAATATATTATATTTATTTTAAAAAATTACAAGTTATAACTCTGTATACTTAATTTTATGAATAATTTTATTATTAAAAACTTATATAAGTATTATATATAAATTTAATTATTTTTAATAATAGATAAATTCAATCTGATCTCGAGCTGGTTTGAGCCGATCTGTGCACTGCTCGAGATCGGCTCAAAAAAAGTTCGATCGAAATCTTTGGCTCATAGCTAGCTCTATATAATCGATTCAATCTCGATCTGATCCAAATTTCGATTCGATTTTCGAGTTAAACTAATAGTCTTAATCAAATGTACCTCCTCTCCTCCTTCCTCCTCTCCAGGGACACTCGCAAGTCACACACTCGCCGCAGCGACCCATTCCTCGGAGGAGCGAGTGCTAGTTTCTCTTCATGGGTTCGAAGAAGCGATCAAATACACAATTGTTACAGTTATAGTAGTTGAATTGCTCTCCGCGGCCACTGGAATGATAGTGATCTCTTCCAACTTTGTTTTCTTCATCTTTTTGCGAAGACCTGCCCATAGAGTCGCAGGATCAATGTCACTGCGAGGCCTTTTAGTGTCCATAGTGATTACATTTTAACGAGTTTTGCAACTCGACCCTTGGAAGTCGAAGAGTTTATTTGAGCTAGTAGTTGAAGAAATGTTGAGCGCGTTAAAGGAGAAAGGAAAAAAAAAATTCATTTATAGCCTTCATAATGTCGAAAAATTGGATCAAACAAAAGATGATATGACCACTCAATAATTATATACATTTCTTAGATCATTATATATTTACAGCTAATCATTTTGTTCATTCTTCTATCCTTTTTGCGAGGCACCTCTACAAGTAGCAGACTAATCAAGGAACTAAATGTATACCCAAAATAAAGGATAGGCTCAAACGAGCCAAGTTATCAAGACGAGTATACTTGCACTAGGGATACTCGATAAAAAAGAATAAGTATACTCGCTAGAAGATGTGTCTGAAGAGGGGAAATCGACTTAATCTCATAAGCTAAGCTCTTAGAAGATAATAATTGAAAGGATAAGGCATGACTCGACTTGTCGACAGTATGCAATCACTCAAAGGAATGAGGCGGCTACTTTTTGTCTCATCTTCACTTGCATACTCGTCCTACGATGGGCAACTCCCCTCCATCCATTGGCAGATCTACACTCGCTCCCATGCATACTGCCATCAGCTTAGGCGTGAATTCACTTGTATAGGACATACCTTGTATGTATTTTCTATGTCTAATCACCCTTTGATATTATAAAAAGGGGCTTCTCTCTTACAAGAGATCTTTTGGCTCTCTTTCTAGACCCCTATATTCTGTACTTGGATTTTGAGTAATAAAATTTATTATTTTTTCTACACTTTTCTACTTTTCTCTATCCCCCTGCTCATTATATGTTTTCCTAACACTGCTTCTCAGGTATCTTAGAAGGTTCTTTCTCCATCTACGAATAGATTTGGATTCAACAATAATCATTAAGCAATCAACATGCTCATAAGGACAACTAGATCTTTCATTAGAGTTAATAATGGACAGCATGAAACCTACATATATGAGATGATAGAAGATAACAATTATGGACAAAGATTTTTCTTGGAAATCTCTTTGATGAAGGAGCTAATCCGCACCCTTGGGAGGAACCCTTTTAGGATAACACATCATAGCAAATCTTGCATGAGATTATGAAGAAGGTCCTTAGTTTGGAGCAGAGTTGGCTTATAACAATGTTTCTTATTTATTATTTTTTCCAGCACATTCTGACTCTACCATTAACTATTTTTATTAAAAAAAAAATTTTTCTTTTGACTCTCCAAGCACATTTTTTATAACTTACTTAATTTCACTTGCTGTTTTTTTTTACATAACATTAGTTTCTTTATGAACATCCCAAATTCTAAACTATTGTATTTTACTTTTAATAATATTTTTATCAGTGTTCTTTAAGTGTTCTCATCTAATCCTATAATAATAATTTGATTTATTTTTCATCTTCCAATCTTTCATCTTAAAATCTAAAACTAACAGTCGATATTGAGTACTTAAACTTTCGCTCGGAATAACCTTATAATCTTTTAAATTTAAACGATCTATTTTTCTTATCAAAAAATAATCAATCTGTATTTTACTATATCCATTTTTATAAGTAATAATATGCTTATCTTTTTTCTTAAATAAAATATTAACAATTACAAAATCATAAGCTAAAGCAAAATCTAATATAATCTTACTTTTTTTAGTAGTCACTCATAATACATAACTACTATGAATACTTTTAAAATCTTCTACCATCATAACGACATGTCCATTTAAATCTCCTCTAATAAATATTTTTTCTTCAAAATGTATCTTTTGTATTAATCCCTCTAATTTATTTCAAAAATTTTCTTTTGAACCTCATCCAAACTTACTTGAGGAACATAAACACTTATAACATTAATAATCTTAGTATTAACAATAATCTTTGAAATTATAATTTTATCTCTAAATTTATTAATATTTATAGCATTTTCTTTCAAATTTTTATCTATAATTACACTCACCATTTCTAATTCAACTTTTATCTGAATATCAAATTTTAAAACATAAGATATCAACCTCCTTAACCTTCTCCCCAACCCATTTAATTTCTTGAATACAAAATATTTATTTTCCTATGAACCATAATATCTTTTAATTCTATTAATTTACCTGTAAGAGTATTTATATTTCAAGTTTCTAACATAATTCTAATTTTATGAATTAACTTCTTTATTGCATCCATCCATAATATTAGAACACTTATTTATTTAACACTACACTTGAACATTAATGCATTGATGCTTACACACTTTTCATTGTATTCAGATCATACAACACATCATTTCCAGGGGACACCCCAGTATTAGCATACAACAACAACAACAACAACAAGCCTTAATCCCACTAGGTGGGGTCGAATCCTTCGTCTCCATTGTGTCCTATTATGTGTCAAATTCTCATTTAATTCAAGTATACTAAGATCATTTTTTATACATCTTAACCAAGTCTTTTAGGTCTACCTCACCTTTCTTAACATAAGGCAAATCTAATGCATCTACTCTCCTAATCGGTCATGGACGGTACGCTTTAGGTGGCCAAACCATCTAAGGCGACTCTCCCTAATCTTATCTACCACTGGAGCTACTCCAACTTTTTCCCGAACATACTCATTTTGCATTCTATCTCTAAGAGTAAAGCCACTCATCCACCTAAGCATCCTCATCTGTAACACTTAACTTAGTCTTATGCTTCTCTTTATTGGCCAACATTGCACCATAAGTCATTGCGGTCTTACCACCATCTTATAAAATTTTCTCTTAAGTTTAAGTGGAACTTTTCTATCACATAATAGGCGGCATTCCTCCACTTCAACCATCCAACTTGAATTCTACTAATAACATCTCCATCTATTTCACCATCATTTTGGACAATAGAGCCTAAATATAATCGCCACTCTTATTAATGACTTGATCACCTAAAGTCACAACACTATCACTAAAACTTCTACAACTAAAATTACACTCCATATATTCGCTTTAGATCTACTTAAACGAAAACCTTTAGACTCTAAAGTTGACCTCCATAAATCAAGTTTTTGGACTCCTCTCTAGTCTTATCAACAAGAAGAATGTCATCGAAAAGCATACACCAAGGTACATCTTCTTGTAAATGCCTCGTAAGCACATCCATAACTAAAGTAAAAAGATAAGGGCTTAATGTTGATCCTTGATGTAATCCAAGAAATAGGAAAATATTTTGTCAATCCTCCTTGTGTTTGGACACAAGTGACTCTAGTATACATATCCTTAATAACTTGAATATAACCAATATTAACTCTTTTCTTTCTAGAACTCTCCAAAGAACATCTCTTGAGACTTTATCATAAGCTTTCTAAATCAATAAATATCATATGTAGATCCTTCTTACTTTCTCTATGCTTCTCTCAACCCTCTTAACAAATGTATAGCATCCATAGTAGATCTACACGGCATGAAATCAAATTGATTGTCGAAACTTCATCACATCGTAACTTATGCTCATTACTCTCTCCCATAATTTTAATGTATGACACATTAACTTAATTCCTCATAATTTGCACACTCTTGTGCATCACCTTTATTCTTAAATATAGGAACCAATAGACTCTTTCTCCACTCATCCGGCATCTTTTAGTCTTTAAAATAACATTAAAAGATTTGTAAGCCAAGAAATTCCTTGATCTCTAAACATTTCCACACATCTATTGGAATATTATCCGGTCCTCTGACTTTTCCACATTTCATTTTCTTTAAAGCTTAACTTGATTTACTAATCTGACGATAGAAATGAAATTCTATTATTGTTTAGTATTAAGGTTCCTAAAATCAATCGTACTTTCGGATCCTTCATTGAAAAGTTTATCAAAATATCTCATCCACCTATTTTCAATATCTTTTCTAAGAAAAGCACTTTATTATTTTCATCCTTAATACACTTGACTATATCTTTACTTCTCTATCTCTTTCTTCTTGGCTAACTTATACATACATCTTTCACCTTCTTTGGTATCTAATCTATTGTATAAATCACTAAAGCTAAATTTTTTTTGCAACATATATTGCTTTCTTAGAATCTCTGGACTTTATATCTTTCCCAATTCAGATTTTTACATCTAAACCAAGTTTTATATGATCTTATTTATTTTTTATCTTTGCACTCGACTCCACCACCTATTCTTATTAAAGCTTTTCCTTTTGATTCTCCAAGCACATCTTTTAGCTTGCTTAATTTCACTTGATATTTTTTCCCACATACGTTAGCGTCTTTATGAACACCCCAAATTCTAATATCTTGTAGCTCTCTTAAAATATTTTTATTTGTGTTCTTTAAGTGTCCCATCTAATCCTGGGACAATAATTTAGTTTATTTTTCTCTTACAACCTTTCATCTTAAAATCTAAAACTAATAATTGTTAGATCTTAAAATTTCACTTGGTATGGCCTTACAATCTTTCTGATTTAAATCTATTTTTCTTATCTAATCAATCTGTGTTTTAGATCCATTTTAAAAGTAATAATATGTTCATCTCTTTCTTAAAAAAAGTATTAACAACTACAAAATCATAAAAAGCAAAATCTAATATAATCCTACCTTCATCATTAGTAATCCATAAACGTGAATACTTTTAAAATCTTCTTCTCTACCAACATGTCCATTTAAATCTCCTAAATTCTTTTCTTGAGGGTATCATTTGTATTAATCATCATTCAAAATTTTACTCTACTCCTTCGGGAGCGTAGACACTTATAACATTGATAATCTTGGTATCAATGATAATCTTTAAAGTATAATTCTATCTCCATCTATTAATATAGCGTTATCCTTCAAACTTTTATCTATAATCCTACACCATTTCTAGTTCTTTACCAATACCAAAGTTTAAAACCTAAACTATCAATCTCTTGGCCTTCTCACCAACCCATTTAGTTTCTTGAACATAAAATATTTATCTTTCATGAACCATATTAATTCTATTAATTTACCGTAAGAGTACCTATATTCCAAGATCCTAACCTAATTCTAGTTTCATGGACTAACTTCTTTGCCGCATCAAAATGTGGGAACCCTTCTTATTTAACACGGGTAGATCGTGACTCACAGCACATTTTTCAGCGTATTTCTGAGCGTCGTGGGGGGCCTAGCAACACAATGATTTAAAGAATGTCGTGATTATTTCAACAAATTTACGGTCACTACCTAACGCAACCCTCCACTTTTTGCATCCGGACTTGGGACCGGCAATGATAATATTTTAAAATATTCATGTCATAATTATTTCAACAAATTTTACACTAATCCTGACTTGAGACTAGCAAAAGTAGTGTTAATTTGAATCATCAAATTAATAAAAATAAATAAATTGAGAGCTTAAGACTCCAACTAAAAAGATCTTAAGTTCATGTCATTGCACATATTATATATATGAGTTTATAATTAAATTTATTCAAATATCTAAAAAAATATGACTGATAACTGTATGAGATGCAATTACTATGATAAGTGAAGGGCAACGGGATCCCTAATTTTAAAAAAAAAATTAGTCAAATATTACTCAAATTGGCTCTTTTTTTGCTCAAAATTAATTTGAAATTGAACAAAATAAACCACCTTTACCTCCAATAATAAAAATGAAGAAAATCATGATAGGCATGAAATTCGTGCATTTAATGAAACATCATAGCAGGATCACACGACTAAGAGAAAGAGATCTATAAACAGCGTCTACATGAACAAAATAGCCATTAGAGAATGGCAGAATGCTCCATTTAAAATTGACTCTTAAGACTACTGCTCAGAAACAAGATGATTACACGCCATCATGACTCCATTGCCAACTCTCCATCAGCCTCAGCTATGATGCCAATGCCTTCCCTTCCCATCATGATTGCAGTAAGCATCAACTTACCTGCATCTGGAAAATTCTTGTGCTGCATCAATATGGTTTCAACTGATGAGCCTGAGTCCTTTGGACTCACAAAGTCCACTTCATCCTTCCTTAATGGCAAGGCCTCGTTGAAACCTCCTTCATAGGTCTTTGCTTCCGGCCCATAACACCGGCATGAAGCTTTGAAAAGTATGGTTTCTCTCAAATTTTCGAGGACTAACTCATCGCTCCATCCTTTCACTCTTGGTGCATTGGCGAGAGCTACCCAGTCATCCTGGTCAGCAGCATTTCGCCAGCTTTCCTCGAGAAGGCTCCGATTTGAATTGCGAAAGGAAGAGCCCATCCAAGCAAATATTTCAAAAGCAAGTAAAGCCAGCTTTCGAGTTCTTCCTCTCAAGCACATCTCAATAAGAACTACAGGCGGTATTAGCTTGGTCATTGCTGGTTCTCCTTGATTCTCAGGGACACATGCCAACACCTCTTCCTGCCATTAGAATGCCAAAGAGCATGAAATCAGCGCAAAGCTCTGGCAAAAATAACAAACTTTACAATTACAACGGACTACAAATCCCTTTTTAACAAGAGAAAATGAAAAACAAAACCAGCAATTATAGAATGAAAAATTAAGCTCAATATGCAGGAATTATATATGGGGTCTAATTATAATTAACTCTAGAGTATTTCAGGCTTTGTAACAAAAAATAAACGGATAGCTTCCGGACTACAAAGGGCCCTCCTACACGACTTGATTATCAATTATTAAACGATTCAAGCTATGGTATGATGTTTACCATCCCTGACCATGTTCAAAGCTTCGAAGTAGGTAGCAAACAAGGTAGCTCAGAAGCAACATAAAATGCAGCTGCACCATTGGAAGTATGATCCCTGCCATTGTAGATACCTCAACGACTAAACAATAGAGATTATTATATTACTAAAGCTTTCATTAGTCTGGTTCAAATGGAAAAAATAACATTTGTTCTCAAATATCTTGAGGGTTTAGGGTTTTGAGATAAGATTTCTCATGAAAATAGAAACAATTTTCAAAACCTTATTAATTCCAAACTTCAGCTACTACTAAAAGATAGGAATTTATTGCTAATGTAAAATATTGGGCAGCACAATCAGTACAACTTAAGAGCAGACACCTAATATCATTTTGTCAGCCATATCCCAACTATTTGAGGTTGGCTCTATGAATCATCATTTTTTATTCAAATTTGAATTTATTTCATTAGTTTTAGCTTAAATTTTATGATTGAAAGTCAGCCTAACATCAATCCCCGTCATTTTTCATATAGTCTTTGGATGGCCAGTGAAAGGTTCATGGATGATACCCAATAGCTTCGAAAAGTCACAAAAAAAACTAATATATGTATTAACACTTAAAAAACTATTGATTTTACAGAGACTAAAAATTCCTGTGGCATTATCATATCATTCAAAAAGTATCATAATTACTCAAAAATGACAGGCTCATAATTGAACTTCAAGCAAAATCATATCAGGTTTAAATTACTTTATAAGCACCTGCAACATCAGAATATGGAGATCAGCCTCTATGCGAAGCATCTTCAGCTCAAAACCCTCTTTCTTACCTGATACAAGGTAATACAAAGTCATCAGCTAGTGATGATGCTACAATAAAAGAATTCACAATCAAGGGTCTAATGTACAATAAAAACTGCTATTGCATTCAGTTCAAGAAATTTTCTAAAACACTACAAGCTGGTAAAAATTGATCAATTTGCTCACAAGAAAAATCCAAATGCTAATTGACACACTCATGCAAAATTCTTTAAGGACCTTCCATATCTAAATAGCAAGTCTGGAACAAAAAATTCCATGCAATAAATGTTGAAGGTAAAAGTTTGAAGGAGCCAACCGTGCTTAAGTAAGAATATCTTTTGCAACGAACCATGTGATTACTCTTTTCCTGGCAACAGCATCTCTCACTCAAAAAAGTTCGATGTATGGACATCAAGCACAAATTAAAAACATTTTCTAAAATTTGTTATCCAAGTGCTTAATGAGCAAGAAAACAAATGCTAATAACATTTTTGTGATCAAATCATTCTTCTCAAGTTGCATCTTCAACAAAGAAAAAGAGGAAAAATAAAGATTCCACATTTTGCTTTATCTTCAGAAAGTATATCCAAAAAATAAGACCAATGAAATTCGGGTATGTAGAAACATACGGCATATCTTGATTTCTTTGGAGCATAATTTCAGAAAAAAAAACTGTAGTCGCTGACAAAAGCTTACAAGACCATTTTAATAAATGAAACAGATAAATGGAGTGCAGTGCAGCAGCTGCTTTTCATCATTTGAAGAAATTAACAATCGAACAAATAAAAAAAAAGAAATTAACAATGGAAACATTCAAATTGAAGAAACTCAGCACAAAAAGTATTACCAAAAGGCTAGATTAGTACAAATGCAACTAAATAGCTGTGTTTTTACTTCCAAACCTACAAATTTCAATCCTTGATAAACTGTAAATTAAGGGACCATTATCTAAATAGCAAATCTGGAACAAAAAACTTTCACACAACTTATGTTAAAAGTAAGAGCAAGTTTGAAATTGCAAACTATGCTTAAATAAGATTATCTTTTGCAACCAAGTATGTAATTAGTCTTTTTCTAACAAAGGCATTACTTCACTCTAAGAAGTTTGACGAAATAAAAATCAACCATAAATTCAGAACAAATTATAAAATTAGTTGCCCACATGTTTGACAAGCCAGAAAAGGCCAAATGTTGCAATAATATTTTATGATCACATCATTCCTTCTCATGTTGCATCATGAAAGAAACAAAATTAGAGAAAAAAATTGAAGAGGTTACATTTTGCTTTATCTTCAGAAATATATCAAAAAAAAGGTCAAAAAGATTCAGGCATGTAGGAACAAATGGATTATCTTAAATTTATTTGGGGCATAACTTCAAAGATGGAAAATGTAATCGTTTATAAAAGCTTACAAGGCCATTTTAAAAAAAACAACAGATAAATGGGGTACCATGCAGCAGGTGCCTTCATCATTTGGCAAACAAAAAATGAAGATGAAATTAACAATGGAAACACTCAAGAAACTCAGCACAAAAAGCAATACCAAAGGGCTGGATCGAATGAAATGCAACCAAATAGTTGTATTAGTGCTTCCCAAACTTCCAAATTTCAATCCTTGATAAGTCTAGATTTTTTATGTAGTCCATGCTTGACTTGCCCTTGATTTGTTTAGTAGCTAAGTTGGCTTTAATTGAAAGTATTCACTTTTAAAGGGAATTGATTGGGGTTAACAACGTTTAGAGTTGGGCTCTTTTTGAGTTAATCTATCGTATTTCCACAGTTTGTTTTTACACTATTTCTTCAGATGATGAAGAATACTGGTCTTAAAAATATACAGATTAGATTTATAAGTATTTGACTAGAAGAGAGATGATGAAAATTTTTGGAATTGATTTTTCATGTGATGTTCTATCCTACTTTGGTTGCCAATTGCCACTTGCAAGCTCTACAAGAACCTTTTATAGGATTTGCGCATCCTTCTCAGACATCAAAGATCCATCTTAGATTTTTCATACCAAACAACAAATTCAAGTTATCCTCTTTCCTACCTCACTTGCAGCTCGCACTGAGATCTGGAAGAGTATGCACAGATCCATTCTCTAGCAAACTGTTACCTCCCCTCCTCTCTTCCTGTTGTTGGATATAAGTGATTTATTTTGATGTATTTTCTTGAGCTAGACTATTACTTTTTTTTTTTAAACTTGATCGCACAAAAAACAACTGCATCCGTCCATAACTTGCTAGCACAAATAAGAATTCCAATATTATGGATAGATGCAGGTGAAAAAGCTAGTACATGACATTAGAATTAGGATAAGAACTTAGAATATAAATACCCTTATAAGTAGATTAATGAAATTAATAGATATTATGGTTCATAGGAAGACAAATATATGTATCTGTATTCAAAAAACTAAATGGATTGGGAGAGGGCAAAAGGGATTGATAGTTTAGGTTTTAAAACTTTGATATTTTGGTATGAGTCATATTAAAATGACATAGGTAAACTTATAAATAAAAGTTTGAAGAATAATATTGTAAAAATTAAAAAG
Organism: Cymbidium sinense; assembly: GCA_021442155.1. Lineage (NCBI taxonomy): Eukaryota > Viridiplantae > Streptophyta > Magnoliopsida > Asparagales > Orchidaceae > Cymbidium > Cymbidium sinense. The sequence goes on along the minus strand of CM038231.1, from coordinate 58,277,185 downwards.
GTTGGTGAGAAAATTGTAGCTCTAAAAATTATTGTTGATACTAAGATTATTAATGTTATAAGTGTTCATGCTCCACAAGTAGGTTTGGATGTATGCTCACAAGAAAAATTTTGAAATGATCGCATTAAAAAAAAAAGCTATTGAGGGTCAAGTAAAAAAATTTTTGTTCGATTAAATTAAAAGAAAAAAAGTTTTGCGGCGTAAGTAAAAATGCTACTTGGGACCTAACAATGGCAATATTTTTTGTACGATCAAGTAAAAAAAATTTGAATAAAAAAATTTTGGAATGCTGGAATTAAAAAAAGCTACTTGAGGGTCAAGTAAAAAAATTTGTGGGGTCAAGTAAAAAAGGTACTTTGGACTCGATGACGGTAATATTTTTTATGCGATCAAGTAAAAAAAAATTGCAGGATAAAGGCTTTATGTTGTTGCTATACTTGATCGCACAAAATGTTTCAACAGTTTGGACCTACTTAACAATTTCAAATTGTTTCGATTAGAAGGGAGAAATAATTATTTGAAAAAGAACAACATTTTACTCAATTGTATTTAGTATACGCATTGATATGCACATACATGCAGGTAATATGAGAACAATAAAGAAAAGAAATATTTACATAAATGCCACATAATCTATGAGGACCAACTTAATACCACCTTTCCTCTCTTATGTTTGCATCTATACTCGCAAATTGTAGATATTATCAGAATTAAAAGTTGCATTATTCTAATTAGAGGATTAAAAAGAACTAATATAATTTGGACATAAATTAAAGAAATGCTAAGAGTTAAATGGCCTATATATCCTGATAATAAATTATATTATTAAATACTAATATTTGAATATTTGTGAAAACTTAAGAGCTACTTGGGATCAATTTTGTTTTCTATTTTTTGTTTTTATTTTTATGACCTTTTTAAAAATATATTGTTTGATGTGTTTTTATTTTTTAATTTCAAAAATAAATAACATTATTTTTAAAACACTCAAAACAACTTCTAGATGTTTTGAATGTTTTTAAAAACAATAATAACCGTCAAACATGTTTTGCTTCGAAACAAAACATAACAAAATAAAATAAAAACATAAAACAAAAAATAGAAAAAAAAAGTGATCCTAAATAGCCCCTTAATTTTTAGAAATAATTATATTACAGTGTACTCTATCATAATGAGTTGAGAGTTAGTTTCACTAATCTTGTTTTATGATGGTCAATTGACTATTGATGAACATTTCATACTCGTTTATTCTGGTGGAAAAAATCGCCCAATACAAGTTCCACGTCATTCAAACTTATAGGATTTGAAGCACAGAATTGTGAGGGCTCTACACCTCAATCCAAGTAGATACACAATCAAGTTGACATATCGTTTTTCTATTGGCATGGGATTTATAATGTCATCCATATCTTATGATGAAGTTTGTGGAGACATGTTGAATGAAAGTTCTCATCAAATATTGGTGTTTTATGTTAAATTGAAAACTCATTATAGTGACTGCCCAACCATGGATACTGATAATGTTGCAAATCTTTACTCGTGCAACTGAACAACGATGCTCTTGTACCAAGGTAAATAGTTGTGTGCTTTTTATATCTATCAACATTAAAAACAATTTGTATTTACAAATCGACAATGAATTTTAGTGTAGTAGCTCAAACAGTTGTTACCTTGTCACAATCACCTCGACCTACTGTATCTTCTTAAGATGAAACAATGAATAGTTACTTATCTAGTGAATCTAAAGATAGTAGTGATGAAGATGGACCTGCACCTTGCCAACTTAGTGTTGGTGGTCCTATTGCAAGTCATGATTTTATTAAGGATTACTCATTTAAAAAAGCTAAAGATAAAGGCCATATGATTTCCATTAATGACCATATTCGTATTTGTCAGATGGCAATAGAATGGGATGTAGTATTCGATGGACCATCTAATACCCCCCTGCTCTCACATGTCATGAATATACCAGAAGAGTTGTTTGAAGATATGTGCTTTCCAAGCAAAAAGATTCTTCAATTTGCAATGAGCGGTTGGTTGATAATTAATAATGTGGAGTTCCTAACAACTTGTTCAATTCAAAAGAACTTCACAATAGTTTGTGCACAACATAATAATCATTCTAGAGCTTGTATGACATTTGCATGGCTGTCGCAGCAAGCGCTTAAGAGGTGCATAGAAGATCGGAAGTATGGGTGTTGCACATACGTGCATTAATCCAGTTAATTAAGGGTCATCGACAGTGCACCTCTAAGTTCATTAATTACTTCATATTACCTATGATAAGACACCAAATAAACCTAAATCCAAGAGAGATTATTAGACAAATGGAAGCTAAGTTCAATACCAAAATTTCTCATATGAAGGCATGGGATGCAAGATGCAAGGCCATCAAAATAATATTTATTACTTTGGATGAATCATACAAGTCCATCAATCTATTCATGGAAATAATCTGCTCTGTCATGCTAGGTTCTATTTACAAGATCCAGTCTAATAGCTCTCATCGTTTTCAATGATTATTTTGAGCATTCGGACCTTCAATATCAAGAAGCATTGCAGACCGATGTTGTGCTTAGATGACACCTTGCTTGGCAAGTATAGAGGAACTTTGCTCACTGCAGTTGGGATTGATGCCAACAATGGCTTGTTTCCTATTGCATTTGCTGTTGTTGAATCTAAATTCAAAGAATCTTGGCTTTGGTTTCTAATTAGCCTTAATGAGTTCCCAAATGTTCACTCAATAAGTGATTTATGTATAATTTCAGATAAGTACTCAAAGTTGCTATGAGCTTGTAGGAATATATTCTAGTGGGCTGCTCATCATCGTTATTTGAGGCATCTGCGAGAGAATTTTAAAACATCTATTATAAAAATGGGAATATTATATGTGGAATTTCTTTGCCAAAAAATATATAATGTGGGGAGTAATGATGTATTCATAATTTTAATCATTATATGTCTGATATAAAAAATGTAAAGGTAAAGACTTATCAGTGATTGTTTGATCATGACTTAAAGAAGTGACTTTAGTCCATGATGGTGAGATGTGATATGATACTATGACGACAAATACATCTAAGTGTTTTAATGAGGTCTTGAAATGTGCACGAGGACTACCAATTCAAGCTCTTATTACGTGCATATATTATAACATTGTGGCACTCTTTCTTAAGAGGCTAAGCAATATGACCCGTCTCGAAGAAGCAAACTGGTTTATGTTCATGAAACAAACGCATAGTTTATTGTGCAGGTATTTACGAGAGGCTAGACACTACCCTGAGCCTACTCGAATAAATTATTGGGAGATATAAATATTTGACATGTCATGCCTGTCCTATAGAGTGGACTTCATTGATGAAGGAGTTTGCAGATGCAACTATAATCGCTTAGAAATATAACATATATCTTGTCCGCATGCAATTGCAATGTTAGGACAGAGAAGGTTAAATCATTTTGCATATGTCTAAAAGTACTACACGTTGCAGTTCTATAAGCTAACATATACTGGCAAGTTTCATGTCATCTCGGATCGCACTAAATGACCACATATGATGAGCAATGAGGAATTATTGAGTTATTACCACCAAATTATAGATGACGATCTGGTAAGCCTCGCACAAGTAGATACAAAAATAGTATGGATGAGAGTACAAGTCATACCATCGACTGTGTAGCATGTATAACACAATGAGTTATAATAAGTCATCCTGCTTATATAATCCTAATAATAGAAGGTTCGTCTAACCATAAAATATTACTTCTCATTTAATATCACATTAATTTTTATATTGCTTTTCTTTTTATACATCAATGCTTCTTGTAATCAAATTTAATTGTTTTATTAAATATTTTTTGTGACATTTTTCACTCAGGTGCAATGGCCGAGGAAGCTTCCAAGCCGGCTAAATGCCGGCGTCAAAGGCATGCTAGGGAGGACAATGTTGTTTACGGTCCTGCACCACCAGAAGTTCACCCCAGCATTGCCTTTCTATGCAGCCGACATAGAGCCACACACCATGACTCGATATGTTGCTTCATTGTCTATTTCCACTAATGATAAGGAATATCACAATTGTAATTATATTTTTCTTGTCTTTTTTTCTTTCCAGGAGACTATTCTTGAAGTTGCATCACACCTACTCATGCTTAAGGAGTGACCCATTAATTGTCCTCAGTTCATGAATGGCTTACGTGTAGTTGGTTTAGATTGTTTTTGACTTCCACACATGATCCATAAGTCGAATTGAATTCAGGAAACAAATTCGACAAATTTCGGATGCGATCCCATATAAATTGAAACTGAAATATATTGGATGTCACCGAAACTAGTCAAAATGACTTCCGATCGACGAACAAACTTCGCAATCGAATTCAAAGTGTTGAAATTGATCAGAATATACATCTTGCACAATTCAACGGTCACCCGATTAAAGAGAGTCATTGACACGTCTATGCGCATATCAGAGTTGGAAGGCTGCGACGATGCCAAATAGCCTATGTTCGTAAAATTGATCATGTCGTTAGCGTCAAAACATCGAAACCTGTCAAACAAGACTGTCCGCGTTGGATTCGGATGAGTCTGCGCGAGTGTCGAGCGGTTAGAAGCGATAATGCACGTTTTTGAACTAAAATTAACCCAATTCACCGCCGAATTAAACCAAACGATCTATGATCGCAAAATGGACTGCACCGTTGAGTCTAGAACTTCGAAATAACCCTAAATTAATACCCATATTGCCTACATGATGACATCACCATGGAAAGTTTAATTAAGATTAATCACTCAAATAAAAAGAGTCCTATATAAATACTCTTTAACACCTAACCCTAAGACATATACCTAACATCTCTAACTCTAATCAGCGCCGCAAGACCCTCCACTTCGATTCCTCTAGAGCAAACACCAAGCCGCATGCCTCGTCCCTCCCGATTGAGCAAATCGAAACTCCCGATCCATCCCTCAATTCCTCATGTGTGACTAGCCGAACGAAGCTCCCGAGCATCCGTTTCCAAACCCCATCTCTTCCTCCCCAGTCAGAGACCTGTCCAACCGCAACAACTCACACCGTCGACCTCCTCCACACCAAACCGGCGAGTCAACTCAACCTCCTGTTTGCTCGAGCAGGTAGCGAACCGCTCGCCCGCCGTTCTCTACTGCAAATCGGGTCAGCCGCATGTCTCGCTTACTGTCGCCGCTAAGAGTTGAACTAAAATCCCACCCTGGCTACAAGTATTTCTCTCCTTCTCTCTCTTTCTCTCGCCAATTCCTAGCTCCTCTTGCTCTCACGTTTCTCAAACAGTTAAGAAACAAGCCCTCTTACATTTCCATTCCAGGATGCTAGCAAGCTTCACACTAAACTCTCTTCTCCGCCATCGTTCTCCACTTACCGCCAGAACCCATGCCACTCACCCTCTTCTCATAGCTATCATCCCTGCTCTCTTGGGTTAATGCAAGCAGCTGCTAGTTTGTTCCCAGCCGGAGTGCTGCAGACATCGACATTTCTCCTCACTTGAGTTCCATCACTCGATAGCTCTTGCTTGACACTCTTTCCCTCCCTTTGTTTCGACTTTCAAGCATGAGAGAGCTTTCTCATTCGATTCCCATAAAAGAAATCCTCCAGCTGGGAACCCGTGTACCAGCAGCTCTTCATGTCAATCCTCCTTATCACTCACACTACAACTCTCCTGTGACATCTAACTCCAAGCCACTTGCAAGCCTATTCTTCTCCATCTACTCTTCCTACTCTTACGTGCTGGAATTCCTAAGAGTGAGCTAAATGATAATCCAGGTGATCTTCCTTACAATGATCCTCAATGCCTAAACCTAATTCCATATACTGAAGAATGTCTGAATAGTAAGTACATCCAAACACCCTATGTTGAAGACCTGGATGTTACTAAAATGATGCTAAGGTCCAATACAGATGCAACTCTAGTCTCCCCTCTCACTTCTCTATATTTCCAAAATCTCCACAAGTAGTTCGCAAGCCAATTAAATTGATTGACAACACCCAACTTCTTGTTCATTCTCTTGTCTACAACACTCCATGTGGTCAATTATCTAATATCTATCAAAGCAAAGTGTGAGTGACAGTAGATTCCATAGGATCTAATGTTGTCATGATTGTTGCCAAATTCTACTTAGCTTACTAATAAAGTGTTGTTTTATTTTGTTGAATTCAGAAATAGTAACAATGGTTTGATGTTTGGTATGAAAACGATGAACTGAAGTTTAGGTTCGCTTGATGTTTATATTATAATTTGTTGTTTGGTGATCTCAAGTGGCAAAAGAGTGGATGGAATAATGATATGTGTGCTAAAGTAATCACATTTATGTCCTATTATATTGCCTCAATGCATATGTGAAAGTAAGATTGTAAGAAATGATATACTTTTAAGTACCTATTCATGTGGCTTCAATATAGTGGGAAAACTTGCTAGATCATAAATACTCGTTCATGTTGCTTTAACACTACTGAATTTTAATTTAAATTATTGTGTACTTGCAAGCATGAATATTACATTCCTGCACTCATTATTTTAATATAACTGCAATAACTGCTAAATTTAAGTACTCGTTCGTGTTGCTTCAACACGGCAAGGAAAGTTAAGATGCTTCATATACAGGTTTTGAAGGCATATGCGTGTTTCTCATAAGCGCAATAAGTATGAAGAATTTTTTGGCCGTGGTGTCGAAAGACACCTATCATGCATACTTTCCATAAGCATGGTAAGAAGGCCTTGGCACTCCCGATGCAGTCCCCTACGCAGGGATGATGATGAAAGGCTGCCGGATTTCACTCCAAATGATCATATACTTGCAAACATAATGTACTGATTTTTTATTTTTGTTGCTTCTATATAACTACAATAACTGCTAGATTTAAGTATTCGTTCGTGTTGCTTCAACACAGCGAGGAAAGTTAGAAAATTTTCTATACGGGTTTTGAAAGTCTATGCCGCTTCCCATAAGCAAGTGAGTAATGAAGACTTTTTAGTTGCGGTGTCAAAAGACACCTACCATGCACGCTTTCTATAAGCGTGGTGGGAAGGGCTTGGCACTCCCGATGCAGCCTCCTATACAGGGATGATGCCAGGAGGCTGCCGAAATTTCATCAAAATGTGGACTAATAACCAATGCAAATGAGATAGATAAAGAACATTATATAAAGCTTAAATGAATGATCAAAACCATAATTGAGTTGGGTTGAATGAATAATAAGTAGCCTACAATACATACATTATCATGAAACGTTCAAAAAAAAAAAAGGAATTGAACTCAAATATGAATGAAACATATAACATACATTAGATTGATTAAGGATGCACTATATCGAAAGGTTACCTTCCTAATGAGATTGAGATCTAAATCAAAGTTAAAATAAACTACATTAGGTTGGATGGGTCACATATTAGCAAGGTTAAAACAAAGTCATTTGCTAACGAATATGAAAGTGTCGTCTCATTAAATGATTAGATTATGTGATGGCTCATATCAATAAATTAAAGAAGATTTAAGAAATTCAGTGGATTGATTATGAAGTTAGAAGCTCATCAGCAACACATATTTGTCACTTTGGATATTCGGAGTCTAAGGATATCTGGGCTAAAATGGTAGCCCGGGCATACGAATAAAAATCTGTCACTCACTAAAATCACTAAGAGAGTGAATTGAATTGTCACTGGGATGACCTTGGGTGAATGTTGTATGCGTCATTAAATGCCATTATTCAATCTAAATGTTTTGATGTACATGCAAATGCTCAAACGAAGTAAACTCCATGTATGCGATGCTTCATCATTCATGTAAGTGTTTGAAAGAATTAAATTCTTGCATGTAGAGCAAGGTAAGTCCTACATTTAAGTCTATAGCCCTGAAACACATATAAGTGCTTGGACAAAAGAATTATCCTTCACATCAACTTTGGAGTGATCCTATATCTCATTCAAATGCTTCAAAATTTATACAAGCTTCCAAATGAATAAGTAGAGTGCTTTCACGAATTTCAAGATGAGTTCATACTCACATTCACCATACCAACATATATGTAAAAGATCTAAAAGAGATAATTCAACATGAATTTCGAGACTGTTTTATAGACAAATCAAATACTTTGAGATTCATGTCGATATCCTAAATAGTGATACTTTTATCAAACACCTTTCACATGATTTAAATACCCACATGGACCACGACACTATGATAAAAACTTAAAGCTAGTGTCTGAGGATGCTGCACTGGTTGACATCAAATAGATTCAAACTTACTTTGTCTTAGAAAGAGTGCAAACCTCTTTATAAAGTGATGATTACTTTGAAGATAGACATTTAGTTTGTAGGCTTAATTCTTGAAAATTGATGCATATACATATTACTAATAAGTTGCTTCATTTAAATATTGAAGTTGTAAGTCTCATGCAATTAATCTGATCATCCTCCTTATAAGGATTGGAGTTTACCGGATTGGTTGAAAGTTAGGTGTATGTTCATCAAGAAGAATATTTGATCTTGCATTTGCATACGACCATCAATGATATAAATAAAGAAGCTTCAATTTTCACAAATTGAACTCTAAATCAAGTTGAGAACATAATATTCATGTCTATAGATCTAATCCTTTATGCAATGGTTAGAGTTGATAGGATTTATAATACGAATAAATAATGTCAATTTTAAATCACATATAAATATCATAGACTCAATCCTTTACTACCAGCCAAGTAGAGTTAACAAGGTCCATCCCCGATGATGGCTGTGTTGAATGAAAATTTCAACTGAAAGGGATATTACTATCAAGTTATATTTAAAATTCAAAATTAAATCAAAATAAATTCAAATTTCATAAGAATATTAAGAAAGCAAAAGAAATCAAATATAAATGTCTAAATGAAAATCATCAATCTAAAAACATAAAACTAAAATATATCCACCCACCTGCAATTGTTTGTTAAAGGTGATAAATTAAGAAGACTTTAGCTCACAAAAGAGCCATATCAAATCAAGTACATTAATATATTCATACTCAAATAATCTCATGTCAATAAGGACGTGGCCCGTGTCCTTTTGCGTGATTTGGATAGCTCCGTATGATCTATTCTGAGAGTCCTCGGCCAGGGTGATTGTAAACGATCATTATATTATGTCGTGGCCTTGGTATGTTAGCTCTGTCCATTAAACTGTGACCCATAGGGGTGCACTTGATAGGACAAAAAATCATTTGTCAACTAAAGTGGATTTAAATTTATCTCCTTAGACAGATAAGTCTACAAAGACACCTTGGATAACGTGACCTATGGCTGTCGACAATGATCCTTCGATCAGGTTGTCAACCTCCTCATTAAGTAGGCAACGGCGGGATGAAACCATGGGATCTTGATCGGGCGCGTCATCATTCCCAACTATCCACTTTAAGCTAATGATGATGAATTTCATAAATATTTCAAAACTCCCATTTGTTGCTACTATACGCTAAGCAATTAGTGATCTAACGACTAGCCTTAATCAAAAATTCTCTCTCAGCATTAGGATGGGTAATTAATTATAAGTGCTTGCACTTACAGGAAACCTGGAACCATCACTTGTTTATAGGAGTAATTAAATATAAGTCCTCACAAAATGAGAGTGAAATCTCTGAGTAGTGTCTTATCTACTATTTCATCTACCTTATAAAAATTTGATCGACATTAATTCAAACTATCTTCATTAAGAAGTCGGTGATGAATTTTCAGAGCCCACAATTGTGTTAGCCAACTACAGTATATCTGCTTGGACCATCATTTGCTCACTACATTGGTGGAGAGATGGTCCTCACTAACTAACTCATTTCATCTACCTGTCGATGAGATGGCCGTAACTTTACAAGATGTGTCTATGATACTAGGTGGTCATGTGGACGAGCCTCCTTTAGTAGATCCCATTATGGTTAGTGCAGGGAAACAATGATAGACTTGGTCAGACTGTTACGATGAGCTATTGTAAGCACCCAGAGCCAAATATTGTATATCATGATCCGAACCACCCAACATCACATCTACCTTTAAAATGGGAGAAGCTCAAGCACAAACTTCATGTCATTAAGGTGGCTCAGGTGGACTATGAGAAATAATTGCATTTACCTAAGCGACATTGAGTTTACCAGTAATATGTGGGCATACATCTTGTTCATCATTGGCTCCTTCGTGCTCCCAAATATATCAGGGTTTAAGGTTCATTTGCAATACTTGCCACTATTGGAGGATTTGGAAGTATTCAACACACTTTTGTTGAGAGGGGCAGTGTTTGCTCGCTTATATAGAGAGCTCTTTGAGGCAACAAAACCAAAACAGACGAACATGATTGGCTGCTTGCACTTTCTACATATATGATCTTGGGTGGGAGCATATCTATGTTGGAAGGCCCACACTGTATGTACCATACCCGCACGAGCTAGATGGATTGAATGTTGGCTTTAGGTAACCTTGTATAATACTTCACAAAGTAATAGTTTCATTTTACCAATTGTTATATGGACTAGGTGGAATGAAGGGTACATACAAGAAATGCTAGTGGGGAATGTCAAAATATACAAAGATGAGCTTGGTAGGCTTATACAAATTCAGGTATGCATGTAAGTAGTTATATCCTTGATGATTCTATTTTTAAGTTGAATTGTACCTCTTGTTTATTAAGTAGGTGATTTGGGAGCCCTATGGGAATGAGATCAGATTATGTGTGATAGATATTTGCCTTATGGTTGAGGATATTTGGCCAGCATGTGTTTCCCTTATCAATTGGAAGAGGGTCGAGTGGTACAACTCGATAGGGTTTTATGATAGTTTGGGTACCTCCACATACAAATGTGGCACCAATGAATCTTGGATTCAAAAGGGTTGACGAGAGAGAAAAAATAGATGTTGATTGGGTCGACTACCACCAGGTGCAGATAAATTTGTGTGAGAATAGAAAAGATTTGATTGTAAGTATTGAAGATGGCGAGGAGGATAGACAAGATGCTATAAATCGCTACATGAGTTGATACATATCATGAGCATCACTATACTTGTTGAAGGTCCTTACTGACCCGCCAAATAATATTATTCCAGAGCACTAGGAGAACAAAAAATTTGGAAGTCCTCTTTCTCACACTATCTTGAATGCTCTCTTAGAATTTGAATACTAACTTCAGATTTCTTTAATTCATGTAGACCGAGTATTTCTCAGCATCTGCGAAGATCTTCCAATCTTATCTTGGCAAACTGGTGACTCTAAGTTACATGCAACTGTACACAAGTTTGAGGAGTTAGCTAGGGATTATAGACTATGCATGCATATTAACAACACCCGTTATAGACCTATGTTAGTAGGGGGCATGTCTCATCAATCTGCTTCAGCACTAGACACATAAGCATCAAATTTAGGTGAAAGGCCATCTACATAGACTGATCCTAGACCATCCACCTACCTACACCATTCTCAATCACAATTATTGTCTACATTTGACTATGCCTTCCACCAATAACCTTATGCACCAATCACACCTTCTCCATATGTTATCCCTCAAACTTTGTGGATGACACAGGGAGAGTCACAATTTCATATTAATCGACTATGAGGAGCTACACCATTGACACAACTTGCACCATATAAACCTCAATCATAAACAGGACAAGATGAGCATACTCAAGAAGAAGTTTGTATCGCGCATCTACGATACACTTCACTGATCGATCGTCACGAGAGAGCAAGGCAATTCCACGTAGACATCGTCACCAATAGTAGTTTATGGTAGTTGAATTGCACCTATTTTCCTATTTTGCAAGATGTTTTTTTTCCATCTGTGTTTATGTTCTCGAAATGAAAGTATAAGTATTTTGGCGTACTTCATATGCACTAATGAGTACTTCATATTTAAATAGTTGATGATCTAGCCTTCGAATACTTGCTTATATCGATCATTGATTTGAAAGTTAAGTAGAACTTAAGACTTACTAAAAACATTTATAGTGATATAATGAACTAGAACAAGCATGTCAAGTTTTTGATCAAAATTCACGGCACCTAAGATTTAGAGTATTATAACATGCACATGCAAAATCATTGAAAGTTGTTAACTAGAAAGTTGTAGAAATTTTTGTTAGCTTTCCAATGATATAAAATCATTAAATACTTGCACTACATGTGCAATATATTCTCAAGAACTACGACTTGCACATGCAAAATCAATGAAAATTGTCAACAAAAAAGTTGTAGAAAATTTCATTAGTTTTCCAATGATACCAAAATCATTCAATTTGGACAAGAAATGAGCGAGTTATGTCGATTTTATCACTACTGTGTCCGCTGTTTTCAGAATTTCACTAAAAATATCAACTATTCGCAAAACCTGCACCTTGCACATGCAAAATCACTGAAAGTTGACAACACAAAAGTTGTAAAAAATTTTGTTAACTTTTCAACAATACCAAAATCGTTTAATTCAGACAGCAAATGAGCGAGTTATATCGATTTTATCGCTGTTGTGTTGTTGTTTTCAGAATTTCACTAGAATATCGATTATTCGTAAAAGCTGCGACTTACAAATTCAGTAAAAGTTGTCAACACGAAAGTTGCAGAAAATTGCAATGGCATTCCAACGATACCAAAATCGTTCAATTCTGATGAGAAATGTGCGAGTTATGTGAATTTTATTGCTGAGTCAGTTGTTTGTGGAATTTCACTAGGATTGTCGACTGTTCGCAAAAATTGCGACTTGCATAAGTAGAATTAGTGAAAGTTGTAGACACAAAAGTTATACAAATTTTCATTAACTTTCAAACCATACTAAAGTCGTTTAATTCAGACAACAAATGACATAGTTATGTCGATTTTATCGTTGATGTGTCAGTTGTTTTCAGAATTTCACTAGGAATGTGGACTATTCTCAAAAACTGCGACTTGCACATACAGAATTGTTTGCAGCCAGAAAAAAATAAAAAAAAAGGGAGAGAAGAAAGGAAAATTAGAAACCCTAATTGCTACTAGCAACCACCTCCACATCAGCCAAAAATGCCTAAGAGAAGAAGCATGAATGGTTGGAGTTTAGTTCGCTATAGAGAGGGAGGGCCAATCGACAGAGAGACCTTACATGCACACGAGAAAGAAAGTGGGAGAGAGCCAAACCCACCATGCTTGAAGCCATAATTGTCGATCTCCCTTTCTTGTCGCGTGAAAGCCCTAGCCATCGACATCGCCTCCATATGGAAGCCTAGCCAACTTCGGGTGACCAAATCCCCCTCCTACAACTGATCGAAACCCTAGCCATCCTCTCTTGGTGCTCGATCCAAGCCGCCGCACTCCTCGCACTCCCCATCCATCATGTACCCTAGCCACCATCCCCAATAGCTGAATCCCTTACTCGCTCACCAAGCCGAACCTTGTTGAAGCCAAAATTCCCCCCTTTTTTTTGGCTATATTAAGAAAGGAAAAAGGTCAAAATTCCCAAATTGCCCCTCCTTGCCTAAGTTTTGGGTAAGGATATTCAAGGGCATTTTTACCCAAATTGAAGAAAAACGGCTTTTAAAAGATCGATTTCAGGTAAAATTCAAAATAAAATTTAGTATAACTAATTTCCTACTTCACAGGTTAAATCAAAAGCCTCCACCGTCGATCTTGATCAAGTGTGAAATGAAATTATCTACCTCCATCAATCTTGAATCCAAAACAAGAGGGGATACACGATCGCGCAATTTCGCAAAATGCAACACTATTAAGCTGTCATTTTACTGAAATTAAAAATAATGAACTCAATTTAAAATTAACTAAATAACAAATTTTAAAATTTTCAAAACTCGCATCCGTTGATCTTGGATCCGGCCAACAATTTTGCGAAGACTTCTACCATTGATTTTAGGTCTAGTGTGAGATGAAAACCCTCCCTCCGTTGATATTAGATCTAGAGTAAAAAAGAATAGTGCGTATCGCACTAAATTTCACGAAATATAGCACTGTTAAGCTAAGTTTACAAGTGTCATAAGAGAGAACATCTGCAAAAGAGAGAGTAGTGTGATTCAGACCCAAATAATCAACAAGATCCATATCAAAAAAGAGACAAGATCATTAAACAGAGATATTGATAAAGGTTGTTGATGGAGATATATTAATGGAGAGCATCAATAAAGAATATAGAAAGCATTGACAGAGATATCAATATAATAAAGACAAAAGACAAGACACAATCATCATTAGAGAACATAGGAAGATTGTGAAGGCACTATTAACAGGAGGGTGAGAAAGATATGGAGAGATCAAGAAATTAATATCATTTTAGAAGAGATAAAATTGCAAAAGACTATATCTTTATTCAATGGTCTTTCTAATACAACAATGTGTCATATAGGCAAAAGAAGAGAACAATGAAAGAAAATGTAATAAAAGATGATATCTTTAAAAATGAGGAAAAATTACTATAATAAATTGTAATATCCCATTTAATTATTTCCTAATTAATTTTTGTTTAAGCTAATTAAACCGTTGTTACTGTAGCACTTACTGTAGCAAATCCACTTTACTTCGCATGCAACGGCGGGATTAAAGCCTTCGACGCGCGTATGGCCGGGATCGATCGAAGGTAAATTCATTTCCTTTCCCTTCCCTCGGCTCCGTCGAGACGCTCCGTTCCGCCCGGGTGCCTCTCCGTGACCAGAACCTCCGTGACCGAGCGCCAACGCCGCGATCCGTTCCGCGTCGGCTTCACCAAGAACCGCCGCTCTCTTCATCGCCGTTGCGGCCTCGCTTGGACCCGTCGATCACGACTTCGGCGTCATTTGGGCCGCCATAGCTGACCGGCGTCTGAGGCGCCCATAAGATCTGCTCGGTTGGGAAATCCAGGTGAGCGATGGGTTGGAAAATCCGTGCTCGGTCGGAAATCCATGAAGCCGTCGGCTGGTTGGATTTCACACTGGCCGATCGAAACTTTAAGTTCTTAATTTCTTTCCATCCTTTTCTTTCAAACGGCCTTCGGCGTTGAAATCGTGATTGAGGAGTTAGAACCGTTTTGTTCTTAGGTGAGTGGTAGAATTATTGAGGGATTTGGATTGGCGGTGTTTGTTAATTTTAGTTTTTTACTTTAGCGGTATTAATAGTGGCGTTAGGAGATTTCTTTGGAGATTACTTTGGAGTGCTCAGGTGTTTAAAACTTATGAGAAGATCAATTTAAGATTAGATGTTCATTATGTTTTTATTTATGAGTTGTATGTTATAGAATTGCTTAGAGTTATTTAAATTTATAGGTTGTGTCTTCGAGGAGGAATCGAGGTGCATCCAAATTGGCTTGAAACTTTGAAAGGTGTAATTCTTATAAATTGAGTTTATCTTTTATATGCATCATTTTATTTTATTCTTACATTATAAATTGTATGAATGGCGTAGATTTATGCGTATTGAATGTCTTGTCGTATTGAATGTATCTGAAATGTTTATTATTTGGCCTTTGCATAGATTAATGATTCTGATGTAATCATTTGGTTGACATTGATTTCATTTGGCGTATAGAAATGTTTTATCACGTGTTGTAAAGCGGTAATGTGATAAGCGAGGGAAATGTCGGAAAATTGTGATAGGAAGAAATTTATATTACGGGAATGTCTTGAATAGCAAAAGTTCAGCGAGATGAGCCATGATTAGGGATCTTAGTATCCCAGCATTGAGGTTGGTGTCGTTATTTGTCCAACGTGTCATTTGTAGGTATAGAGTATGGTTCCGACTTGCACTTCTCTGTTTCTTTAGAATGGTAGGTGTGACACTATGAATGAAAGTGCATCGATTATAAATGACATTTAGAAAATGATTTGATATAGGCTGGCAGAAATGAAAATCATATTGTTAGCGTTGATTGATCTGATATGAGCTTGACGTATTATTGGTTATATTCTACTTTTTCTGGCGTATTGTTCGATTCTGATGTTACATTCTGCTGATGCAGTTCTCTGAGTTTACAAATTTACTATCGTTGTTTCTTGTATCTTGAGCATTTTAGCATTCTTGTCTCATTAAAACTTATGATCTTCTGGTGAAAATTTGAAAAGGCAATTTGGGTAAGAAACTAGTCTGTTTGTTAGTGTATAGTTTTTAGGAAGGCTTTTTGGAATTGCGTCTGAAATTAAATGTCTTTGGATTCTTTCTGTATTTATAAGATTTCCTTCGGTAAATGTGATATGAATTAAGTTAAGTGGTATATGAATTGTAAATAGTTTAGTGATGATTTGATTAGATACTTCCACTTTGCTGGTTAGCTTACGCAGTTGGAGCGTGTGGAATCTGTCCAATCGTCATTCGTTATTACGATTACCAGCGTAAGATGGTGTGACATAAATAACTCAAATTCTTACAACAGTGAATTTAGAACATATAATTAGTAAAATATGATGAAAATTGCATTGATTAGTTAATAACATAGTATGAATGCAGTATTCAACTTGCCATAAACAGTCTTTATACATGATGTAGCTTGATAGTTTTTTTTTTTAAATCATGCAACTTCAATAAATGTAGATCCTACTTGGATTGTTTATACACATGAAATGTATTATTATTAGTGAAAACTGACCCTTCAATTAACTTTTAAATGTCCTTTTGATCCTAAGATTACGACAAAAGTTACTAAGCAAATTTACTCCATCTTGCATAATTTTTCTAATCTATTTTTTTTGTTTTCTTCAATTTGAATTTAATCATTTCATATATAGTCTAAACACAACAACAACAACAACAACAACAAGCCTTAATCCCACTAGGTAGGTGTAATATCCATTTCATTAATGCCTAATTAAATTTATTTTAGTTAATTAACCCGTTCTTGTCATTCGTAGCCTCCACTTTTACATGCAATGGATAAAGCCACTCGGTGTTAGATTTCTCCCGCTGCCTCATTTCCTTCGCAGCGAGATCGAGACCGCTCCTTCGGATTCACTGATTCCAAAAGTTACGGACTTTCCCAACCGACCATAGATTTATGATTTACAATGATTACAAAGCGGTTTGTATATATGATTTCATTGGCGTATAGAAATGTTTTACATGTTAAATGCGAATGTGATAAACAGAAATGTCGGAAAAATTGTGATAGGAAGAGGCTATCTGACGATCTGCCAGATAAAAGCTTGACGAGATGAGCCGTGATTGATTTAGTATCCCCACTCTCGCATTTTGAGGTTGGTGTCGTTATGTCGGGTGTCATAGTATGTAGAGTATGGTTCGAGCCTACTTGTTTTAGACGGCCTGTGACCACTTATGAATGAAAGTCAAAACCAATTGTAAATGACATTTCTAGAAAATGAAAATGATTTGATATCGAAATGAAAATCTTTCTTTGACATCGATTGATGATTGAACTTACAAAGATATTGTTATATTTCTACGATTGTTACATTTCTACAAAGACCTACAAAGATATTGTCGTTATAATATTACATTCCTGATTTTACCAGCTTTATCGATTTACATGTTCATGCACATTTGTTTCTACTTGTCTGTCGAGCTTGTTTTAGATTCTTGTCTCATTGCTTTTAAATGATTTCTGGATTGAAAATTTCAGGAAAAGACGTGGGTAGAAATTTGTTTTGTTGTATAGTTTGGGAAGCTTAAAGGCTTTTTTAGTGCATAAATTAAATGTCTTTACTCAGATTCATTTAAAGATTTCATCTTGATTTGTGTTATGAATTAAGTTAAGTAGTATGAATTGTAAATAGGTTTGTGATTTGATTAGATACACCTTTCACTTGCTGGTTCGCTGGCCTGACGTGTTGGTTCTGTCCATCGGTCGTCTATTCTTCCACTTCGTGACAGCATGGGGTCATCAGGTGTTGACAGAATTATACATGAATCCTTCGTCTCCATTGTGTCCTATTATGTGTCAAATTCTCATCATGCAGTCTAAACACAGCATGGCAAAAATCAGTTCTCTTTCAATATTTCTAAATATTTCACTACAGGAGTTCTTTTACAATAAAATTTACTACCAGTGAGAAATTCACCAAAAATAATAAGGATTTATTCTTTCACCATTCTTTTAGATTTTTTCTCGATATTTTTAGGCTATGAAGGCTATAGAAAGCCTGTGATTCTGAATTATCATCATTATCTCCAGTATGTTCCACAAAGGAGTCCAACTATCTTGTGCATGTTCCTTTGACTGGCCAGTAAACTCTAGGCATGTCAATCAGGAGAAAAGACTAATATGACTGGAATATGAGCTCTGCTATTCCTAATTGATGCTTTCTTCGATGGACGAAGGCTAATGCAACCCTAACCAGCAAGTACCAAAAATTAAAAGAAAAAAAAGAGAAATTCAAAAACTTTTAGCACGAAGGTAAGGAAAAAAAAACAAGCTGAGTATTAACATTTAGACAAAAACAAACTCAAAGTTGTTCATACTATTAGAAGATCAATTTTATAAAGCCCCAACCTGATGCAAAATGTAAAAGATGGGCTGTTTTATGCAAAAAAAAAAAAAAAAAAAAAGAAGGTTAACATAAGAATATCTGCGACTAAGGTGTATATCATTGATATATAATGTTTTAAAAAGCAAAAGTATATAGGAGAGCATTTGACTCATCAATCCATAAAATGTAAGCTTCATGATTGTACTTCTAGATATTTAAAAAAAATAAATGTATTATACTGATATGAAATAAAAAAATATATAAAAAAATAAAAAATTATCATACTTAGTAAAATACAAAGCCTTAACCATTTTCAATTATAACATATATCAAAACATAATCAAATTAACATGAAGTTAATTATGAATATATATTTATTTTGAAATAATGTTATTATAAAAAACAAGTATTATGGAGAAAGCATAAAATGGACTTATGTTACAAGTAAAGAATACATTATGGAAAGTTAAAATTAAAACCATTACTTATGGGTGAAATTTACTAATAAATAGAGAAGATTAATAAAAAATGTGTTACACTCAGATAACTGAGGAATTAAATAAGTTATAATCAAAAAAACAAAACAAAGAAGTCATAATGAGTAAGGTTGAAATTAAAAAAAAATCTAAATGCGGTGAGGTAAAAGACAAGATATGACAAAGGATAATGAGGTGAAAATAATATGAAGCTTGTTTGTCCTTTAAGCTACAAAATATGACAAAAGGGATAATGAGGTGAAAATAATATGAAGCTTGTTTGTAATTAAGCTACTGAAGGGGGAATATAAGATAGATGAGAAGCAGTAGTTTCCTTCATCATTTTTACTATTTTGTTTCACTTCCTTTTAATAGCATAAAAGGTTGAATTAGACCATCAGCATTCAAGAAATTTTGAAGTATAAATTTCCCATACTTCAACGTGGATTGAGAAGAGTAAAATTCATACTATAAACAATTTGATGTTCATACAATAGTGTGTCTTGGGACCACCTCACTTCGAAGCATGTTTTTTTTAACATTGCTGATATCTTTGAAATGAAGTTTCATAACTAATTGATCCTTTTCTACAAAAATATAAACATATCCAGAAAAGAATGATTCAAAGTTGTCTCCATTAGAAAGAAGTTACAAACCTTGAAAAAAAAACACAAAGGAGAATGCGCTTTAAACAAATATAAACACTACCATTGCCGGTCCCAAGTCCGGATGCAAAAAGTGGAGGGTTGCATTAGGTAGTCGACAGCCAGCGTAAAATTTGTCGAAATAATCATGACATGAATCCTTTAAATCATTGTGTTAATGCTAGGTCCCCAGGCGGCCATTTGTAGAATACAAAAAAATATGCTAGAGCCCAGCGGTGCAGTGTTAAATAAGCAAGGGTTCCCACATTATGGACGGATGCGGGCAAAGAAGTTAGTCCATGAAACTAGAATTAGGTTAGGATCTTGGAATATAGGTACTCTTACAAAAATTAATGGAATTAATAGATATTATGGTTCATAGAAGATAAATATTTTATGTGTTCAAGAAACTAAATGGGTTGGTGAGAAGGCAAGATTGATAGTTTAGATTTTAAACTTTGGTATTCGTAAAAGTCAAAGAAATGGTGTAGGTGTTATTATAGATAAAAATTTGAAGGATAGTGTTATAAGTATTAATAGATGTGGAGATAGAATTATATAAAGATTATTGTTGATACAAGATTATCAATGTTATAAGTGTCTATGCTCCTCAAGTAGGTTTGGAGGTAAGCTCAAAAGAAAAATTTGGAATGAATTGAGGATTAATACAAAAGATCTCAAGAAAAAAATATTTATTGGGGAGATTTAAATGGACATGTTATGAAAGATTTTAAAGTATTCATGGTGGTTATGATTTTGGGTATTAACAAGGTAGACTATATTAGATTTTCTTGTTACATGATTTTGTAGTTCTTATCTTTATTTAAGAAAAGAGATGAACATATTATTACTTATAAAATGGATCTAAGTAAAACACGATTGATTATTTTCCTTAGATAAGAAAAATAGATCGCTAGATTGTAAAATTATAAGGTCATTCCAAGTGAAATTTTAAGCACCAACATTATTAGTTTTAGATTTTAAGATGAAATGTAAGAGAAAAATAAACTAAATTATTGTCCAGATTAGATGAGACACTTAAAGAACACAAATAAAAATATTTTAAGAGAAATTACAAGAAATTAGAATTTGGATGATGTTCATAAAACGTTATGTGGAAAAAAATATCGTGAAATTAAGAAAGTTCTAAAGATGTGTTTGGAGAATCAAAAAAAAGCTTCTTTAATAAGAATAGTGGTGAGTCGAGTGTCAAGAAAAATAAGAAATAAGATTGTTATAAAACTTGGTTTAGATGTAAAAATTGAATTGGGAAAGATATAAAGTACCAGAGATTCTAAGAAAGATATATGATCTGAAAAATTTAAAATTTAGTGATTTATACAATGATAGATTGAAAGGTGAAAGATGTATGTATAAGCCAAAGAGATATAGTAAGAAGACATAGTGAGGGTATTAAGGATGAAAATAATAAAGTGTTTTCTTAGAAAAGATATTGAAAATAGGTGGATGAGGTATTTTGATAAACTTTTCAATGAAGGATTTGAAAGGACGATTGATTTTAGCAACCTTAATACCCTAAACAAAAAGAGAATTTATCATTGTATTAGTAAATCGAAGTTAGTAAGCTTTAAAGAAAATGAAATGTGGAAAGCGATCCGATAATATTCCAATAGATGTGTGAAAATGTTTAGGAGATCAAGGAATTTTTGGCTTACAAATCTTTTAATGTTATTTTAAAGACTAAAAGATGCCGATGAGTGGAGAAAGAGTTTGTTGGTTCCTTTATTTAAGAATAAAGGTGATGCACAAGAGTGTGCAAATTATGAGGAATTAAGTTAATGTGCCATACATTAAAATTATGGGAGAGTAATTGAGCATAGGTTACGATGTGATACGTAAGTTTCTCACTTCTTGGTTTCATGCCGTAAATCTATGGATGCTATACATTTGTTAAGAGGTTTGATGGAGAAGCATAAGAAAGTAAGAAGGATCTACATATGATATTTATTGATTTAGAGAAAATTTATGAAAAAGTCTCAAGAGATGTTCGGAGAGTTCTAGAGCAAAAGAGTTAATATTGATTATATATTCAAGTCATTAAGGATATATATACTAGAGTGTACTTGTGTCCAAACACAAGGAGGATTGACAAAATATTTTCCTATTTCTTGGATAACACCAAGGATCAACATTAAGCCCTTATCTTTTTACTTTAGTTATGGATGTTCTTACAGGCATTTACAAGAAGATGTACCTTGGTGTATGCTTTTTTGATGACATTCTTCTTGTTGATAAGACTAGAAGGAGTCCAACGTAAACTTGAATTATGGAGGTCAAATTTAGAGTCTAAAGGTTTTCGCTTAAGTAGATCTAAACCAATATATGGAGTGTAATTTTAGTTGTAGAAGTTTTAGTGATAGTGTTGTGACTTTAGTGATCAAGTCATTAATAAGAGTGAGCGATTGATATTTAGGCTCTATTGTTCAAAATGATGGTGAAATAGATGGAGATGTTATTAGTAGAATTCAAGTTGGATGGTTGAAGTGGAGGAATGCATCAAATTATGTGATAAAGTTCCACTTAAACTTAAGGAAAAATTTTATAAGATGGTGGTAAGACCTGCAATGACTTATGGTGCGAATGACAAGAAGCATAAAGCTAAGTTAAGTGTTACGAGATGAGGATGCTCGTGGATGAGTGGCTTTACTCTTAGAGATAGAATGCAAAATGAGTATGTTCGGAAAAAGTTGGAGTAGCTCCTGTGATAAGATTAGGAGAGTCGCTTGATGGTTTGGCCACATCAAGCGTCGGCCGTCCGATGACATTAGAGAGACATTAGATTTGCCTTATGTTAAGAAAGGTGTAGACCTAAAAAACTTGGTTAAGATGTATAAAAATGATCTTAGATACTTGAATTAAATGAGAATTTGACACATAATAGGACACAATGGAGACGAAGGATTCATGTAGCCGACCCCACCTAGTGGGATTAAGGCTTGTTGTTGTTGTTACTCAAGCGTAGGTAAAAATCAAAATTTTGATTTGGAGTTGAGGCTAATTTGCTCGAACATAACTCAATAGTACCCCCACTTCAAGCTAATCTTCCAATTTGATAATGCATTATTGTATTTTTACACTTATCGCAAGCAGTCTATTAAAAACCAAGAAAAGAACATAATGGCCTCTTCAACAACAATATGATCTTTTTTCTCTTTCTGTTATAAACTTTAACTATCAATCACTTACAGTCATTTTGCAAAATACTATGCTTAAAATCACATTTATGATTATCAATGCATCCATTTATCCCTAAACCCTCCATATATTGACTCCAACCTCGAAGTCATCAATTTAATTCATAATTTGTGCTTTCCAAAATGCAAGATAAGATAAAAAAGTTACATTAAAGCAGTGAGTCTCTGATGATAATCATTATCGGAGGGTGAAAATGTGATGGTTCATTTTATTCCTATATCCTTTTTTTTCTACTTGTTAGATCTTAGGAGGAAGATAATATAAGAGTTTTTGTTTTTTATTGCAATCAATGAAAGCCAATGCCTATCTTCTTGATCCCTTAATATAAACTTGTCTACAATATTCTAAATCTATATTCCTTCTACAAAGGATCTAGATTTCCAGCTCTTCTGCATTCATCAAATGCTTCAATGTCCCCATCAGATTTTATATTTTCTAAGCAATAACTTCATCAATTAATACAAAAAGAGTCATCTTTCAGTACTAATGAAAAAGGAATTGATGACATTAGTGATTCATTTGAGTGATGCTACTATATCTTGGCTTGATTAGCTATATCCCTAGTGTCTTTAACAAGATGTTTAGTAGCGCTAGCTAAATGTAAACTCATAATGAACGAGCTTATGTCCAACCTAAGAAAGTTTATGCCAATCAAATTTGATTATGGTTAGAAAAAATTACTAGGATTATATTTCTGGTAGAAGACATTTCATTTTTCTTGTCATTTGCCTACTTATGGAGCTTTAAATGTAAACTCATAATGAACGAGCTTATGTCCAACCTAAGAAAGTTTACGCCAATCAAATTTGATTATGGTTGGAAAAAATTACTAGGATTATATTTCTGGTAGAAGACATTTCATTTTCTTGTGATTTGCCTACTTATGGAGCTTTTCTGCATGTTAACTATTTTCAGTTGGATAATTTATGAGTGATACATATAGAACAAAGATTATATCATATGAAACCACCATAAGAAGAGGACTAATATTCATTTGAAAATTTTTATCACTTTTTCAATCCAATCCGATAGAAACTCTTGCAACACCAAACACCTTACCTTAGAACAATTCCTCCAATAAATACCTTATAAGCATAACTCAAGATGCATTTCTAACTTTCTGGACATGTGGGGCTATTCTAAGAGTTTCTATATGAAT
The DNA here is from genome assembly GCA_021442155.1 of Cymbidium sinense. NCBI lineage: Eukaryota > Viridiplantae > Streptophyta > Magnoliopsida > Asparagales > Orchidaceae > Cymbidium > Cymbidium sinense. The sequence goes on along the minus strand of CM038231.1, from coordinate 58,253,292 downwards.
GGTCTAATTTAAGAAGCATCCTTTTTCTGCATAGCAGCCAATGTTCAGGTCAACTTTTGGGAGAGACAAAGCATATATTCCTTTCAGGATATTATTTTTTATACTTCTCTATTGCCTCTGCTGACAAATGGCCTATGTTGCTTTCTATCGACATCTTTCATAACACAAATCCACTCTTTAGTCATATTAATTTTTAACATAGATTACCCTGGTGGTCAAAAAATCTATTTCCTTTCTTTTTTGCGTGATGCTTTTTTGGTATAACACAGCCTGGCTCTGCTAAGTTTTCACTTATTTTCTTAAGAATATACAATAATTCAGCAATTTTGGAATATATTTTGGCTTGTTTATATGCTTTGAAAATGAAAAACTATTGCAAAAGTTGTCACTTGATTCAAATTCTATGATTCGTAAGTTAACCATTCAACAGCAGGTGTTGTAATAGTATTTTGTATATCTTGAAGAGGATTAAAATTACGATGCAACTTTCTAATAATCAGGTTCCCTTGCAACCAATACTAATAGAGAAGTACCACCAAGGTGGCAGGATGATAACCATGTTCATGCTTAACCATATAATAAATAACATAGAAGAAGAAGAAACAAACCGGCTGCCAAAGCAATCTTGGAGAGGTTGAGCAGGCGCCTCCTATCAGATGTAGAAGATGGCATCTTGATGTGCACAAATTCTCGTTCTTCAATAAAAGATGAGCTGTCATCTTCAGATAGGGCCAAACCATGCAGAGTTTCTGAAGCAGAGGAGAACTGTGATAAGTATATCTCATGAAGCCACAGCAGATCATTATGACCCTTGAGAAAACTAGCCAATTCATCCCGGAACTCTTCTCCAAGCCTCAGTAGTTTAGCAAATTGATGATTTTTTATCAACTGCTCAAATACAAATTTGCTAAATCCTCCTTTAGGTCCACGACTATCATGCTGCATCACAGCCAGAAAATGTTAAAATATGTTTGACACACATTCTAAATAAAGCTTTATGAATTCAAGATCAACATCAATCCATTTCACATCCTTTCCTTATCTGTCAATGATTTGGTGATACTTTGAGAGTTCAAAATTTATTTTGGCAAGCATAAGTTACAAATATCAATTCATGGATCATTGGAAGCAATTCAAATGCACGGTATATCTCAAAATAAAGGACCATATAGATCATAATAAACGTTATGTTTTCCAGAAACATATTGAACCCTTAATCCATTTCTACCAGATATGGATTTAAGTTTCAGATTACATTTGCCTCTTCCATGCTATGTTCTATACGCTGGGAAAAAAAACCTACATAAGCCAGTATACAAAGATCATACAGAGAATAGAAAAAAGAACTCAAGGATTCTCATACCAGAAACCATAATATTCATACATACCATTAGGTTTCTCAAAAGCACAGAATCATTAAGATGATAGCATATATGCCATACTGTTGGATAACCTTCATGCCTTTTCGCAATTGCTAGTAGTGGTAAAGAAACCTCTCTAAGAATATTTTCTTTAGCCACAGCATCTTCAACACCCTTGCATGTTTCCTGGAAAAATAGTATATAATTGTAAGAAAAAAAGGACATGTTTTAGATCAGAAATTGTGTTTCAAGGATACTTTGTCAAGAATTTAAAGCTTTGAGGCCAAAAGCATGAGATGACACATTATATAAAATTAGGGTCACATGAAACTAATATCACATATTAATTTTTAAAAAAATAGTTTAAGGTCAAAGAAAACTTTGTAAACTACAAATTTCTGGATAGGGCAGTGCACCAATCTTGAGGTCCCCTGTGCTTGACATTTTATAAAAGCATCTGCAGCCTAGTGAAATTCTCAGATCCTGATTTATAACACATGATTTCCACCTTGCTTGAAGTTTGCTGGATAAAGTTACACAGCCCAATCTTAAGGCAAAAAAATAAAATAAAATAACCAAAAGAGACAAAATATATCCTGGTTTAGAAAAAGAAACTAAAACCAATCCAAGGATCCTTTTAAAAGCAATTCCAAGGTTCCAATTCAAAGCTGGATTTTTTTTCTAAGTTTCATGCAGTATTGCAACTTTCTGACTTTTAAACCAAAATTACAAATCCGTTTGACAACGTGCCTACTACAATGAAAAATGAAATCCTTCCCCTTGTTGTTCTGCATATCAATTGGGGTCATCGGAGTACAACCAAGAGGCTAAGCAAGTGGCTTCAACGCGTATGAAAGAGAAATTGTTCTTTAAGTAAATTGAAGCAAAGTAAGAATATTGTTTTAAGATCAACTATTTCTAGTATAAAAAATTCTAACTTCTAAAATAAATCAGCTCATATTATTAAAATATAATCATCCACTTAATATAGTCAAAAATAAATATATAAAGCAACTTAATTTAATTAGTTTATCGATACAAATTCTTATATTTACAAATTGTAAGATGAGTACTTTATAACATCAACTAGAATTTTTAATAAATGTTTATTTTCCATAATTCAAATTTTTTTATGAATTATATGATAAGTTTAAATTACTTAAAACATTGTTATTTTATTTTTCAAATTTACAATATAAAAAGTACATTATGATACATATATACAACCATAACTAGCAACACATAGTAGTTATGATCTCAAATCCAAAGCTTAAGAGCTATACGGTGAAATAGACATTTTGGAGTTGCTGAGCTCGACCATACCAACAAAGTATGAATATAGAAAGTAGTTTCATATGTTGATGAATTCTACAGTAACAAAAATAGATAGATTAGCAACAAATCACAAATCCCTCTTATTCCGCTTCATGTGAGATGTTAAATTACGCCATATTGGAATAGAAATCAGCGAACAAGACATCCCTTGATCCTCTACCAACAACATCAACAAGCCTTTATACCACTAAGTGGGGTCGGTAACATGAATCTTTCGTCTCCATTGTGTCCTATTATGTGTCAAATTATCATTTAATTCAAGTATACTAACGTCATTTTTTAAACATATTAACCAGGTCTTTTTAGGTCTACCTCTACCTTTCTTAACATAAGGCAATCTAATGCATCTACTCTCCGTCATTGGACGATGCTTTTTTTTGAAACCATCTAAGTGACTCTCTAATCTTATCTGCCACTAGAACTACTCCAGCTTTTTTTCACACATACTCATTTCGCATTTTATCTCTAAGAGTAAAGCCACTCATCCACGAGCATCCTCATCTCTCAACATTTAACTTAAGTCTTATGCTTCTTTTTTATTATTGCACATAAATTATTGCGTGTCTTACCACCATCTTATAAAATTTTCCCTTTAAGCGGTACTTTTCTAACACACAACAGGCCAGATGCATTCCTCCACTTCAACCATTCAACTTGAATTCTACTAATAACATCTCCCAATGACAACAAAATTGGGGAATAGGGCTAACAAAGCTTGCTAATAGGAATGAATAAGCCAACTTATTTTAAAGTTGAAAATTCAAGGGAAAAGTTCCATCCAAACATAAAATGTCAACAATACCCTCAAAATCTATGTCTCATGACTAGCTTTAATCAATTGCAGATATTGTGGGTGAGATGACAGAAGGACAAACAAAAAATGGATTAAGTTGAGGGACTACATTGGATGCTAATAAGTTTAACAGTAAAATGGATACACTCATACCGCTAAATAGTCTAGGAACTATTTTGAACATTCAATTTTGTTCAGTTGTGAATTGCTCAACGTATAACAAAAGGAGTTTATATTTAAAATTGATAAAATTCACCACCATTAAAGTAGATGATGGGAAAATGATGACGTGCACAATCAAGATGTCATAGTTTCATCATCTCAAGCTGTTATAATCCCTATTCTACTTAGTTAAAAAAAATAGTCGACCCAACTTGATTGAAAGATACTTGTCGGCAGCCATATATTGGTTCGTCTAAAAAGATGTTATAGAGTTACGGTGAAAGTTTGTCTAAGAGAATATATTTAGGTTAGTTAATAAAAGGTTTTATGTCTTATCAAACATTACCTATGACTGATAACTCAAAAGACTAAGCCATTGTTAAACTTATGAGTTGCTACAATGATCATGATATATTAAAACTATTTAAAGGCTAATCGTTTAGGAAAAACACATCTAAAAATCTTTGTCATCTTTAGGATGTTTCGGGAGTTTATTTAAATTTGGGTTCTACTTCTTATGAGGCAGATTGATTTATATTCAACTAGATTTCCCCCAATATTATGTTAGAGTTTATTTAGATTTGGGTTTTACCTCTTATGAAGCGAAGCATTCATAGTTAATTACCCCTCTAATCGTAGTAAGAAAGTACTTTCAATTAAGGTTGAAAATAAACATAAATCTCTTATATAAAGACAAAAAAAGGGTAATCTCGATTAAAATCTCATGACTCCGTCATCCCGGGACTGTCGTTATTCTAGTCTGCCAACATCATAGGACTATTAGTCGTAATGTCCAGGGAATCTGATTAGCAGCCATGGGTTGCCTCAACTCAAAAATCTCGAGTATACTTGATTGGTTGTGTAGGTATTGTTGTGCAAGTGTTTATTGAATTATTTAAGCTAAACTTAACTTATAAGTATACCGAATAATTCAAATTTATGCAATCAGCATTATAGATATACTTAGGCCTTACATCTATTTGAATGCCATGATTTTAGATGTAAAGTTCGCATTATGAACAACTATTGGGCTTATATCCATTGGAATGCCTGCTTGAATTGGACTTACATCTTTGGAATGTCATATTTAATATGATTGAAGTCTTCATTGCAAACATGCATAGGACTTACATCCATTAGAATGTCATATTGAATATAATTAAAGTCCGCATTGCAAACATACATAGGACTTACATCTATTGGAATGCCATATTGAATATAAACATTGCAGACATACATAGGACTTACCTCCATTAGAATGTCATATTAGGTTATTGGTGCTTGTTTTGCAAACACAGGTCCGACTTACATTAATTAGAAAGCCATTAGATTGAACTTACATCTATTAGAATGTCATTAGATAAGGAAAGTTCACATGGCGACGAGTGATTGAGCTTACATCCCTTTGGAATGCCAATGTGGGTTCGTTTAATGTTATTTTATGTTCACTATAAATTCTAATTTAAAACTCAATTTATGTTTAGGTTGAATCTTTGGCTTAACCTCATTTATATATTTTGAGATAAATCCTTGATTTCATGTTGGGATGAACCTTCGATTCAATATTCAGATAAGTCTTTGACTCAAATCTCCTTATATATGAAATGAATTTATGATTCATCATTTGAGATGCATTGTTGATTCGATGTTTAAGATAAATCTTTGATTTCATCTTTAAGGTATGCCTTTGAATTAAATTTAAATATCCTTCAACCGATCTTATTAAGATTGATTAAAATATACCCAAATTAATCATGAATTTTGCTTTATTTTTGAGACAAATTAATAGTTCAACTTTAATTCGATCTCTTTTAATTTTGATCAAAATTTAAGTTCGATAATTTTGACAAAATTTCGGTAATATAATAACTAAGTAGTGTTGTAATCATAAAATTTAGTATGATACACACTCCTCTCTCTTGTTCATTTTCTCTTGGAGGGTAGGACCTTTTTTATTATCCTCATTTGGCTTTGTAATTGATCGTGAGATCATTGTAGCTCTATTTCCCTTTTTATCAACCATGAATGTGAATGTTATATTCAATCTTTTTTTTTAAATCATATTACTTAGGTTGCTTTTTTTCCTTGAGGAATTATTATTATGGCCAATATTAAGGCTCTTCTGTTTAAGCAGCCTCTCAAATTTGGCTACATGATTCAATAGCTCTATTAATCGTAGCCATGGCCAAATATGGAGTCATTTGATCATCAATGTTCCCCATTATGAGATCTACTATATGCTTTTCTGTGAGATATTAATCACATTTTATACTCAAATTTCTCCATCTCGTGATGTATTTTGTGACACTCTCATCTTTTCTTCTCCTTTCCAAGATGAGATCTACAATCATCACTTTCTTGGTCACACCAGCAAATCTCTTGACGAAAAATATTTTTAACTCAGCCAAGTTTTAACTAAATCAATGGATAACTCAACATACCATTTAAAGGCTATGTTGGTAAGACTACTAACGAAGTATCTTAATAATAAAGCAGCATTTTCTTCGGTGTTTCCATAAATAGCTTTGAATCGAGCTAAATGCTCATGGATTTTCTGTGCTTGAAAATGTGTTAAATTTCAACACAACGTATCCTTTAGAGTATTGCACTTGATCATATTCAGCCAGGTATGGCCGTTCTTTTCCAACTAATAGTTCAACAGTCTCTAAGGCAATTGTTGCTTTGACTTTTTGACTAATTAGATCTTCCACTTGGAATTTTGTAATGACATCAGTCTCTTGATAACTACTTTGTGTAACTTCTCCTGAAGATTCTTGTCTTTGCGTCGATGCTATTGACAAGTTAGGTAAAACATTCTACATGCCCCTAATTTCAGCTATTGGGTTGATCGTCTCCTGAGAATTTCTCAAAGGCATTTGCTACTTTGCAGTTGCTATTAAGTTAGGCAAACCAAATAGCTCTTTCATTAACTCATTTATCTCATCGAGACAATTACTGAGTTGACTAATTTATTGGTCTCTCTTCTAGAGTTGAGAACCCATCTGTCGCTGTAATCTTATTACAACATCAATTATTTCTTCAATTTCTTTAATTTCTTTAATTTCTACTCGAGTTTCACCTTTGGGCAGTTGGTGACTTGGACTCTCCTGATGTTGTTCCTCGTTTAGATGTTCAAGTATTATAATCCTATTTCGTGAACATATATAAACATATTGAATAGGTGGCGCATGAGTTTGACCATGCGGACTAATTCGACCTCCATGTGATTGAAATCTTCATTATTTTAGATGTTAAGAGCTTATCCTTCATCAATCAGAAAGGAATCATCTTCCCAAAAGGGTTGATTGTTCGCATCATCAGCCATAGGTTGTTTAATCTTAGATCGACGTTTCTAATTGATGATAGGAGACTCAAACTTTTTTCATTTGATTGAGCTTGCTTATACTGGATTTCTTTATCTTATAAGATTTGGGGTTCTTCATGAACCCAAATTGATCGAAGCCTCTTAATGGTGGATCTCTAAGGGCGTATCCCATATGTCATGCCTTGGTATTCACCGTACAAATTAAAATAGGGTGATTGATATTGGCTATTTTGTGGTTGTTGTCGGGACCTTTCGACCATCGGTCACTTAATACCTTTGTATTAAAGGGCTCGTTGCTAGTGCTCATCGAATATTAAACCCCTAGGCTTTGAGTTTTGCTCCAAACGGGTATAATATTTTCTATTTTTTCTACTTTCTTTAGAATAGGAATTTGTTGAATTAGCGACCTGACTTAACAACTTCTTAATTCGTCTATGAAGGTTTCTATTTTTGACAGTCTTTAAAATTTTTAAAATTTTTAAAAAAGCAATCTCTTCTTTCCTTAGTTGCGCTTATGAAATAAGCTGCATGTGTTTATCCCATAAAGACTTTTTTATAACTCGCTCAAAGCTATTTGTTTTATCTTATATAATTAGCGGCTCAAAATTATTGGTGGTGGGTATATTTGCTTCCATCAGTGGTTCATATTACTATTTAGAGTGTGCAAATAATTCAACAGCTCTGCAACGAGCATTATACTTTCTTCTAGTTCTCCTAGATAATTTATTACCCGAGGAAGATGCTTCATGATCATGATTGTCTAGTGCAAAGGCATTGTCTTATGGAATAATACGTCTCTAATGGACTGTCAAGTGGATCGACAATGATATATTTTAATTTAAGCTCAGTAGTCATCTCCTCCTTAGCAAGCACTATCGGAGCTGCCTTGGACAATCTGTCAAAAATATAACTTCTTTTAGGAGCTGAATTCTTTAATATATTGGGTAAAACTTTAGGGGTTGTTTGGGATCAATTTTATTTTTTATTTTGTTTTTATTTTTATGTTATTTTTGAAAATATGTTTGTTTAGAGTATTTTTTGTGTTTTTATTTTTTATTTTTAAAAATAAATAACATTTTTTTTTCTTTTTGTTTTTTTTTTATTATTATTTTTTATTTTTTTTATTTTTTTTATTATTATTTTTTTTTTGTAACATTATTTTTAAAAACACTCCAAACAGTTTTTAGATGTTTTGAGTGTTACAATCAAACAAGTTTTAATTTTAAGCAAAACATAAATAAAACAAACAAAAATATAAAATATAAAATAAAAGTGATCCCAAACAGCCCCTTAGCATTCAACTGCCTAGGCTCGTTGGGGATGATTACATTTGTTCTTTTTCTTTTGCATGACAACTTCTTGAATGCTTTCAGTACTTCAATGTCCTCAATAATTGGCTTTTCAATGTCCAGATTATTAGTTATAGGTTCAACAGGTACAAACTATAGGACTTCAAAAATTATTCCAAATTGAAGAGTAGTTCCAGCATAACAAACATTGATCACCGCCTGAGAGAATCTAAAAGTAGATTTCTCTGCTAACTTAACTGTCATCACATTTGTCAGATTTGTCATTAACTTTTCACACATGATTGTAAATTTAAAATTAGGTTCTAATCAATTTCAGAAACCCAAACTTTTGAAAAGAAAATTGCTCGATAAATATTTCATATCTGCTATTAATACCGCATTTGTTTAAATAATTAAACAAATATTCTATGGGAGATATTTTAATTTTTCAACCAACGATAGAAAGAGAAATAATCCCCAGCAAAGTTGTTAGAAATTTGATCGCTCAAAAACACATTTGAAAATCTCCACCATCTTTAGAATGTTTATGGAGTTCATTCTTCATGAGGTAGATTGATTTATATTCAACCAGATTTTCCCCAGTATTATGTTCAGGTTTATTTAAATATGAGTTTTACTTCCTATGAACACAAGCATTCATAGTTAATTACCCCTCTTACCATAGTAAGAGAGCACTCTCGATTAAGATTGAAAATAAACATGAATCTCTGATATAAATCGGTGTTTAGTGTTGTGGTGTAAATGACTATTTAAGGAAAAAAAGTGGGTACTCTCAATTACGATCCTATGATTTCGTCATCCGAGAACTATCGTTATTCTAGTCTACCAACATCAAAGAGCTATCTGATTAGCAATCATGTGTAGTCTCGTCATAAAAATCTTGAGTAGACTGGATTGGCTGTGTAGGTTTTATTCTACAAGGATTTATAAAATTATTTAAGCTAGACTTAATATATAAGTTTACCCAATAATTCAATTTTATGAAATCTACATTACATATATACTTGGGGCTTACATCCATTTCAATGCCACGATTTTAGATATGAAGTTCGCATTGCGAACAATTACGGGATTATATCTATAAATATAACCCTAAATTTTATACCTTACCCAATTATTCGAGTTTTTACATCTAAACTAAATTTTATAACAATGTTTCTTAATCATTATCTTTTCTTGCACATTTTAACTCCACCACCAACTATTTTTATTAAAAGAAGCTTTCCCATTTTATTCCCCAAACACATTATTTGCACCTTGCTTAATTTCGCTTACTACTTTTTTTCACATAACATTAATTTTCTTATGAACATCCCAAATTCTTAGTTGTAGCTTGCTCTTAAAAATATTTTTATTAGTGTTCTTTTAGTGCCCACATCTAATCCTAGAACAATAATTTAATTTACTTTTCATCTTTCAATCCTTTATCTTAAAATCTAAAACTAACAGTTGATGCTGAGTACTTAAACTTTCACTCAGAATGAACTTATAATCTAAAAGATCTATTTTTCTTATCAGAAAATAATCAATCTATATTTTACAAGATTCATTTTTATAAGTAATAAATGCTCATCTCTTTTCTTAAATAAAATAATAATCATAGGCTAAAGCAACATCTAATATAGTCCTACCTTCTTCATTAGTCACTGTGAATCCATAGCCATCATGAATACTTTTAAAATCTTCTCTCACTCTACCAACATGTCCATTTGAATCTCCTTCAATAAATATCTTTTCTTCAAGTGGTATCTTTTGTATTAATTGCTCTAAATCATTCCAAAATTTTTCTTTTGAACTTACATTCAAACCTACTTGAGTAGTATAAATACTAATAACATTGATAATCTTAGTATCAACAATAATCTTTAAAGCTATAATTTTATCTCTAATCCTATTAATACTTATAACATTATCCTTCAAACTTTTATTTATAATCACACTTACACTATTTCTAATTCGACTTTTATCTGAATACCAAAGTTTAAAACCTAAACTATCAATCTCCTTGACCTTGTCCCCAACCCATTTAATTTCTTGAATGCATAAAATATTTATCTTCCTATGAACCATAATATCTATTAATTTCATTAATTTACTTGTAAGAATTTTGTATTTCCATTCTAACATAATTCTAAAAAAGTCCAAACCCAAAATAAAAAGATACTTAATGATTTGAATTGTACGATCTTCAATGTTACCAAGCAAACCAAAGACTATAGATGAAGAAGACACTACTATAAGCATTACAAACAAAAAAAAAAGCTTTAGCAAACTTAAAGAACACTGAAAACTAAAAGCAAAATAAGGAAAATCCAAAAATAAAGTTCTAGAAAAAAATGGCACATTTTCTTTTCTTCCCAAGTACCTCAGTCCTAAAAAAGCAAACCCCCATAACTGCCTGTACAGGAACAACCTTGTTTGCTTCCATCCTGAGACGTTATGCTCACTGACTGGAAAAATCAGTTGGCTATCTAATGCTGATTTGATCTTCTGGCCTAGCTAGAATGTGGAATCAGCAATGGAGCCTAGTATAATTCTTCTCTATGATCACAAAACGTTAGTTGAAAAAGATTAACATCACCTAACCTTGGCTTGAAATACGTCTTGGCTGGACTGATAGGAGTGTTTCTTAGCATAACGACTTAGCCAAAGTTGTGATGGTTGCCTAGAAATCTTGGTGTGACCTAAGAATTCTATCAAAGAATTAAGCTAGATTATAATCTAAAGTTCTTACAACTATCTGTGAAACCATTCAGCCCTTAAAAGATCAATCTCGAATTCCATGTTAATGTTTTCATTTTCTTGCACTTATTTCATCATGGTTGAAACTTCTCAAAAATACTAGGAGAAAGATTCCCAACACTTACTATTATGAAAGAACTGTTGCAGGACTTACAGACAGTGTATATCCATGAAAGGCCTACGAGTCAAAAAACCAGATGATCACCTCGATCGAAACCACAATTACTAAGACCTATCTCAGACATGAAAACTCGCCCCATAATAGGTGAGTGCATGAGGAACGGAGTCACAATTGGTAGATAAATGTTTAGTATCTCATCTCAAGATTGAGAACCAATGGCACGATAGGCGTGCCATCACAATAAGGTCCAGAACTCTGACATAAGAAACTTGCTCTTCGACCATGGTGAAACTCAGTGATCATAGGCGAGTCAGTTCTTTTTACATTCAACTCAGCAGTTGTGCCGACTGCATGTAAAGCAACCCTCCCTTGAAACTTTATAAAGGGTGAGGAAAAGAATACAATAAAGAGGGCTTCTTCTTTTTTTTTTGGGGAGGGGAGAGTTTTCTTTTTTCGAGAGCAAAGATTATTTGATTCCATTTTCTTCTTACCTCTTCCTTCCATCTATTATACAGTAGCGCCTCACAAAGCAAAGGGATGGCCCTTTGTATTCATTTATCTTAACATATTGAGAATCTCTTATACCTTCTTACTTCCTCTCCACCGTCGCACGAGCTCAAACCCTCTCCTCAAGTGTTTAAATAGGTTATTCCTCAACCACGGACAACTCAAATTTAACATCCTTCCAAGGGTAGTGAGCGTAGATCGAGGATAAAAACAAGAAGTCAAATACAAAACAAAGCAGGTCCTCCGACACGAGACACCCAAGTAGGAATAGAGTCGAATATTCAACTGATCGTCACGCCACAAGACTTAAAAAACATAAAGGATGGAATCACATGCCTAGTGCAGGTTGCTATGAAAAAAACAAGAATCAGCTGACAATCGACCAAAGAAAATGAAAGCTCCTCAGAGTCGACAACTCACCGAGCTCGCCAACAGAGGAGAGAGCTGTCCAAAATGCCAATTCTCAATGGTGGGTCCAATAAAGCGAGTGAAAATAAAGAAACCCAAAGAGAGTGTATAATTCCAACTAATGTTTTCTCATAAGCTCGCTTTTCGGAAAAGTTTAAGATCCCACACTTGGAGTCCTATAGAGGTCGCTCTAACCCTGCTAACCATATAACCTACGTCTAGTCGATAACATCACTACTAGATCTAATGCCATGAAGTGTCGCCTCTTCTTCACCACCTTTACCCTTAGATGATTCTCGCGGCTACCGATCGGAACCATAACTTCCTTTACTAAATTAAAAAGAATGTTCGCAACTCAATTTACCAATGCTCAACATCCACTACGAGCTCGCAGTCTTTGTTACAAATGAGGCAAGCGCCCCTCGGACCATTCAAGAGGTTCATCACTTGTTTTCAAAGGGATATGTTGAAAATTAAAGACCAAGAGCCTGCCTTAAAGAAAGTCCTTTCAAATATGTTCTTGGACTATAGCAACCCAAAAGCTTGGCCGAATTATTAAAATTGGCAAATAGCCACGTCAATGCTAAAGAATATAATGAGATCACCCAGCCACCCACAACAACTTGCGAAGCTGATCAAATGAAAAAGTCACCCTTAAAGCGACTCTCAAGGAACAGACTTTGGGTATGGAGATGTGACCAAAGAAGAAGGCCCACTTGAAGGAAAGACCAATACACCGGCAGGAGACCAAATATCAACTCACCCATCGTCAACACAACTAGTATCCATCTCCCACAATTGTGTCGCCCTTAAGAGTATAAATGGCTGAGTTAGTGGAGGTCATCCATAACAAAAAGAATACTTCAAGCGATCACCACCCTTGAGGCCAAGAAATTCACGATCAATTAAGATCTTGCGTCTATCATTGCAATCATGGACATAACACTAAAAAGTGTTGCCACCTACAAAGTTTGGTGGATGAGCTCATCAGAGCTAGAAAATTCAAGGAGTTTACCAGGAAACCAAAAAACGAAGTCACAAAGACGGCTAACAAATCTATCTTGGCTCATGCACTTCACATCATAGGAGTTGTACCCGCTATCCACGGAGGAGATGACAACTCCTTGGGATGAGTCAAACTCAAGAGATTACAATCTAGAGAAGTCAACTCGGCAACCGTAGCTCGAGCACCAAGTACTTCAATAGTCTCCATTAGCTTTTCGAAGAAGAATTGTCCATGAGTTGGCAATCCATACAACGAAGCTGTCATTGTCACAGCACTTATCGCAAATTACCAGATCAACTACATATTGATCGACATTGGGAGCTTGGTTGATATCATTTTCAAATCTATATTGGACAAATTGGGATAGCTAGTTCTGAACTAGCCTCTACCAGAGGACCGCAGTTCAACTTTTTCAGCGAAAGGAAGAAAACAGAAAATGTCATCACTCTCCCCATAACCTAAGGCGAAGGCGAGAAGCGATTCACGACTATGGTCGATTTCATCATCATAGAGGCACCTGCCACATATCACACCATCACGCCACTTTAGGTGTGAAGCAAAGCAATGCACTAGCCCTACGCATTGCTTTCCTGTGATGTGCTAGTTCATAGCAAAGTGAAAGTGCCGCGCCACTTCACTGCATCACATTATAGTGTCGTGCGATTGGCTCTGGCTCAAAATGAGACCCTAGTATACATGTCATAATTAGATTCATCATCCTCTGCAATAACTAGTAATGAATGTTCGCTTCTCACTATATCCCTTGTCATTGAATAAATGTTTATTGATTCTACATTCCCTCCCACCAAAACTATTAACTTCTTGGTGGTTCTCTTTAAGCTCATGCCCACTTGTTTTCTTATATGTTTCACATTAATTCTTGTTGTTGACAATAGTTGTTGCTAGCTAGCAAGTTTTTTTTCTGAGAATGCTTCTTGAAATCTCATATCCACGTTCTCCTTTGCCTCATGCTGCCTCTGCCTATTAATCCCTAATCATCACTTAATCTTCTAAGTATTGTTATTTTTTTTAAGTTTATTTTCATTACTTCATTATTGTATTTTTGATTTTTTTTTCTTTTGGATGGCTAAAAATTAGATTTTTTAGAAAATAAAATTGCATTTGTGAAAGATTATTACATATCATTGTTTAAATTTTGCTAATTGAATTACGAGTATATGTACATAATATATGCATATATATAATACACAAGTCATGAATGCTCTAGTTTACAAAGCATGGTTTTGCTTTGTAATTGGCACATTGAAGCAAAAAGAAATCATTGCACACCACATTAAGCTTAGCATTTTAAACACATTGGTCTTCATCAAAAAATCTTGAGAGAATTAATAATAAGAAAAGTTTAGTCGTAACTACTTATCCTTCGAATCTAAATGCTCACCTGGTACTTCGCATCTGCAAATCTTTTGGTTAGTTCCAACAAGGAATGAAGTAGTTCATCCCTCCTCCTTGAATATTCTTGCACCAAACCCTTATGCTCCTCCCCTCGTTCAATTTTTGTGGTGATAGAACCACTATATGCCTCCAGCAAGATGTCAGTTAGCACCTCCAACTGGGACCAAAGATCTGATTTCCTTGAGACGTCAATTAAAGCTGATTCTTTCAACAGTTTCATAATAGAAGATGCTACACTCCACAAACCTGACCTGACCACTGGCTGGCAATTCCAAGGTATCAATCCTTCAGGAGATGGATACCAGGTCTGGTTTTCAATTCTATATTGCACAGCAGCCTGAATTAAGATTGTACACGCATTTGATGCTTCATAAGCCCGTTGCATCTGAATATTATATGCCTGATCTTCACCAATTATATAAGAAATGTGATGGGATAGGCAATAAAAAAATTCTTCTATATCAGAAACTCTGCTGTAAAATACTTCAGCGTTATCTCTATCCATAAGCATTACAGTATTTCTACGGGTTTTATCTCCAACTAATTGAATGAGATCCCACAGAGAACTGCCCAGCCAAACGTCTGAGTGAGAAGACGGAGAATCAGCATTGTTTGAATGGTTTTGGCTAATCATGTTCTGTAACTCCCTTAGTTGGATTATGCTGGAAAGTTTTTCACCATGTTCCATGATGGTCAGCAAAGCATGTCCTGCAGATTGAAGACGACGGTACAAAAAATGAAGTGAAAAAAATGTGCCATTCAAGAAAGGTCAATAGATCTATTAGAAATCTTAATACACAGCAGCAGTACATATGAAGGCGATCCCAGAAAAAAAAATAGACACAAAGGGTATTATAATTCACTGCAATATTATATGATAAGACTTTTCTATAAGGATTTATTGATATATCTTAAAATTTTGAAGAGAGTTTCGCAATTTATATTGTTAGAATTTTGCATTATGCTGACTGATCACCAATGACACAGGATACCTCAAGTCGTGCATCAGTTAGATAAGTTGGCCAAAAAAACATATATAACAAAAGTGATCTTCATGGATTTCAATGGTCTCAAATGATTGCAGTGTCTCCAACAGAGAATTAACAATCCTAAATTCAAAAAGAACAACTTATTCAAAAGAATCTATACATTTTTATCTAATACAAGAAATACATTATTTGCAATATGCAATTGGATGCAAAAAAAAAATTTTAGATGTCCTAAATTTATAGTGAAAATATCTTTTGCAAATCTTCCGCTTAGCAGTGTCAGAAATATTACCTCTAAGAAGAAGTATGCCATCAACATATATAGCCAAAATCAAAAATCCTTTCGAGTTTGTCAAAAAGGCTTGAGGGTTGTGCTTAAATCCCTATATAGCTTTTCAAAGTTTGCATATATTATTAGCCCCCTAAGCAACATATCTAGGAGGTTGTTTTATATGCATTTTTTTTTAAAAAAATTTGTTTGACCCACCCAAGTTCTTAAGGTGGGACTATTATATCATAGGTGGGATTCGAACCCAATATCATGGCAAAACTTCCAAGGTCCTTACCAACTTGATCAATTGTCTCCCACGATGTTGCTCTATATGCACAACTTTGTTATGATTCCTATAAACGAAAGCATTATTGACATCTATTTGTGCTGATGTCATTAATTAATGACAAAGAAGAAGAAGAGGAATATGATTAATACAAGCAATGAAGGAAAATATCTCAAAATAATCAATTCTATGAATCCAATTCTATACTTCTGTCACCATTCAATCCTTGTAGTGATCAATAGAGTCAACAAGATAGAGCTTAACGGTGAAGACCTCTGAACAAGAAATAAGTTTAATTATTTCTCAAGTATGACAATCAAGAAGAACACCCATCTCATTGTTTGTAGCTTGTTTCCAATTACAATAATAAGACCTCTTGAGAATAAAAATACTAAACAATAGTAAGGGTGACCAATGAAAAGAAGAGAAACAATCAAAGGACATGAAAGACTATAATGGATAAGATGTGCATTGGCATTTTCCTTTGTGGAGAGCAAAAGTAAGATGAAAATCAAACGGACAAGGATAGATGGATCTCCAGTCATAATAGATGATATGGAAGAAGTTGCTATACAAAAGACATGATCAAGACTTGCAAGAATAAACCTGCAAAGGTGTTTGAGGCTATAATTGGTAAAGGTACAAATAGAGGTGACTTTATAGGAAATGAAGTGGGATCAAATGTGAAGTTTAATGAATGATAACATCAATAAATACATATAGTTTTCTAGTAGAGGGATCGTAAAATCAATATCATTATGAGTACAAGAATACCTTAACAATATGTGTCACATGGTAAAAGGGGATAGTTTGTCTCAACCTAAATGAAGGGAATACACAAAACACTCGCAACAAAAAGCATGAGTTAAGTGAAAAACCATTGAGGGGGCAAAGAAAAGAAAATGGAGAAGGATAGTTAAAAGTCACAAAAGATATGATTGATTAAGTGGCATGCAATAAGAATAGAATCCCCCAAAAATGAAAGGATCCCTTCAAAGTTAGCTGAAGGCAACAATTGATGACTAAGAAAAAAATAGATGTCCAAGAATTGTTTTCCTTGAGCTCTAATACCATGAAGAAAGAGAAATGGTATGAATCCTTGTGGATTCAATTGAGAACTTTACACCCTTAGTTACAGTAGATTTTAAGCTATATTAGGTAATTTCTTCTTATAGTTACTACTATTATAGAATATAGAAAATGTACTAATATTTTCATATATGTGCCCATAAAAATAACGAAGAAAATAATCATAGTTTACAATGTAGGAGAGCATCTCATGGATAAAGATTCCCAATGGTCAAATGTTGCCATTTAGATATCATAGGGATTGCCAACACTTGATCCTAACCCAAATCAATATATTCAGTCTAAGGAAGGTAATAGAGTTGGTGTTAGATTTGTTCCTACTGACCTAAATTTTCTACCTTTATTAGTTTGACAATGAGAAAATAGAGTTGCTCGTTTCCCTATGTATGATTATCTTAAATACCTTGAATGGATGAAATTCCATTTAGAGCTCTTAGTAGAAATTAGAAACCTAAAAGTAGGCATAGTAGCTATTCAACTCAAACACTACCATGAGCTAGGAAGCCTATTTGTATAGATAGTAGCCATTAATCCCAACATCTACCCCAATAATGTTGTCCTCGTCATTATGAGAATCCTCAAGAATTTGACTAGTTCTACACTATCATGAGGCACATCACACATGACAAAGATGTTGACATCACTAAAAAGTTCAAGACCAATCCTCCATCTTTTGATGATTCTATGGAGCAAAAGAAATTTTTTATTAGCTCACTACTATAGACCAAAATTTTGATTGAATGGGATAATCATCAAGTTTGAGTTATTCAAACTAAATTAAGTAAGACAAGACTTTTTGGTTCGCATGGAACATCAACTTCTTTGTCATTGATTATATGACTCATTTTGATGATGTGGTAATTAAAGGTGACATTGTACATGATTCCAAAGTTGTTATTTCAAGAATTTGTCTTGGATAACACCCTGACATTCGTCATGAGATATTGACTAAAGGATGCTTTCCAATGAGACCTATAGCTAGAACAATACCTTTTCCACCTCCACAAAGGAAAATCCTGGTTAACAATAAGTGGTCAACTACAAAAAAAAAATCTGCTTAGAATGCCTATTATGCTCCCAAAAATTCTACCAATCTTAAAAGAAAAGATGACCTAGTTGTTGACCTTAAGGTTTTCGACTCATTTCAAAGTTCTAGAATCAATGTTCTAAACTACAAGACAACCTTCTAATGAATTCCCTCCCCCTTCCGCCTAAAGTTTTCGACTCTATTCAAAGTTCTAGAATCAATGTTTTAAAGACCTCCCAAATGAGCTACCTCGTCTTATGAGTATCCAACACGTTATTGATTTGGTGTTTGGATTAGCTCTCCCAAACATGGCCCACCAACAGATGAAATATTTTAAACATGTTGACCTTAAGCGACAAATCAATGATTTCTTTTGAAAGGTTTTATTTATGAAAATCTATTTCGATGTATTGCTCTTGCTCTTATAACCCAAAGAATGAAACATAATGTATGTGTGTGAGTGGTGTGAATCTCAAAGGTAGATTGAGATGAAAGCTTCAAACTAATAATTAAAAATGTACATTCACATGAATATGTGCTCTTTCATGATTTTAGTAGTTTTCCTGGACTTCGTTGTTATCAATGAAGGTGTTTTTACTCTTCCTAAGAAAATAAAATTTATTAAGGATTAGCTTATGCCAACTATGATTCACGATATCTATGATGTTCATGAATTAGCCACTTTTTATAAATGATTAATACATGAATTCAACATTATCATGACTCCAATCACCCACGATCTAAAAAGGATAGATTAATGTGAGCTTCGACTACATCATGTGCCCTTAACAAAATCAAAGAGCTAGCCAAAACTTCTACATTAAGTTACCCAACTTCAACATCTTTAAGGCATCCTATGATGCCTCAAAAGTTAGCCTTGATGGAGTCAAAAACTAGGAAGGATATATAATAGCTTATTTGAGTAAAAAATTAAATGAAGATCACCAACAATATTCAACATGTAATTTCGAGTTTTATATTAGCGCAAGATTTGCACTATTAACATCATTATCTTCTGTCATGAGAGTTTGTGCAATATTCTAATCAAGAAGGCCTTAATGTCAAAGAACAGGTAACAGGCTGGTGCAGTTGCAGAATTCTATTGATAAGCATAATCTATTGAGTGGGGTCAAATGTGCCCACTTTTCATCCTATGAGCCTAAGAGGGTTGTTATTGATGTCTAGTTGAGCTGTTGTGGCCGATAGAACAAAATGCTTTGTATCAATCAAATCCTATATAACATGCCTCAAGTTCCAACAATTGTCCAATGTCCATGGCTTTGGTGATATATCTCAAAAAACATTTAAGTATCCAATATGCCAAATGGGTACAATTTTTACAAGAATGCACCACTGTAAGCACAAAGTTGGTGTTGAAAATGAGATAGCTAATGCATTAAACAAAAAGTCCTTCTTCACACCATGAGTGTAAAGGTGATTAGATTTGACAAGTTTATTTTCGATTATCCCACTTGCTATGATTTTGATCAAATTTATTAATCCTTAACTAAAGATGAACTTCCTCCCAATTATGTTTGCCATGTGTGAAACAGCTCTCTTTCAAAGCATTTACCTTTGCAAACATGACTTATCACTCGATGGTTCTTGTTTAAGGAATTATGAATAAAGGAACATCTCAACACTTTGATCGATTTAAACTATAACCATAGTTAAAGATTCATTTTCCTAGCTTATTTCCAGATGAGACCTAGTATGTGGCTGCCTAATTTCGCATCTCGCAAATAAAAAAACCCAAAAAATGCACTATTGGTCTCTAAATTCTACATCTCATCACAAACAAATCACGGAAGACGTAAGTGTGAAGTTCATTCAAAGTTTTCTTTGCATTGTGCGAAGGTATGGTTCAACTTTTGTAGCAGTGGATCAGTTTTTCAAAGAGGATGAACTCTATTCCATGCTACAAAACTTATGATGCATCTCATAGCGTATTTTTAATCTTTAGATAAGTAAAAATATTATGTAATTTGCATATAACAATTGTCTCATATTGAGATATGTTTTAGTAAGCTAGTTCCAAAAAACACTTTAGATGAAGACGGTTACCAAATTCCTATTTTAAATTGTCTATCATTTTGAAACCATTAGTCAAATTGAGATAGTGAATAAAAATTTGGGTGATTTACTTAGATGGTTCATTAGTGAATGCACTTCTAGTTGGGATATAATTTTATATACTATCAAGTTTGTCTGCAATTGCTATATGATTAGGTCAATTGGCATGAGTAGCTTTCATATTATCCTCAAAAGCCCATTGATTTTATTGGCTTCCAATTTGTAAGACTTCCAGCTAGAACTCTCAAGAAACAAACTATAAAAAATTCAAGACTTTTTGGAATTATAAGAAAAATAAAAGATAAAGCATATGAATTAGATCTCTTCTTAAGAGATTTTTTGGTTGGCCAAGTTTTGAATGTAAAATAAATACAAGGATTTTAACTTTTAGGGTGTTTGGAAGTAAAAATCCAAAGCATTTTGAGTTTATATGAAATATTTTGAAAGGGTCATTTTAGTGTATTTGAAATTCACTCAATTGAGTGAATTCCAAATATACCGTTTGATGTAAAGTGAGGACCACCGCCACCTGTACCACTAAAAATATTTTATTACATTCACTTTACCAATCAAAAAAATATCTTTGTATTTATAATATTTTCAACCAAGCAAGTTAAAGTAATTCAAATATATTACATTCACTTTATAATGCATTTATTTTGCATTGCATTCCTTTTTCAAGCAACCAAACAACCCCTAAAGTTAGATTTCTTTTCCGTTATTCAATGTGGCTAACTTAACACTTGACTGATAACTAATTCCTAATATGTTTTTCTTTCTTCTCCTTGTAACACATTTTCACCCCTCTCACCTTCAAAGATATTGATGAGCACATTGGACATCACTTGCATGCCAGCACAATTATTGACTCAATGTTTGATATCAAATATGTCTGATCAAATCTTGAGCAATCTAATCATCTTGAAAAAAAAAATCTTAATTAATAAAGGAGACTCACCTCTTATGGATTCATAAATGACTTTGGAGGAACTAAAATAACTATATCCTGAGAAGCCTCATAAGAACCAAGATCTTCATTTGTTTGAGTCAAATTGTTTAAGCTAGAGAGTGATAATATAAAACAACTTGATCATAGCAATCATCATCGTCACCTGATTTATATATACGGAGTGATATCATGTAAAGTGCTATTATTATCATGTATTTTCAACCTTTTTTATGCCTTTGAGTCACTTCAGGTAATGAATCATCATGGGAGTTCATGCTTTAAGGGGTAATTGGGTCATTCCATTCAATTCAATGTATTTCCATCTTTTTCCATGTGTTGATGTCCACTTCTCCCTCTTCCTATAACTCTTGATTTCTTATTAAATATACTATGGAAATCATCACAATTCTTCCTCTTTTTCCCCCAATTAAAATATCTTCTCTTCTTCCCCTCCTCATTAAATGGCTAGCCACAACCTTGGTTTCCCTTGAATTGAAATGGATGGTTGAAGGTGTCATAGAGTCTATACATAGTAGGTCATTTATCATGAAATAACACTTTCCTATAAATAAGGATTTATTTGTTTCTGTCTCTTTTTTGTGCTCCTTATCCATAGAGGACTTCTTTGGTCGAGCAATTGCCATTGGAGGACTTCCAAAGCAAGGATCATTATCACGAAGTAGGGCTCTTCAGAAAAGGATCTCCAAGTTATCGATATTTACATAAAATTGCAAACTCTTCTTCTTGCTTCAGCACTCTAGAAGCAGAATTTTGATCTTATTATAGTGTCCTAATGATGGCTTTATGTTTGTGTTCTCATCTGCTAGCACTTAATTTTCCTTGTAATCTTCAGCTCTTGATCGCATTTAGCTTATTGTGAACCTATCATAAGACCATAAATCCCCTTTTAACTTTTAATCGCTCCAAAAAAATCTACTAAAGACTTACTTTTAATAAATTATTTCAAATTTAATTAAATTATTGTTGAAGATAAAAACCAATAGTCATTTGATAGGACTTACACAAAATGACACTCAACAACCCTTATTAAGTACCATCATTTATAGAAGAAGAAATCATCAAAAAGTAGTACTAATGGCATCAACTTAAAAGTTTGTATATGCATGCTAAAACTTCAGTTTCAATTTATATATCTTCAATATCAATAAAGCCAATGAAAGGTATCATTTCTATTGCCAAATGATTCATGCTAATGTAAAAAAATGGAAATGCATGACATGAGAAATCCTAATTCATAGCACTTACATTTTCTTTATGAATAAAAAAAGATCATCGCAGAGTATTTCCAATGCATAGTACCTGCGGTAACTTAACTTTGCACAGTACAGTGTCAAGCTTGTAAGTTTTTAAATAATAATATACACATAATATTAAAGTACAGATGCCCTGAGAAATAGCATATCACTAGTCAAATGATTCATGCAGAACTAAAAATAATAATAATAATGCATACAACAAGAAAACACAAAACAGGATGATAAATTTCCAACTGTATCACACTCTTTTGACCTTTACTTTGATGCTAAGTCATAACAACACAAATTAAATAAAACAGTTTAGAATATAAAATAATAATCATTGTCTTTGAAGAATAATTTAAAGCAAAATACCAAACTAAAATAGAACAATGATATCAAATGAAATAACTAATAAGTCCATAAGATACCACTCATAACATATCCTAAACTTCTTATCTATAGATCACAACTACATTAGATATTAGGAAGTCATATTTTTATAAAACTCCCTATAGTGGTCTATCGGTGAAAGAGGATAACTTCTTTAAGGTTTTGCAAACAAGAACAATAATTTACCATATTCTATGCATAATGCGTCAAAGAAAACTAAACTTGGCCATATGTCAAGGTTTCTTGAGACTCAATAGTATTTTCAGAATTTTTTTCTAGTACTTAAAAGATTTCTTGAGACTCTCATAGTATTTCTAGAATATTTTCTAGAACTGAAAAGATTTCATAACCACCCCTAGTAGTTATACCAAAGTATCATAAAAAACAATCATAAAACTCTTAGAAATTTAAGGCCCTAGCAAAGGATCAAGATTAGTTGACCTTTGCAAAATAAGGTCAACTGTTACCACTTTCACACAAAAAAAAACTATGGAGAGTTCTATACAAGGACCTTACCAACAACAACAACAACAAGCCCACTATGTGGGGCTAGCTACATGAATACTTCTTCTCCATTGTGTCCTATTAAGTGTCAAATTATCATTTAATTTTAATAACTAAAATCATTTCTTATACATCCTAACCAAGTCTTTTTAGATATATCTCTACCTTTCTTAACATAAACTGAATCTAATACATCTACTCTCCTAACTAGGCCATCAAAAGGCCGATACTTTATGTGACCAAACCATCTAAGACGACTCTCTCTAATCTTATCTTCCACTGGAGCTATTCCAACCTTTCCACGAATATATTCATTTTGTATTTTATCTCTAAGAGTAAAGCCACTCATCCACCTAGCATCCTCATCTATGTAACACATAACTTAATTTTATCTTTCTCATTTATTGGTCAACCATCTGCATCGTAATCATTATAGGTCTTACCATCATTTTATAAAATTTTCCTTTAAGTCTAAGTGGTACTTTTCAATCATACAACAAGATGCATTCCTCCACTTCAACCATCCAACTTGAATTCTACTAATAACATCCCCATCTATTTCACCACCATTTGGAATAATAAACCCAAAATATTTGAAATGTGCACTCTTTTTAATGACTTGATCACCCAATGTCACAACCCCACCACTAGAACTTCTACAAATAAAATTACACTCCATATATTCAGTTTTAGATCTACTTAAACGAAAACCTTTAGACTCTAAGGTTGACCTCCATAATTCAAGTTTCTCTTGGACTCCCTCTCTTATCAACAAGAAGAATGTCATCAGCAAAAAGCATACACCAAGGTACATCCTCCTATAAATGCCTAGTAAGAACATTCACAATTAAAGTAAAAAGATATGGGCTTAAAGCTGATCTTTGATGTAATCCAATTGAAATAAAAAAATATTTTTTTTCGATCCTCATGTTTGGATACAAGTAGCAGCTCTAGTATACACATCTTTAATGACTTGAATATAACCAATATTAACTCCTTTCATTTCTAAAACTCTCCAAAATACTTCTCTTAGAACTTTGTTATATGTTTTCTCTAAATCAAGAATATCATATACAAATCCTCCTCACCTTCTCTATACTTCTCCCTCAAACCTCTCAACAAATATATAGCAGCCATAGTAGATTTACCCGACATGAAACCAAATTGATTTGGAGAAACTTTTATATCACATCTTAATCTATGCTCAATTACTCTCTCCCATAATTTTAATGTATGGCGCATTAACTTAATTCCTTTATAATTTGCACACTCTTGTGCATCAACTTTATTTTTACAAATATGAACCAACAAACTCTTTCTCAACTCATCAAGCATCTTTTTAGTCTTTAAAATAACATTAAAATAATTAATAATCCAAGAAATTTCTTGATCTCCTAAGCATTTTGACACTTCTATTGGAATATCATCAAGTCCGATTGTTTTTCCACACTTCATTTTCTTTAAAGCTTCTCAAACTTCAACTTTATTATTACGACGATAGAAATAAAATTCTTTGTTTTTATTTAAGATACCAAAATTGTACATAATCTCACATCCTTTATTGAAAAGTTTATCAAAATATCTCATCCACCTATCTTCAATATCTTCTTCTATGAAAAGCACTTTATGGACTTTCATCCTTAATACATCTCACTTGAACTAAATCTTTACTTCTTCTATCTCTTTACTCATAACTTATACATATATGTTTCAGCTTCTTTGATATTCAATCTATTATATAAATCACTAAAAGCAAAATTTTTTGCATCACATATTGCTTTCTTAGAATCTTTACGGGCCACTTTATATCTTTCTCAATTTTCTGAGATTTCACATTTGAACCAACTTTTATAATAAAGCTTATTATCTTTTCTTGAACATTTTGACTCCACCACCAGCTATTTTTACAAAAATAAGCTTTTCCTTTCGATCTCCAAGTGCATTCTTGAACCTTATCAAAAATTAAAAAAAAAATTGACCACTTACTCATATGAAAGATATTCACAACCAAACACATTATCCTTTTAGGACATGAGCTATTTTTCTAAGACATCTTACACCATCCATCTACATATTAACATGTTTGATAATTGAAGTAGATCACCTAGCTTTTTAAAATTCTAATGTCATATTTAACTAATTAAAGCTGCTTTAAATCTCAATCATACAAATATATGAATAAAGAGTATAACATGTTTCAAATAAGAGCTCCTATACTTCTTCAAAGATAATAGTCTCTCTCTCTCTCTCTTTCTATACACACACATATATAAATACATATATAGACTAATATCCTTTTAAAAGGACAAAGTACATTCTCTTTGAAATCTTACAATATCCAGCAACATATTTACAACATATTTGAATGGCTGATATTTAAAGTTGCTAAAACTCATTGGAAATGTAAAAAGTAGTTTTGGATAACTTTGAATCAAGTCATTCAAACATGTTGATAGATGGTGTAAAATGTGCAAAGAGGATAGATATTTTAAGAAAGATAATAGTCTATTTCTCTCTCTTTTTACATGCATAGGCACATGATTCATTTGCCTTTATACAATTCAGTGACTATTGTCTTCAGCATTAGTAATCAATGACATAATAGCTTTCTTTTATTCTTTTTTCAATTAGCTATCCAAATTCCTAATTATCCTGAAGCCAAAAATAAATAAAACTTTAATACCCATCACACAATTCCACACTGAACAAAAATGATAAAAGATGACACCAGAATCTTACTTTGCATAAAAGAAAGTTCATCATGACACCTGGAAAGAGCAAGAAAATGAAGGTATTTTTGATGTTTTTGCCGTTTATCTAATAAAAGGGATGACACAATAGCTGATGCCACAAGCTCAGCTCCTCTAGTAGTTGTCCAATGTTTAGCTAGTGTATCCACAATAGATTTGCTCATGCGGGCAAAAACATTTGTTTCGCCTTCTTTTTCAAATGCTCCTTTCAAACTAAGCTTCTCAAAAGCACCTTCAACTTCACCAGATATCATGAAATCACAATAAAGACGGCCAAGTAAAACTTCCGCTTCTTCATCCTGGGCAGTTCGGTGGACAATACCAGTTATCACCGATCTTGGTCTGTCTCCAGAACTCCATGCTTCAGAACTAGCTCTTCTAGGAGCCATATTTCCGCCAAAAGCCTGAATTCTTTTCTCTTCTTGTGTGATTCCTTCATTGCAGCTCCCTTTCCGTGATAGGCTTCGCTCTGGAGGTTCAACTCCACCAAGTAAAACTGCCTTCTCGGGTATAGCCCACACTCCGACTTTTTCAGTCAACACAACCCATGCCCCTTCTTCATCATCCTCTGTAGAAGGGAAAACAGAAGCATCTAGAACCTTTCCTGCATCATATGGTAAATCAAACTGATAAAGTCGTATGCAACCTCTAAGATAATTGGTCACAGTTGCAGTCCCATCCCCAGATAATATAATTGCAGACCCAGAAGGCTTGCCTCCAACACGAAGTCTCATAGAAAACAAGAACTCCTCATCCTCCACTCTTGCCTTTGGAATTATAACCTGAAGGGGTGCTTTCTTCTCCAAAACCCTTGTACTCATTGCTCCAGGATTCTCCATGTTAATGTTCTTTCCAGCTTTGCATATCATTGTTAGGAGAGAATATTGAGTATAGCTTGAACCACCTAAGCGATCCTTGCAAAATGTTGCTACGAGAATAGTAATTTCTTTACCACGGTCATCCACTTGCATGTCCAAAAGCCAGATGTGTTTCTGCCCAGCCAGATCCTTCTTAATTCCCATATCACCATCATTACCAACAATCTCGTTAGCCCATAGTTTTATTACATTCACCTCTGGTGTGAGCATGACATTCCAATACTGAACATCACGGTCTGTCAACAAAAAGAATTGCCTGCCAGGTTTTTCTGAAGCATGTGGTTGAAAATGCCAGATGAGTGACCTTGCATACCTTTTATTTGTTTGAGAATGACTAGCATAACTAGCACAAAATATATCATGAGGGATCTTTTTCCTATAAATTCCAGATGGAGTAAAATGGAAATGCCACAACTTGCCACTAGATTGACAAGCTATTGCAATGCACTCCTTAGAACTGCCAGAAACTGGGGCAGCAATAATAGAGTTAAGATGATCGTGTTCAGACAAGTGGGCGCTTCCAACCAAACAAATTTCTTGGTGCCCCTTGGCATCTTTTCTCCCTTCACCATGAAAATTAATTTCACTGACTTCCAAGGGAATTGGAAGGTCAACAACTGCCATGTTTCTGCTTTCCAGGAAAATTTCAGGCCAATATACAAGAGCTTGAGTCTTCATATTGCAGATGATAACACCAGCAGAATTGCACTGTCCTAAAACCTTTTCAATCTTTGCAGAAGAAAGATCCCATCTAACTATGCAGACCATCCAGTGATTAGAATACCTTGCCTTCCTGCCTCCATCTTTTATTTCTACGACAGAGGAAGGTATCTCAAGAATTACACATTTGTTTGAAAGAGAAGCTGATAAGTAGCTCCATATATAGAGCTTATTTCCACATATTATCCAACAAAGTCCCGTTCCCTTATCCATTCCACCTGCAAATAGCTTATCACCTATGGACGTACACAAGTAAACAAAAACAAAGCCTTAATATATGGAGAGAACTTGGTGTGTGTTTGTGTGTGAGAGTGTGTATACACACCCGCAGAGCTTCTGCCACATCATTAGAAAACACAAATCTGAAAAAAGACCTACCAAAAGCAGCCTCATGCAATAGTTCCTCTTGTGCATCACGAAGATGACGGGGAAAATCCCCAACATAAACTGGCTTCGTTTGATCAAGATTAGTTCCCTTCTCAAAAAACTTTGTGGTTGGAATTCTGGAGACAAAAATGAAGAATTTTACCATTTCTCAAACTGAATCTAAAACGGTTAATAAATTTTCCATTTAACAAGTGTTGCATTCCATCAACATTTTTCTTTATTTCTTCCAAAACAAAACGTTAAATGCAATCTTATCAGCTACACTTTTTACCATAATAAAAAGAGAGATGTTTCCTTAGATTATTATCATCATAGTTCTCATGGAAGCCCCAGATTCCCTCTAGTATCACTCAACGTATGAAATTTTAATAAAAAAACTAATCAGCTAAATTAAATTCAATGAAAAGAAGAATATAAAGATATAAATATATACATCATCATCATCATTACCCTTATCACAAGTTCCCAACTATCGTTGATTGGCTTAAAGTCCAATATGAAAAGAGAGTTGTTGCCAACCAAGCAATGCATAAACTTCAAAATTTAATACATAAAATGATAAATCAAAAAATAAGGTGATGATGGATTTTCTAAAGAAGCGGTAGACTTTAAAAATCAAATATCACAAACTATGTCAAAACAATTAGATGAACAAGTCAATGGATATGCATCCTTATCTTTTTATGGAAGGCATCAAAGTCTCTTTCAATACAAGAATTAATTAAGGGCTTGTTTTACATCAATTTTGTTTTATATTTTTATTTTTATTTTTATATAGTTTTAAAAATATGTTTGTTTGATGTTATATTTTTATTTTTAAAAATAAATCATACTATCAAAATAACTTTTGAATATTTGAATATTTTTAAAAACAATAATCACCACCAAATATATTTTATTCAAATCAAAACATAACAAAACAAAATAAAAACCAAAAACAAAAGTGATCCCAAACGATGAGATAATCAATATTTGCAATTTACCCATCCATGTCTTATGCTTTTTTTGGAATGAAAATCATCAGTACGTTTATTTCATTAAGATTCTTTATTAACTAGAGCCTGATTATGTCTATTTCTCCCTATTTACAAATTGAATAAATAGCGCACTAGAGAGCAAAGTTTAAAATTGTAGAATAATCACACTAAAAAAATGAAATACTAGCTACAATTTATATAAAAAAGCTGAAATATGCAATGGTGATGATGTGCCCTAATAGAAAAAATAACTCAATAGCAACATTTATGTAACACAAGCAGTCAATGGTAAAAACATAGCATGTTTAAAAATGTCAAAAATATGAAGAATCAATCAACTAAATGCTTTCCTAAACCCCCTTTTTCACAATTGGACTTAGAAGATTTGCAATCACGTTAGTAGGATTTGAAATCATATTGGAATGAATGGACGCACAATATGTTGTAAGAAGCAGATTGGATTATACGCTAGAATTTTCATTAAAATCCCTCCCTCCACCTATTGCCAAACCCTAACCTGATCTTGTTTCGTGACTCTTCCATAATGGCAATCAACGAGTTTGTCTCATTTTGGTATATTGATACTCACTGTCTCGTTGAAAAAAACAAAAGGGTAAAATAATAATAACCACATAACATACAAAATATTTTATAACAAGAATTTTATAAACAGGGAGATATTCTCTAGCGACCAAATTATTCACCACTTTGTTAAAAATCATAATTTAAAATTAAAGCTAGTTGGCAGTTGAAGGAAAAATTTTCCACACACATTAATCAAATAAGGTTGCATATATATAAATAACTTAGGATCCAAGTTGATTCCAATCAACTCCTAAAATCTAAGAACAAATAAATTAAGAAATATACTTTCTATATTTACATCTAAATCAAAAAAGAAACTGCCTAAAACTAATTAAGAAAGAACATAAATGCATAAAATATACATTAGACTAGTTTAATTTTTCCACACTCCCCATCAAACTAGTTGATAGATGTTCATCAAACTAAGTATATCATTTAATTTGGTGAAGCTAGGATGGAATAAAGCCTTTGTGATTATATCCGCTACTTGTAATTGGTACATGATTGATGACAATCTCTTTTTCTTCCCACAAATGAAGTGCTAATCAATCTCGACATGCTTTGTCCTATCATGATGTATTGAATTTCCTGCAATTGCAATGGTTAATTGGTTATCACATATTAATTTTAATGGACCTTCAACACCCCTTCGTAGTTCATTTAACAATTGTCTTAGCCATATTCCTTTACATATCCCATGGGCCAATGCATGAAACTCTACTTCTACACTACTTCAAGCTACTACTTGTTGTTTTTTGTTTTTTCATGTTATCAAATTCCCATAAACAAAGGAGCAATATCTAGAAGTTAATCTTCTATCTGTAGAACAGCCAGCCCAATCTGCATCAGTATAAACTTCAATGGTCTATCTTGAAGTTGATCTTCTATCTGTAGAACAGCCAGCCCAATCTGCATCAGTATAAACTTCAATGGTCTATCTTGAAGTTCTTGAACATTAAGCCTTTCTTGGATCTTTCTTCAGGTACCTAAGTATCTAGTTGACTGCTCTCATGTGTTCAATAGAAGGATTACTTAGAAATTGGATTATGTTGCTGATAGCATAGCTTATATCTAGGAGAATGTGGGTAATATAACTAAGCCTTCCCACTAATCGTTGAAATATTCATGTATCTACTACTTCTTCATTAGTCTGAGGTACCAGCTTTGTATTTGGATTCATAAGAGTTTCTACTGGCCTACATCCGATCATATCAATTTCTTGCAATAAATCTAAGACATACTTGCGTTGTGATACTAAGATTCCTTTTTGAGATCTTGCCACTTCCAATCCCAAGAAATATCTCAAGTGTCCTAAGTCTTTGATTTCAAATTCCATGGCTAAAAGAGATTTAAGACTTATTATTTTTTCTTCATGAATTCTTGTGAGAACAATATCATCAAAATAAACAATTAATACTACAATTCTTCCATCAACGAAATGTTTAAAAAATAATGTGATCAACTAAGGATTGAAAGAATCCATTTTTCTTGAGAACCTTCATAAACCTTTCAAATCATATCCAAGGTGATTGTTTCAGACCATACAATAATTTACACTCTTTCTCTTGGTTTACCTTGGTTTCAAAACCTTATGAAATGTCCATGTAGGCTTCTTCCATAAGATCTCCATTTAGGAAGGCATTCTTTACATCATGTTGAAATAATGGCCAATCTTGATTCACTACAAGAGAAAGTAATACCCTTACGGCTAATGGAGCAAATATTTCCTAATAGTCAATGCCATAAGATTAAGTGAATCCAGGAGCCACCAATCTATCCTTGTATCGGTTCGCACTCATTTGCATTTTACTTGATAGAGAATATCCATTTGCAACTCATTGTCTTCTTTCCTGGTGGTAATGATATTAGAATCTATGTATTATTCTTTTAAAGTGCATTGTATTCTTCAAAGATTGTTGCTTGCAATCAAGAATTTGTAGTGCTTCATAGACCACTTTTGGAATGGTAATTTGGTCTAGCTTGGTTGCAAATGCCCAGAGCTTTGATGTCATAAGATATCTGCTGTGGGATCCGAAAATTCGCCACCGACCTCTTTCAGAAAAGAAAAGAGTTGTTTAAGTGTCAGTGATAATTTCAGAAGGCAGATGAATAGTAGATAAGACACTCAGATTTCGTTCTCATTTAGTGAGAACTTTATATCGTTCGTTTCCATAGGCAAAATAGTTAATTACCCTCTCAATCAGAGAGAGCACTTTCGATTAAGGTATTGATGAATCGTTAAAACGTATATAATTGCGGTAAGTGGAGTTTAGAACTTATGAAATTTATTATTTTAATTTAAAACTTTTGTGGGGAACGATGGCAGATGTAGATCCATGGTTTAGTCTGGCGTGTCTGGCAGTCGAGGAGGTAGTCGACTACGGAAGAATCCACAAACATGGTTCGTCGTCAAGGTATCCTTGACTGGGAGTTTGTCAAGGACAAATATAAGTCAACCCTTAAGCGCTTTTTGCCCAACCAAACATTCTACATTTCACTCAAAGAGCAGCCGTTGGGAACATCTGAGCGGTGTGCCAAATAATTTAATTGCGCCATCAGCGAACCACCCGGTCGAGGGCTCAGTGTAACATATATGTGGTGCCATATCATGAAACCAGACAGAGGACAGTACGTCACTTACGCTTTAGGAATATTTAAGTATGAAGGTAGTTATGTATTTAATTTGATATTGGCTCTTTGTGAGTAAAAATTTTCTTAATTTGCAACCCGAAGACAAACAATTGCGGAGGGGTGGATTAATTTTTATTTTTATTTATTATTATTTTTTGTTTTAGTTTTAATTTAAATAATTCATTTCGTTTTTATTTATATTTTTGTATTTTCTTTGAATTTTGATCATTTTATGATTGACTTTAGATTTGAATATATATGATCATTTATCATTGGAATCTTAATTATAATTACCCTTCTTGATCCTAGGGTTAATATCGATTGATAGGACCTACTACTGTCGGTTTTTTTCTGAGGATGGGGCCTTAATTCATTAGAAAGATAATCCTTCAAAACCTTGTCACTCTAGTTTGAGCATGTAGAGGATGGGTTGAGACTTTTCTTCCGAAAATTTGAATTTTAGTATGTCGATTGATTCATATCTTGTATTATATGAGAATTAACACCGGATATTATTAATTTGAAATTCTTATAATATCAAATTTTTTGGGTTTTGTTAACCGGACGGTCAAGACCAAACCGGATGATGTAAGCATTCTTCTTTTGTATTTAACTTAGTATCGCATAAATGGATATCTTCTTTGGGAATTGTATGGACATTAGAATGTCTAAGTTGGAGCTTATATGTCGAATTTTGATTTCTGAGTTTTGTTAACCCGGACCCGGTCCGAAGACCAAACCGGGAAGTATAGCATCTGTTCTTTTGTTTTATACCTAACTTGCACGTATCCCTATTGTTTGAACACTTCAACATACATCAGTATTATGTTCTTTTAAAATGTTGTATGGACATTGAATGTCAATTGAAATTTGGTTGATTTGTAAGTTTAAGTTTCAATATGACATTTTGGGTTTTGTTACCCGGTCAGAAACAAGCAGAAGGATAGACCTCGACTCATTATTTTCTTGCGGAGGATCGGATCTGAATTATTTCAAGATCATCGTTTTACCGGCACTCTTTATCTTAGAGGATCGGGTTTGAGACTTTTCTTCATGACCTTGAATTTGCGAGGATCATTGCAATGATGCTTTATCTTTAGTCGTTATTTGAAACTTAAGATTCTGATAATATTAGATTTTTAGATTTTGTTAACGGTCAGAAAGACCAGGAAGTATATCATTCTTTCTTTTGACTTAATTGTATGCAAGCATGATTTGATCTGATTTTTTAGGTTTTGTTAACGGGACCGTCAAGACTAAGATTATGTAGCGTATGTTCTTTATATATATTGCATTTACAAAGTCACAAAGAGGGTATAGAGAAATAAATTATTTTGGCCTTTGATCAATCATAAAGTAATGCAAAATGAATTTAGGAGATTTCTAAGCTTTCTTTTATATATAGAATCACAACATAAAATTTAAAATAAATCATTTTGAAGGCATATGATCAATCATAAAGTAATGAGAATGAATTTAGACACTTGATTTGGAGCCTTTCTTTATATATGCAAATCACATAAAGTAAAATAAATCATTTGAAGGATATGATCAATCATAAAGTAATGGGCCTAAAATGAATTTAGGCATTTGATTTGTAAGCCTTTCTTTATATGGCAAATCATAACATAAAGGTAAAATAAATTATTTTGAAGATACGATCAAGTATAAGGTAATGGCTTAAAATGAATTTAGGCGTTGATTTGATTTAAAAACCCTTTCTTTATGTGTAATCAAGACATAAAGGCTAAAATAAATCATTTTGAAGGCCCATATGATAAAATACCCATGTATTTATTTCTCTTGATAAGGAGGGAATATAAAATATAGTAGATGTCATATTTCATTTAAAGAGAGTGGATTAATTAAAATCCCTCCTCACACAGCTCATGGCAGTGGGACAAATACTCATTAAATTTATTAAGAAGATATGGGAAAGACTTTATTTTTCTTCAGAAAGTGATAAGAATCTGTGAGGGCGTCACATGTATCCATGTCATCTGATATATGACAAATGGCATTAAACTAGATGGTCTCAGCATGCAACTTATGAGACCATACATGTGTCGGCCTTTAAGAATAGATGAGGAGGCTAAGGAAGCTATAAATCGGAGGATTTTTCACAAAATACCTACATTTCCTACTCTCCTTTTCTCCCTTAAACCATAAGTTCAAGTTCTTTCAATCTTGTATCAAGGGTTAAGTTGTGTCAGATATACTTGTGAGTTTCCTTTTAGCTTGACTCTTGTCTTTTTTTATTTGATTTCTTTTTTTTTTTGTATAGTAGATGGCATATTACACTTGCAAGTTTAATTTCATGTGTCTCCCCTATTTTTTTTACTATGTCTCATAGATATAAGTAAATCATGGTGGGAATGACAAGTAAAGTAGGGTATTTATGTTTGAGCATATGTCTAATGTGTATTTCATAACATGTCAAGAATTCTAAGGTGAGCATTACATAATACATGTCATAATGATCAAATAAGAAAATAACTTGCATGATATAGAAATTTACCACATAAGAAAGAAAATTTTAAGCCAACATAACAACTTAAGCATTTCATCCTTCCTTTTCTCTTCCTTTTTTTTTTTTAAGAAAATTTGGCAACCTCCGTCGTCCCATCGCTTGGGAGAGACCTTCCCACCACAAGAAAGGCGTGCATGGTGGTCGTGTGAGACACCGTGATTTATTTGCCACGCCGAAGGCGTGCATGGGTTATGTCTGACATTGCATTTCGCTCGCGTTGGAACAACGTGAGCAATCTATCATGCGGTTTTATGCGTTGGAACGTGAGCAGTCTTATCACGTTTCCGCGTTGGAACAATGTGAGCGAACTTATAGCAACATATTTCCCTGTTAATATTGCAGAGTATAGCGATGAATTTTACGAATCCTTATCTCGTGCTTATCAAAGTTCTGGCCTCCGTAGGTTCTCATGAAGGCGGCGCAGCCAGAAAGGCGTGCATGGGTGGTGTCGTGACACCATGGCTTTGATAATAGCATTTCCTGTTAATATTGAGAGTATAAAGATGAATTTTACGAATCCTTATCTCGTCTTATCAAAGTTCTACGACCTCAGGCTCTCCCCAGTAGATTCATGAAGGCGAACGCGCGCCAAGAAAGGCGTGCATGGGTGGTGTCGTGAGACACCGTGGCTGAAACTTTGATAGCTAGCATTTCCCTGTTAGCAAGATATCAAATGACAGAAATAGGCAAGTATGCAAGTAGGGATTAAACTCAAAAGCCAATCATTCATTTCTTCCTTTCACAAGATTTTGCATAATGTATCATCAAGAATTGATTTAAGTAAAGTAACAAGAATGAAGCCCATGAAGGAAAGTAAATAAAATCATTTCAGAAAAGAAAAAGACAAAAGAACACTAACCTCCATATGATAAGAACATGAGGATAGAAATACTTGCATTTAGCTTAGAATTTATCTTATCCCAAGAAGAATTATTTTCAAACATAAAAAGTATAGATATCCATAGAAACAACCAAAGCAATCATGACACTACAAGATTTAAACCATGCAATATTTAAAAAATCTTTCAATTTCCATTTGATTGTATGAAAGAGATATATATATATTCTTCATGAAATCAATTAAAAGAAGCATAAATTTATAGAGAATAAAGATCATATATCATCAAACAAAACTAATTGATTTTTCCTTAGATAAGAAAAGAAAGCCTCCTTACTCATCAAATAACATATTATGATTTCATAAAATAAATATTTTCAGCAAGCATTTGATAAAGATAATTTCCAGAAGCACCACACTCACTTACTAGAAAAACAATGCTTCTTCTAGATAAAAGAAATTTCAGCAAGTTTTATGCCTTTGGGATAAGAAATTGCATAAATTTGTTTCTACCATATCCAGAAATTTTCAGCAAAGGAAACACATAGGGTCCAAAGAAAAAGCAAACAACACAATATTTGGGTCATACATCATCCCAAATCATTTTAGTTTAAGCATCACAAAATCGTGAATAATGACAATAAGAGATGAGATTTGGGCCATACATCATCCCAAATCCCTAAAGGAAACTCTTAGCATAATCCCAAGCATAAGATATAGCATATTTAGCAAAAACCCTAACTTCCAAAGAAACTCAAATGCATAAGAACAAGCTTAGGGTTAGAGAAACAACTGAGGTTTCAATGCTAAGAGAGAAGAAAGAGAAGGGATTTCGCTGGCTTGGCTAACCAAGTTTTGATTTCAGCTCGACGGAAGAAAGAGAAAGAGGAGATCTCACAGGGAGAGAACTCAAAAGCAAGGAGAAGGAGTCAGGGAGTTCACAGAGAAAAGAGGAGTCAATCGGGCTAAAGTTTCACCAAGAGCCGAGAGGAGAGGGAGAGAATCGCGGAGAGAAACGCCGTGAGCCGGAGAAGCGAGAGAGAGAACGAGAGAGATCGTGAGGGATAAAATCGAGCGCAGAGATCAAGAGAGTTTCACCGAGAGCCGAGAACAAGAGAGGAGAGCAATGAGGGTGAGGCGGAAAAATGAGGGGAAGGGATAACCCTCGCCTTTTTGACCTTTGACGAATCCAGCTGGTTAAGCAGTGATCGAAGAGATTAAGTGAATTAATGCAAAACAAAATTTATAATTAATTAGCTAATCACATAAATTTGACAATCATCAATAATAAACCCCGCAATACGGGGTCAATTTGTTGTTTCGGCCAATGCAACAACGAATCATTTCTCGATCGGTCGTTGACAACGACTTCCGGTAATTTCAAAAATTTGATTTTAATTTGATCGATCGATCCAATTGATTTGATACTTTCATTTAATTAATTTTGACTACATTATGAAGTCAATTTTCAAATTGAATAAATTTAATCTCGATCGCGATTAAAAACTTCACAATTTAAATAATCATAGTTATAGTCAACAATGCCCCCAACAAACATGGTGCATGGAGGGACCGTGTTTGTTGTACACTAGTTGACCTTGCGGATCTCCAAGAGATTTGCTTGGATGTCACGCTTAAGTTGTTTCTACAACTCAATAATACCGATCGTTCTTTGATGGAAGTGAGTATAACTCTCAAGTTGGGCAAGCATTTGCATTTCCGCTCAACGCAATAGCTGAACCAGATTTGTCATTAGTCCAATGTTTTTGTGCTTGATGGACTAGATGAAGGAGATGACTTTGTCATCAACTTGTCAAGAGAATTTGGTGCATCTTCAACCTATGTTTTCTGCAATGACTTGTTGAAGACTTCCTCCCGAGAGTTTGAAATTTATATTTTCTCCTCTCCCGCTTTGGCTTGGACTTGATGGAGTTGATGAGATGAGAATGTCTTCGGTCATGCTGTACTTGACTGAATTTGTTGAAGATCAGATTTGAATTTGTATTTTCCTCCGCCCGCTTTGTGCCTTGGTGGACTTGATGGAGCCTGAGATGAGAATGGCCCCTCGGCCGTGCTTTGACGGACTTATTGAAGATTTCATCTCAAATTTGGGATTTGTATTTTCCTCCCGCCCCGGCTTTGTGCCTCGACACTTGATGGAGTTGAGATAGAAATGTCTTCTCCCCCGCTTTGTGCTTTGACGACTTGTTGAAGATTTCATCTCGAGGATTCATATCTTGTGCTCCTTTATCCCGCTTCATGCCTGATGGATGGATGGAGAAAGTCCCAATCATCTCGAGATTCAGCGACGATAAATTACCTTCACCCCTAGCTTTCTGCTTGTAGAAGGATAAATGTCGACGACCCAGCTCGAGCAGGGATCAATGGCAAAGAGTCATCGCCCTGTTTTGCACATGTAATGAACATCTTGATGACAAAACTCCTTAGTTCGCATTTAGCCTTATACTAACATTGGGATAGCTTCTTCTGGCCTCTCGCTTTTGCTTTATTGACTTATCAAGAAGAATTTCCTTCTTTAGACTTATCAAGGAGTTGAGATTTTATTGTATTTGATTCCAAACTCGCTTAGTGCCTTCTAAGGATATCTTTGTTTGTTGTAGAATTTTGAAAGATGACCCACCACCAATAGGATAATTTCCGCCCCACTTGAACTCACCAAGTTGGAGATTTGGGATTTGGATGCTCTTTTGAACTAACTAGGAGAGGATCCCTTACTACGCCTTTATGGCGTGTTGAGTAAGCTGTCACAACTACCATATTTTGCGGTTGACACCTTATACACCCACTGAGTGGACTGAGCAATTGATGAAGGATTTTATCCTCTAAACGATGGGGATCTTTACTTTGCGGTGGTGGAGACACTGCCGCTGACTCCATATTTGGGCTTTGAGTCCCACCTTATACACCAACTCGAGCCTTTAGATTTGATGTGGGATGGAAAATGTCCTTCCAACTTGGTTTGTTGAAGTTTGCACCAAAAAAATTTTCTGTCAAAGACTTTTAAATTTGAGAATTTGAATACATAATTTTGAGTATGCATGTGGGGATCTCTAGCACGATGTCAACCCAAAGAGAAAGAAAGCCTTTACCAGAACGCCGATTTTTACTATAAAATTTAAAAAATGCCCCGCCTAAGGGGATTTTATTTTATTTTGAAATGCTTGTGTTACAAGAGAATTTCCAATGAAAATTTTCATAAGTGTTTGACAATAAAGATTTTCAAATGCAGATTTGTCCAATCACACTTTCATGTGTAATATTTCTTTAAATGCCGACGCCGACGGCGTGATCTTTTCACCTTGAAGTCAACGAGTCGATAGGTCCCTCGATATACCTTTTCAATAACAAAAGGTCCTTCCCAATTAGGTTCAAATTTACCGCCACTCGGATGAGGATGATTGGTCTTCAAAGACTGTGACCAACTCTCCTTCCCCGAAAAGCTCGAGGACGCATCAGATGATCGAATGCTCGACATTCTCACCGAGATTCTAGATTTTGTCGAGCTTGAGCCTAACCGCCAAGCGATCAAGCTCTTCCATCCAGACGAGCATTCTCATCTTGGGTAAGATTTTGTTGAATGGCTACCTGAGGTAGTTCAACTCGAAAGTCGCCAAACACTGCATAGGGACTTTGTAGAGTTTTGTAAGTGGTACGTAAGCCCATAACGCTCCACAAGTTTGGTATGCCACTCCTTTTATTTCTTGTGAGAATTTTTCTAAGCAATTTGACTAGTGTTTTATTAAATGCCTCCAAGCCATTTATTATTATAATTGATGAATATCGCCAATCAATCTTATGCCGAATAAATTTATAAACTTTAGTACTTTTGAACCAAGATCCGAAATGATTCGTGGTACACCAAATCTAGACGATATAAAAAGTTACCACTTGTTCACCAGAACTTTAAATGGTGCCTTCACCACTTGGAGAAATAATCGTCGAAGATGAAGTGACACCGATGATGGATCAATCGTCCAATTACATCCGCCCCCAAAGACTCAAACGGCCAAGATGCTATCGCCGGATGCAACGGATTTGGAGGTCGATGAATTATGTTACCGGACGCATTCATGGCATCTCGGCATGATTGATACAATCTTTTACCATGACGCCAATAGTATCCAATTCTTTAATTTTGAAAGCCATTTTAGACGGGTGCACCACAAAGTCCTTGATGGATTTCAACAATTACTTTGTTGGCTTCTTCTATTCCCAAACATCGCACACATCTATTCAAGGATCTACGATACGTAGTATTGCCAACATATATATAAGCCTTTTCAAGTCAGTCTATCGACTTATTATCAATAATTGCCTTCCTTGAAGTAATGAGGGTCCTCCGCCTTCCTTCTCTACTATAAGATTTCATGTAGCGACTTCCTCGAGGTCTTTCATCCGAATGATTTGAAGCTTGTCTTGTTGACTTTGAGAAATAATTTGTGGGAGTGTAAGGAGCAACATGAGTGCACTCTGATTTATTTGATGACCCCTCTTCCAAATGGGATCTTAAACTTATCGCTCTAGACTCGACGAGTGCACACACTAATTAGAATGCCGCCGCCATCCATACTGCCATTTCTTTAGCTAATTTAGCTAAGCAATCCTTGCTATTCCTAGCTGAGACTCAGTCATAATGACATTTGGAATTTGCTTCATAAGCTCGAGAACTGCTTGTGAGTAGAGCCAATTCAAGCTTGTTGATTTTGTAAAGGCCCAACACTGATTAATGACGAAGTTGAGAATCGCCATAAATTTGCATTCTGACTCCCATGGAAATGGCTTCCTCTAAACCCGCCACCAACGCTTCATATTCTCGCTTGTTGGTTCTGAGTTGAGTTTATAAGAATGTCTCAAGATGCCACCTTCGTGATCAAGATGAGACCGATACCCTGAGCCTTTGGGAGATTTGAGGGTTGAGTATATCTAATGGACTAAGCTCCATCAAAATACAATTCCCACATTTGTTGCTTTTTTTTCATATATGTGCATGATTTGCTCATCGTGAAGATCATCATTAAGCAATGAGCCGGATGGGATGAGGAAGAAAATCGCTAATTTGCCCTTTACCGACATATGTAATATCAAATTGTAGAAGGACGCCCATCGCCAAGTTTAATGCCAACGCTGGTCTTGTCATCAAGAACTTCAACGGATCGATCCTTGAGATAAGGGTAATTTTATGAGATAGATAATGACGTAGCTTTTGGGCAAAGAAAAATTAACGCCAAACAATGCTTCTCAATTGGAGAATAACGCTCCTATTAGTCTTCTAATATAAGATGAGCATTCTCCTTTCCTTCCTCATTATTGTCCCAAAGCACCTAGAGATTCCTCCAGCCGTACAAGATGAGAGGCTTTCCGGATCGAGTCGCAAGAATGGGTGGATTCAAGATATTTTCGATACCGTCAAGGCCTCGACATTCTTCGTCCCACTTGAAAGGAGTATCTTTCTTCATTAATTTTGAAAAGGTCGACATCCGAGATTTGATATAAATCTTCTAATGAATGCTAGATGTCCAGATGGAAGTTTAAGACTCGGAGGAGGCATTTCGACAATCGCTTTGATTTTGTTGGGATCGATTTCAACCTCCTCGGCACAACATATCCAAGGAACTTTCCAAGAGACTCCAAAGCGCACTTGAGAGGATTCATCTTGAGATCATTCTTTCAAAGACAATCCTTAAATCATCGAGATGATCTTTACAATCTATACTCGACAACGAGGTCATCAACATAGCACTCTACTTTTGATGAATCAACTCCAAAGATTCGTGTCAGTTTTTGGTATGTAGCTCCAAAGATTCTTCGCCGGCGGCATGACGTGTAATATATGCCAATATCTCCCCAATGAGGTATGCTTCATCTTCGTGAGCCATCTTGATTTGATTGTAACCGACGATCCATCCATAAATGAGAACATGTCGTGGTTTGAAGTGTTATCCACTAACAGCTTCGACATGAAGAAAGTCATCCTTGGACATGCTTTGTTTAAATCAAGTCGACATAATGAATCTAATCACCATTCTTCTTTTCACGGGACAATATTAGCTATCCAACAGATATTTTTCTTCTCGAATAAAACCGCCTTCAATGAGCTTTTGGTTTCTCGCAATTACCTGTCTTCAACCTCCAATCTCACTGTTTGACCGGTGTTGATCCGCTTAATTGCTAGTTGTGAACCGCTATATCGGGATAAGCCCGGCATTTCAAAGATATGTCCAGCAAAGCAATCAATTTAGCAAGGTTTTTAATTCTTCCACTTTATCTTCGTAAGTAGAGCATCGATGAACGCTGGCGGATCCTCCGCCTCCCAAATTAATTTCTTTAAGTTCATCCATAAGAATGCCTCCCCATCTTCAAGCTCTTCAGTTTGCCCTGCTTCTTTTCATTATTTGTGAGACTAACATTAAGAATGACATTCTCATCTTCATCATTACTCATTCCCTCATACAAATAATGTATATCTCAGGACCTGTCTTGGATAAAACCAAGGCCTTTGGTAGTGTTTATTTCTCTTACCAATGGTTTGAGAACCTTTGGGTACCACATCATTTCAAAGAGCTTAGTCCTTTGCTTACTCGCCCTGGACCCCATGTCATGCGATTAGCAGCATCTTTGAGAGTAATATTTTGGTATCCTTGTGGCATAGCTTCTTCTTCTTCGATAATTACCCAATGATCTTCTTCGACACCTCTGATTTATAAAACAGCTTCCCCCCGTGCTTTTCCGTGGAGAGGAGGTACATGAAGGTCACCGCCTCGACTTTGTGAGTTTCTAGGGTGATTTCTTTAAAATGTGAGAGGATGAGTGACTATGACAGTGTAGTCTCACCGATGGATCTATGATTTTAAAAGCATTGCACCTTACCTTCAAAAGCGATTCAACTCATAATCAGAGTCAAAATGTTCTTCTTCAACCAGAGCTTTACTCGAAGAGTCATGCAGACCTTTGGATTTAGAAGGCACACATTCATCTTCTTCTTCAAGATCACCGCCATGAGGGACATGTTATTGATTTTGGACTGTTCTTTATATCCCTAGAATATTTGGAACAACCTCTTTCCTTTATTCATTTTATCTTCTCTTCTTCTTAACTTGTTCTTTTATGGGTTTTGAAGTAGATGCGATTTGCTAGTTGTTTTGTTAGCTTTGATTCTCTAAGGAAATAACTGGCATCTTGATAAATCTTCATTTCATGCACCGCAAAAGGTTGCATGTCACCCACAATTTGGCATTCTTCTCCATCCTTTGTATATTTCATACATCGATGCAATGTGATGGGACAATGCCATACTTATGAAGCCATGGTCCACCCGTATGGCTCAATGAAGTATCCAGATCATCATGAAATTTAGCTTCGAGTAGGTCTCCAAATTTAAGAGGAAGGACGAATGACCCAATAGTTTTCTGTCCCTTCTCATTGAAACCTTGAACCATGACTTTATCTCATCCCAGATGTTGTACATCTAGTAGATACCATCTAAGAGTTCTCAAGTTCATAAGATTCATGAGGAACCGGATCAATTAAGATCCGCCAGATTATAATTTCATCACTTTCACCAGAATACTGAGGCATTGTGCTCGCACCCAGCATTAGATCATCTTCAAAATGTGACTATTGGAGGCTC
This sequence comes from Cymbidium sinense, assembly GCA_021442155.1. Lineage (NCBI taxonomy): Eukaryota > Viridiplantae > Streptophyta > Magnoliopsida > Asparagales > Orchidaceae > Cymbidium > Cymbidium sinense. Next base: position 58,210,025 of record CM038231.1, on the reverse strand, counting down.
TTGAACATGCAAGGTCTCCGTAGACAAATGTCAAAGAAAATATGCTTCAAATTTTCCACTCTTCGAGAGCTTCAATTGGTGTTACTTGAGATCTTCGACATTAGAAAGTGCTTAGTATACACTGCTAGAATTTTCCTTAGATGGGATAGAATATTGTAGTCGATCCACTTTTGATGAAAACTTCTTATTTGAATCCTTAGGGATAACTTTTTCATTGACTTGATTTCTTTTCCTTTATCTTTATTCATTGGCTCTTTCTTTCTGTTGGGATGGTAGCACGACTCTCTTCTTGTACTTCATTTGCATCGAATCTTGATGACTCGGTTCTTAAATCTTACCCGTCAATGATAAGAAGATTGAATCACCTTGATTTTATATTTTTTATGTTTGTTGATATGGTGAGCTCGGTTCATCTTCATCAGGAAGCAGTTCTCTAGTTCTTTATCGCCTTCATCAAGACTTCGGTAGGAAGTTCTTGACTTGCTTCTTCATTGATCGAAGATTTGAATGAATTCGTGATAGGTCGCTTGGCGATTATGTAATCTTCCATATTGATGATCTTTTATTGTTACGTTGCGACCATAGTAGTAGTAACATTTTGTCTTCTTATCTTCTTCTTTATTTATTTATTTTTTTTTTTGTTTGGCGGGTTTCTTAGCCTTCCATTCGGTATTTTGGCTCTTTTTGAGATGAACTAGCCTTCCGTAAGCTTAGGTTTTGTCTCGACTCAATCACTCAGTGGTGATTTTCCGAATACAGAGCAGCGATTCTTGACATTTTCTGATCTTTTAGAGGCGGCGCCATCCTTCATCATCGGACCTCTTTGCCTTTATCATTGCTTGATAGTGCGGAGATGAGGTGATTACTTTGGTGGATTCTTTCTTGGACCTGTACTGTCAGATAATGTGAATTCCGTTTATATTTTAGCCGATCTTTGAATATGTAGCAATCTTCAGCGGGATGGCGAGCACCCGATATGGACAATAGTTAGGATTATCTGTCCGCCTCTTGGTCTTTTACAGTAGTTGGAGCCTACTTTGAGTGCATGTTTAAACAATTTGGCCACACTTTCCTCTTAAAGAATACTCTTTGTTGACTTTTCTTTTAGGGTGGGCCATTGAGTCATTCGCTCCTTTTGTTTGTCTTTGGCTTCCTTGGCGACCTCGAGTCATTCCCAGTATGAGCTTGGGTTGTGGAGCGAGGATTGAACGCGCTTGGTTTTCTTGATAGGCAGGTAGCTTTTCTTTCTACGTTATATAGGTAACTTACACGTATCCTTCTTGTATGAGGTGAAATGTGTTTCACCTTTCTTTGGTGAGCTTTTGCTCTTTTGAATTTATCTTCTTGGGCAGGCGATAAATTTAATTTCTCAAATTTAGCCTATCAGTAGCTCTTGAAATGTGGTAATTGAAGTGAAATACAAAGATAAAGGCCGTCTTATCATCGATGTTGCTTGTTAAATGCGTCTCTTCTTAATTGTTGTTCAGCATTTCAAATTTACAGCGTAATATATCGGTCATGACTTCGTCTTTCTTCCTCTTCTCGAGGCGAGATCGGATTGTTGTCTTTTTTGATTGTGGCCTTTTAACGAACATATTTTCAAGTTCGGCAAAGTCTTTGAGTCATTTTGACTTCATCTGATTCAGCGATCGTTACTACGGCGGAATAATAATCATCATTACCACGTATTCTGAGGATGCTTTGAATTAGGTAGATCTTTGGGATTACCATTCGTCGAATAGATTGAACTTTGGCATTGAATATCCCTTTGGATATGGAATTTGATCATACTCCAGGGATATGGGCGACCTTTCTTCAATTTTTTTACTTGCGGTATAACACATCTTCTCATTCAAGATAATATCAGTTGAGAGGCATCGCGACTTGATATAGTTTGTATATTACGAGAAGCGAGTTCTTACTTCGTTTATTTCAATCCTCCTTGAGGCTCAATTTGGACCTTGAAGCATGTGAGATCAAATTTATTGGAGGATTGTCATTGGCATTCTTTGGAGGCTTGATGATTATTTGGGGGGGCAGTGTTGGACTGTGATATTTCTGCGTGCTTGCGTATCATGATCATCTGCATCATCATTCTCATTTTCATATTGGCGATTTCTTTATCTTTGGCTTTCATCGGGAATTTGTCTTGCGCTTACGCAGTAGTAGTATCGGTGAAGGTGGGATTTTTCTTCTTCTTCTTCTTCTTGTTGTTCCTCTCGAAGACTTCGAGGATGCTTCCTATATTTGAACATTTTGTTGTTCTTGAGGTTGAGGAGTCTTGTTATGCGGCGCAGGTTGATATTGGCTAGGATAACCATGCTTGCTGTATCACTACTTGTGATCGTTGCCTCCTCTTCTCTTCTTCTTCATCCTCTTGGACCCAATTTGGTCGTCTCCGATGAACTTAGATTCCAAGTGTGGAATCGAAATTTCTTCATTAGAGGCTTGATCGAAGTTAACCTCCTCTTGATGGGATGGAGTTAATTGATGGCGGGATCCCGGAGGATTCTCCAAGGTGTCTAGTTCTTTATCATTGGGGCCCTCTTTTTAGGCTCCCATGTGATAGATTTGAGTTTGGGGATCTGGAATTCACACGGATGTCACGCCATGCGCTTTCTTTGAGCAATTTCTTTTTTGAGGCTGAGCCTCCAATCTGTACCTTTCCACAGGACCGGTGGATTCTGGATTCTGTGATCCAGTGTCACCGATGTTCACGTGTGGGGACATGGTGGTCTGGCATTGGAGTTCGCGGGATGAGGTCTCCTTGGAGGCGGGCATCCTTGATGGGGGCTTGGTATTTTCTTTTCATGGTCCTCTCCTTGGCTTGGAGGCAGATGCACTCGTCGGATATAGTTCGGGTTTCCTCGCGGAGGCTGGAACTGATGTTGTGGGTCGAAGGTTTGAAGGTAAAATTTTTAAAAGGTTATCAAGATTATGGGTGAGAACACTTGGTTCCATTGGTTTATGCCGGTTGGTACCGAGGCATTAAGTGTTGAGCATGTTCGATTTCTTTTCTTCTTTTCCATTAGCCTCAGATGAAGAGCTTGACATCATACCTCCGGGCGAATGGTTCATTTGGCGGATTATTGTCGAGGGACAAAAGGCGTCAGCCCGTGCTGACCCTCTTCATGATTGGTGTCTCGAGGGGCGACTCTCAGGCGATTGTTTCTTTTGAAGTGACCTACTGATGGGGTCCTCAACCTTTTGAGATTCTTTGCACATGGCGTGCGGGGCGAGTTTACAAAGTCGAGGCTATGGCTGCTCGTTCAAGATGGTGGGAAATCATTTACCAAGCGGATGGTAGCTCGGTCTTCCGGCTTGATAATGGCGTTGCCAAAGCGGATGTTGGCATCTAGAAATGCGATTGAGTGTGTTACGTAATCATTCAGAATTTAAAGGTAAAATTAGCAATTAAAAATAAACTATCTTACTTAAAATATGGATGATAAGATAAAAATACTAAGCGTATGCATAAATAAAATCTCAAATGACTTAAGACTTTGAGTAAAAGTTTTAAGTTGTCAAGTTTAACTTATCATTTTTCATTTCATTTTCATTTCATTTTTTTTACTCACTTCTGATTATAACTTAGATTTGGTAGAAGATGGAAGAGAAACACATCCCGTGAGTGTGAAATCTGTGGGATCAGAAAATTCATAGACCTCTTTCGAAGAAAGAGTTGTTTAAGTGTCGGTGATAATTTGGAAGCGGATGAATAGTAGATAAGACCTTGCAGGAGATTTAGTTCTCATTTGGTGAGAACTTTTTTATATCTGGTTCGGGTTTCCATAAATATGACCCTATGGTTAATCAGAGTCGATTAAAATTGATGATGGTTAAGAGCAGTATATAATTGCGATGAGTGGAGTTTAGAACTTATGAAATTTATTATTTTAACTTAAAACTTTTGTGGGGAGCGATGTGATCAGATCCATGGTTTAATTATCCGGTATGTGGTCCAATTCCTTAGTCGGAGGAGGTAGTCACGGCCAGAAGGATCCTTGTCGGCAACACATGGGTTCACGTCGTCAGGTGTCCTTGTAGACGGGGTGGAGTTGTCTGGGGACATAAATAGTCAGTAACTTGCATATGCAAATACATTCTACGTTCACTCGAAAGCGGTTGAACATCTGAGCTGCGGTAATAATTTAGTGGTGGTATCGCGTGAAATCGGAGGGCTCAGTCGTAGCATTTATGTGGTGTATATAGGCAGCAGCGGACGGAGGACACGGGCGCGTCTACGAGCTTTAGGAATATTTGAGTGTGAAGGTAGTATGTATTTAATTTGACATTCTCTTTGTGAGCAAAGTTTTCTTAATTTGTCACGAAGACAAACAATTGCGGAGGGTGGATTAATTTTATTTATTTATTTTTTAGTTTTAATTTAAATAATTCATTTCATTTTATTTATATTTTTTTGTATTTTCTTTGAATTTTGATCATTTTATGATTGAATTTGAATATATGATCGTTATCATTGAAATCTTAATTATAATTATACCGATCACAGGGTTAATATCGATTGATAGGCGCCTTTACTACATCAGGTTTTACGGAGGATGGGTTCATTATAAAGTATAATCCAAACCTTGTCATTTAGTTTGAAGCATGGGATCGGGTTTGGGACTTTTCTTCGAATTTGAATTTTAGAAGTATGTTGGTTGATTCTATCTTGTATTATATGAAATTAAAACTACCGAGATATTATTAATTTGAAATTATAATATCAAATTTTTAGGTTTTGTTAACGGGACGTCAGAGAAAGGGATTATGTAGCATATTCTTTTTTGTATTTGACTTAGTATTACTCCGACGTATGGATATCATTCTTTGAAAATTGTATGGACATTAAGATGTCCCAATGTTGAAGTTTGATGTCAATTTTGATTTTTGAGTTTTGTTAACGTCCAGAAGACCAACCGGGAAGTAGCAGTTCTTTTGTTTTATACTAACTTGCGCGTGTCACATTGTTTGAACACTTGGCAACATCTGTCTGAGTATCTGTTCTTTTAAAATGTTGTATGGACATTGAATAATACAGTTGAAATATGTTCAATTTGAAGTTTAGTTTGATGGCATTTTGGGTTTTGTTAACTTGGGACGGTCAAGACCAGCAAAGGATAGATGTATATTATTTTTTCTTTGCATGATCTGATTATATTTGAATATGTTGCATATGATTATCTTTATGTTTGACTTTCTTTATATAAATGAATTTGAGGATCGTTATGATCAATGATTTATCTTTGTCATTTGACAAATTAACTAGATTTGATAGGTGTTAGATTTTTTAACGACGGTAGAAATAAGAAGTATAATCTATCTTTTGTTTTTTACATTGTATCTGGCATGAGTTTTGATATGGGTTAGTTTTTGTTAGATCAAATCAGGGATTATGAGTATTCTTTATGCGTATTATTTTGGCCAAAATTTTTTATATGAAATCAGCAAGGGTATAAGAAATAAATTATTTTGGAAATATGATCAATTATAAAGTAATGCCTAAAATGAATTTAGCATTTGATTTGGGCTGTTTTCTTTATATCAAATCAGACATAAAATTTAAAATAAATCATTTTGAAAATATGATCAATCGTGTAATGGGAAAATGAATTTAGGCAAATTTGGGCTAACCCTTTCTTTATGCTAGAATCATAACATAAATATAATCATTTTGAAGGCCCATATGATCAAATATAAAGTAATGGGCCTAAAATGAATTTAGGCATTTGATTTGAAATTTATGTGCAAATGATCAAAACATAAAATAATCATTTTGAAGGCATATGATCAAAATAGATGGGAGAATGAATTTAGGCATTTGATTTGGGCTAAAACCCTTTTATGTAAATGAACAATAAAGCAAAATAAAATCATTTTGAAGGCCCATATGATCAATCATAGCCCATTTATTTCTCTTGATAAGGGAGGGAATATAAAAAATAGTAGATGTCATATTTCATTTAAAAGAGGCAAGTGGATTAATTAAAATCCTCTCCACAAACTCATGGCAAGTGGGGACAAATACTCATTAAATTTATTAAGAATATGGCAAAACTTTATTTTTTTCAAAAAGTGATAAGGATATGAGGGCGCCACATGTCCATGCATGTAATATGATATGACAAATGGCATTAAACTAGATGGTCTCATGCGCAATTTATGACGGAGCACCAGCCAAGAATAGATGGCAAAAGGAGAGAGGCTAAAATATAAATAAGAGGGGATTTTCCTTTCACAAAATACATTCATTTCTACTCTTTTTTTCTCCTTATACCACAAGTTTAAGTTCTTTCAATCTTGCATAAAGGGTTAAGTTGTGTCACATATGTGAGTTTCTTTTTAACTTAACTTTTTTTTTGATATCTTCTTGATATATGTCATATTATAGATTTAATTTAATGTGTTTGCTTTTTATTTTCATATGTATGTATAAATCATGGTGGGAATGACAAGTAAAGTAGGGGAGGTATTTATGTTTGAGCATATGTCTAATGTGTATTTAACATAAATAGAAGAATCTAGGTGACTTCATATAAATATAATGATCAAATAAGAAAATAAAACATCATATAGAAATTTGCTAAGAAGAAAATTTTAAGCCAACATAACAACAAGCATTTCATCTTCTTTTTCTTCCCTTTTTTTTTTAAGAAAATTTGGCGAGTCATCCACATAGAGCGGGAGAGGTCACCAGCAAGAAAGGCGTATGGTAGGTGAACACCGTAGAATTTATTGCCCACCACCGAAAAGGCGTGCATGGGATAATAAGCAAGATTTTTGTATCCTTATCTCAGTGCTTATCAAAGTTTACACCTCCGGGTTCTCCCAGGGGTTCATGAGGCCCATGCGCACGCCGAAAGTGCGTGTAATGTGGTGAAATTTGCTTTGATATTTCGCATTCCGATTAACAAGATATCACGTCTGAGTTTCATTTCATATATGTTCTTGTCACACTTTGATCACATGTTAGATATGTAAAGGGGAATTTGCAACATCAATCTTTCCAATCAACAAGAAATTAAAGCATAAGAAGAAAGGATTTTGAATATTGCATGATTAATTTGCCATCTTAGAAAGATTCAAGCATTCATTAAACTAGCATGAATAATATATGCATATACCTTCCTTTTCAAACTTAGAAAATTTTTTACACATTTTTGTTTACCAAAATTTTTATCCGTCATCCCGAGTCGGGAGGCCCGCGTAGAAAACGTGCATGGTAGGTGTGTGAGACACCGAAAAATTTATTGCCCCAGAAGGCGTGCATGGGTTCGCATCTTAGCATTGCATTTCTGCGTTGGAACTCGTGAGCAAATACTATCATGGTTCCGGCGTTGGAACAAGCGTGAGCAGTCTATCAGTTTCCGCATTGGAACAATGTGAGCAGTACTTATAATATTTCCTGTTAATATTGCAAGTATAGGATGAATTTTACGCGAATCCTTATCTCGTGCTTATCAAAGTTTACAATTACTCCGTTCCCGGGGTTGTCGTGAGAAGCGGCGCACACGCAGAAAGGCGTGGGTGTCGTGAGAACCGGTAAACTTTGATAGTAGCATTTAATATTGCGAGTATAAAGATGAATTTTACGAATCATCTACGTCTTATGAAGTTTACAACGTATCCCTCAGGCTCTGATGAGGAGAGAAGGCGCCCACCATGAGAAAGGCGTGCATGGGTGTCGTGAGACTGAAATTTGATAGCGATTAGCGTTCCTAATATGAATATGATAAAAAATAGGCAAGTATGCAAGTAGGGATTAAACTCAAAAGCCAATCATTCCTTTCTTCCTTTCACAAGATTTTGCATAATGTATCATCAAGAATTGATTTAAGCAAAGTAACAAGAATGAAGCCCATGAAGGAAAGTAAACAAATTTCAATTTTATCATTTTTCTTTTGTAGGCAAGAAAGACAATTTCAGCAAACACTAACTCCTCCATATGATAAGAACATAGGGTTGAGGATAGGAAATACTTGCATTTAGCTTAGAATTTATCTTATCGAGAAGGAATTATTTTCAGCAAGATAAAAGTATAGATATCCATAGGAAACAACTAGCAATCATGACAGGAAGATTTAAACCATGCAATATTTAAAAACCCTCTTTCTAATTTTGATTTGATTTGTATATGAAAGAGGCATGATATATATATATATAGTTCCTTCATGAAATCAATTGAAACAGTGAAATTTATGGAGAACACATCATATATCATCAAACGGCAAACTAATTGATTTTCCCTTAGATAAGAAAGTTTAGCAAACCTCATACTCATCAAATAACATATTAGTTTTCCCCTTAGATGAAAATATTTTCAGCAAGCATTCCCTTTGATAAAGATAATTTCCAAAGCACCACACTCACTTACTAGTAAAACAATGCAATTTCTTCTAGATAAAAGAAATTTCAGCAAGTTTTTTCCTTTAGGATAAGAAATATTTGCATAAATTTGTTTCTACCATATCAAATTTTTCAGCAAAGGAAACACATAGGGTCCATGAAAAGCGACAAACAATACAATATTTGAGCCATACATCATCCCAAATCATTTTTAGTAAGCTAAGCATCACAAAATCCGTGAATAATTATAAGAGATGAGATTTGGGAACATCATCCCAAATCCTAAAGGAAACTCTTAGCATAATCCCAAGCATAAGATATAGCATATTTAGCAAAACCCTAACTTCAAAGAAACTCAAATGCATAAGAACAAGCTTAGGGTTAGAGAAACAACAGGTTTCAGATGCTAAGAGGAGAAAGAAAGAGAAGGGATTTCAGGGCTGATAACCCTCAGTTTTGATTCTGATCGGAAGAGAAAGAGGAGATCGCTGAGGGAGCTAGTAAACCAGTGAGTGAAGGAGGCTGTGGAGTTGACGAGCAAGAGAGAGAGTCAAATCGAGACTAAAGTTTCAGCAGAGCGAGAGGAAGAAGGGGAGAAGAGAGGAAGCATGTGAGCGTGGAAGGAGAAGAATAGAGATCTGAGAGGATAGGCGGAAGCAGAGGAGATCCTTACGAAACTTAGAAACGAGAGAGAGGAGAGTCGAAATGAGGAGCGTAAATGAGGGTCAACGGGATAACCCTCGTTTGACCTTTAGAGCCGACCTCCTCTTCGATTGGTGAGTTAGGGATTGCGGGATTAAGTGATTAGGCTAATTGCAAACCAATTTAATAATTAAGGTAATTAGCCTAATCACATAAATTTTGAATCATCCTAATAATAATAAACAGATATGAGTGTCAATTTTAATTGTTTATTGCGAATGCGGCCGATCGATTTGTGATGTCGTTTTGACAATGTCGGGGCTTCCCAACTTCGATATGCGTGTAATTTCATTAAAAATTTGATTTTAATTATTTGGCTGATAATTGATTTGATACTTTCCCATTTAATTAATTTTGATGCTTTCGACGCATTATGAAGTCAAATTTTCAAATTGAATAAATTTAATCGATCTCGATCGCGATTAGGGGGGTGTTAAACTCTACGTCATTTATTTAAGTTTAAATGACGCATAGTTATAGGTCAACATCTGCTTTTATAGGATGTGTTGTGTGCAAGATCAGATTCCCTTCATCGTAATTGAATGGTCTAAATCCTGCTCATTGGCTATCAAAGTTTCAACAACTAAATATGGAGACTTCCATTCATGTCAGGTATCTTCAAGGACAATTGAGCCCGAGGTTGATTCTTGACTTTACTGTTCAAATACGAGTGTCTTAGGATTTTTCCTCGAGTAAATTTTAATTTTCTCATCTAGGGTAAAGATGTTTAGAGTAGGTAATAAAGGTTGGGCTAGATTGTGATATGATTTGAGGAAAATAAGATTGAATAGTATGACTTGTCAAAGAGATGAGTTGGACAAGCAAGTTTTAATTAGGCGAGTGTTGCAGTTGATTTAAGACTGGGTTTAGCAAGAATTTAGAACTAATATCAAGTAATTATAGCCAATCCCATCTATACATGTTCTCATAATGTTTATTCTCCCACTAAAATTTTGAACTTAAAAAGAAAGGCTTGTTTTCAAACAAGGTAACATCTATGATATAGTATACCTTATAAGTAGGAGAGAAACACTTGTATCCTTTTTGAGTAGCTAAGTATCCAAGAAAGATACATTTAAGTGCACGAGCATCAAACTTGTCATGGTGATGTGGTTGAATATGAATGAATGTCATGCACCCAAATAATATTGGTGAGATATTGGTGAGAAGTCGTGAGGTAGGATAAAACTTTTGAAAGAGCTGAATAAGAGATTTGAATTTTATAATATGAGATGGCATGCGATTGATTAGATATGTAGTAGTAAGAATTGCTTCTCACCAAAAACATTTGAGAACATTATTTTGAGAAAGTAATGAGCAGGCAACTTCAAGAATATCTCGATTCTTGCATTCAGCAACCCTGTTTTACTAAGGTGAGTCAACACAAGAGCTTTGTTATATTATTCCTAAAGATTGATGATAGAAACTAGGATGGATGTTAAAGTAACTCGCTTGCGTTCACAGTTCTAAGAATTTAAATGGATGTTTTGAATTAGTTCTGAATCATGTTATGAAAGAATTGAAAGATTGAGTAATTTTAAATTTTTCTTTCAAAAGAAATGTCTAGCATATCCGGGTGTGATCGTCTACCAATAATAAAAATCAATGAGCATCTAAAATGTTAGGTCTATGGGCCAGACCCCAAATATCTTCGTGAATTAGATGGAAAGGATGGCTAGAGTGTATTGTCATGGAATATATATATTATGTGAGTATGTTTTGCAAGTTAATAGATATCACATTGAAATAATTTAGGATTTTTATTAATAAATAATGATGGATCCATTTTCTTCATATATAAGTAATTTGAATGACCAAGATGGTAATGCCAAAGCATAACATTACTTTCATTATTAGAATGACAAATAGAACTAAGAACAATAAATAGATACAAAGAACTAACATGACCTTTAGTGGATGAAAAATGAACTGAAGGCTTGTTCATAATGAGGAGGTAGAGAACTGCACATAGTCTAGCACTATCAATCGTCTTCCCTGGGCTCAAGTCCTAAAACATACAACCATTTACAATGAATTTAGTCTCACAATTCAAATCATTGTTTAGTTTAATAAGTGAAATCAAATTACAATCAAGATCAGAACAAACAAAAGTAATGATAAAGTAAGGTTATTTGAAATGTGTGTGTCACACATCTCGATCACATTGGTGTGGGTTTTATTGGCAATTCGCACGATCTGATGGGTGGTCTATAGGAAGCAAGTTATGAACAATGAGTGATCACCTATCATGTGGTTTGAGGCACTAGAATCCACGATCCATGACGTGGATGGAGTGTCACTCACATGAAGTGCTTGGGCAATAGTTGAGACCTTGTCAGAAGGATTCTATGTGATTGTGGCCTTACTTATTATCTATTGGAGAATATCGAGTTGATACTTACTGAATGGAACGGTATATTGATTTCAAGTTTGTTCAGATAGGGTGGTGTTGGCATGTGACTCACACTCTCGATGAGATTTCCAATCTTGTGGTTTACCATGTAGTATCCAACAAGTTTCTTTGAGATGTCCTAGTTTTTTACAATTAACACACCATGGATGGCCTTTATGAGGCCTATTGTCACCAGAAGAAGTTGGTTGTCTAGGTACAGTAAGAGCAACCGGATTTGAGGATGAGGTGCCTTTGTTGTGGTCAAGGCTGAACCTTCAGATACAGTGGGAATTTCAAGGAGCCCCAACATAAGACGATGATGACTCTCTTCTGAAGGGACTTCAAAAAAGGCTTCACGCAATCCTAGCCATGGTTTCATTCTAAGTATTCACCTTCAAACTTCATCTAAGGATTTGTTCAGCCTCATTAAGAAATTAAACACATGTTTAGTCTCCACCATTTGTTTGAAGACAATTCGATCCTTCGTGCACTTCCAATTGTGGGACTCGAAGAGATCAAGTTGTTGCCCAAAATGAGTCAAGTTGATAAAATAAGAAGTGATAGAATTCTTACATTGCCTCAAATGGTGGATTAGACTTTCAATATGGAAGAGCTAGGCAGTGTTATCGCAGCTAGAAAAAGTGTCACAAGCTGCATCACAGATATCTTTAGCAATGGTGTAAATAAAAAATATTTCACCAATTTCAAGCAATAAGGACATGACAAGGTTGTTCTTTGCACGCAAGTGTCAAAATTTTGAGTTGAACGGATCCAGCTGGCTGGCAACATTGGTGAGATACTCATCACTATTTCGACCGCTGATGAACATCATCATGGATTGCGACCATTAGAGGTAAATGTGTCCATTTAACTTGTGACACATAATGGATGTGAGAGATGCATCCATTGGAATCTGAGACTTGAGTCGAGATAGAGTTTGGTGAAGTCGAGTTGAGAGGGTCGGGATTCAGCGAAGTAGAGTTTTCTGAGTCGGTCGTGAGGTCTTTGGGACGTACCGATCGAGATCATTCTTGAGTTGAATCAAGACTTACAAGATAGAACTCTGCGAGCGAGAGACAACAAAGTTCTACGAGAGAGAATTATATCTCTACAAGTATGTAAGATGGAGTTCTACGAGCAAGAAACGACGAAGTTTGTAGAACGAAACCAGTTCTCAATCGCAAGATCAAACGAGGTCGTGAAACAAAGACGAGGACTCATTGTGGTTAACGTTTTGATACGGAGACGAGGGCCACAACAATTGATGAAAAATAGCACAAATGAACATAGAATAAAGACATACTTTCTACAAATACAACTTTAATACCATTAAGCCAGCCAACAATTGAAGGAAAAGTTTTCCACACATTAATCAAATAAAGTTACATATATATAGAAAAATTAGGATCCAAGTTGATCCCAATCAACTCCTTTCCACATTGAGAAATACACTTTCTATATTTACATCTAAATCAAAAAAGAAACTACCTAAAACTATTTAAGAATGAAAATAAATATATAAAATATATGTTAGCCTAGTTTGCTATTTTCACAAAAATACCTAATTTCTTGCGTCTATGATTCCAATGATGTTTGTTCACATAATAGACATTTCAAAAAACTAAATGGTCCTTGGATTATACTTTTTAATTGCTACAAATTCAATTATCAAAAAATGTGGAAGATATGAGAAGTTGACAAATCATATGGATTTTAACACCTGCCTCCAAATTGTGGGTCTTGATAACATTTTCACATTAGAGAATTTCTGCACTTTGTCAAACAACCGTGAGGATAATCTTATTTGTGAGAAGCTCAATCTAGCATTTGCAAAATGAGTGGAATGCTAAATTCCCAAATTCTATAGCAAATTTTCTTGTGCTTTCAGCTTTTGGCTGCCCCCCTAACATTATAAATCAAAGAGATCAACCTTTTTCCAAGATGAGGTGCAGATTTTACAACCATAGGATCGATCTACAGACTTTACTGAGTTGAATAAATGATTTAGCAAGTCAGAGATAGAGCACGCCCGCTTATAGTGTTGGGCAGAAAATTGAAAGAACTGTATATGATGCTTCAATAATTGAGTAAAAATCTAGATTAATTGGCCTAAAACCAGAAGTTAAAGATGCTAAGAAACAACTTAAAATAATGCAATCTCTGAGAGCCAAGAATCCTGATATTAAGCCTTAATTGGTTAAAAAGAAAAGGAAATGGTTCCAGGATCATAAAAAACCTAGCAAGATGGAAAAAGGCTGCAAGGTGCAGCAATCTAGAATAAATTAGCTCTAGCTTGGAGATGGCAACACCAATCATTTTCAATAAACTTTCAAATGGCGTACAAAAGTAAGTGATATCATTGAAATCACACTCTGATGGGACTATCTCTCAAGATAAGTGCCAGAAATCCTATGTTGTGGAGTTTATGAAAAACATGTTCACATCTTATTTCTATCCTAAGAATGATGACATTAATATCCCCAAGGTGTTGAATAAGGGTGACAAGTATTGGCTCACTCATAACTTTAAGATGAATAACCATCAAGAGGTATTCTTCATTGTTTATCCACATAATGCCTCTATACAGATGATATGAACAATAAATTCTATCAAGCCACCTACCCCATCACTTCAAATAATTTGTGGGATGTTGTTAATTATTTATTTGTTACATCGACAATGTCGCGTGCAACAAACACCACCCTAATCATGATGGCTCTAAAAATAATTGCGACCGAGCTCACATATTCTATTTCTTTAAGAACATGTCAATATAAATTTATACAAAACATGCTTGTTGCATAAAAAGCAATGAGAGACAAGCTAGTGAAAAGATAATCAATAAGCCTTCATTCTTGGTAGAGAGATCCATGGAGTGATGTAGAACCTTATTAAGGCACCTTGAAAGTAGGGTAATACCAAACAAGACTAACCAAAAAAAGCATAGGAAATTCACTATATAAAAATATGAGTACATGCAAGAAAGTAGAATACAAGGATCAGCTCCCCCCTTCTCAAGAACAATAAAAAAGCCAAATAAAAATTCCTCAATCTCTCGAGATCCCCCCTTCTTATGTGGTCTAAGAGTCGATTACAAAAGGAAACTATATATCGATTATAATACATTACAATAATTATGACAACCGTACATGTGTAACTGCTATGGAGCTAACCCATGCTCTGGAGATTGAGCAAGTGCTATAAATCGAGTGGCAAATTCTCTAATGTGGTTGTATATGTGAGAGGAGAAGTCTAGCATTGGTTGCTTGGTTGAGGCGAATTCCTTCATGTAATCGCCCATATAAGGGCAAGTTCTTCTAGATGTTGGTTAAGTGAGTTTCTACTCAAGCTTTGCTACTCGCCACTAAGAGCTCTCTGAGCTGGTCCAGTTGTTAGGTTTGTGTGCACATATTGGAGGTATATTTAGCTCACAATTCTTTTGCTCCTTCTAGAGGCGACTCGTGAAAGAATAAAAAAATTAATGTTATTAGTGAGTCATCCATTATTATAGTGTCATTATTAAGAAGTTTAACCATTTCATTTGTACAAGATATTTTGGATATTAGTATTACATCACACTTTTGATTTGAACTCCTTTTTGGCGTTATCCATTCTTCATGGCTATTTAAACATTTGCTTAACTCTCGGGTCAATTATTGCTTCCTCATTGCATCTTTGTTGAGGGGCTTTTAATGCTTGGTCGAGTTCTCTAAGTAATTCAATGATCACCCACATGGCATCCAAAAAACTTCAAGGTGATATTAATACTATTGAACTCTAATCAAGCTTCCAAAAACAGAAGACTAAGAAAATTCCCAAGGGAGAGGGCATCGAGGTACCTCCTATTGAGGCGAGTTCTTACGTTCTGGTGGCACCGATTGTGTGTGGCATAGAAAGTGGCACAGATCCTCAAATTGAGGCGAGTTCCTCCAATATAATTGGAATGATTAATGCGGGGGAGCCCGCTGCTTTGTCTCACCCTACTGTTGTTAGTAAAAAGGCAACTCCGAAAATGTTAAGTGCTACTCAAGAGGATAAAGAGGAGTTTCCTTCCCTTTTTGGCAATGGAAAGTTTTGGTGAGTACGTTAGCAAGGACTCCTTCCCAACAGAAGTTGGCGGTGGATTACCTTCCTATAGCATTTCACTTTGTGTTTAATCAATGGATTTGTTAATTTTAATAAAGATTAACTAAGTTTCTTTTGTTTTTACATCTTAATGTAACAAGCGTTCACAAGTCTGCTGAGAGGGGTGACAAACATTCATCTCGTACAGGTGGTCACTCGAGTCTTTTATAAGTAGAATTATGACGAGTCGACCTTCTAGACTCATCGTTCATCTTATTATATAGGAGAGTTGTAGACCATTCTCCAAGTGAAGAGGAAGTGCATTTGCTCTATCAATGGCTTCCTTTCCCAAGGATAACCTTTTTGAATAGCCACCTTATAGAAGTTCCCTTACTCACGGTTTATGACATTATTTCTCATCGTGTAGGGGTGACTTCAGTAAAGACGATTACTCTTATTATTGATTCCAAGCAATTCTTCTAAGTGGTGCAGCACCTAACTCGGCTACTCCAAGTTTTTTTCTAGGGGTGAACCTCCCCTTATCAAATAAGGATTTGATAATGCCAACTCTTTCTACTACCAAAGTGACAAGTTTTTACTTCGGCAGATTTGAATGAGAAGTTGGTGGGTTTTCTTTCTTTGACTTTCCATGAGAGCAGCAAGTTAGAGAAGAATAAGTCCTTCCCTCCAAGAGAAGAAGGTTGCACAATGAAGAACCCTTGTCGACTAATCCTTCTGTCAAGTTCATTTTTATGCAGAAAAGAATGGTCCTCCTCAAAGAAAGTGTGAGCTCGACGGGAGAAGTGGTTGCTAAGCTACAAATAAGGTTGGCGGACATAGAAGCTAAGCTAGTCTTTATTCGCTGCCGTGACAAGTTGAATTGATCTTCTCATTTTATCGTGAGCATCAGCTTCATATTTGATTATCTATTGAGTAAATCTAGTAATTGGTTGAAGTAAACAATACAATGAGTAAGACCGAGTGTGTATGTAAGCCCCCTTTTTACGTAATAAAAAACATGTATTGAATAAGAAATTTATTTAGTTTATCCGTTTGTTAGTTTTTATATTGTACTTCAAGTTGTCACCTTTATGGCGAGTTTGTTGAATTATTATCTCAATGGTGAGTAGGCTCATCATTTTTTTGTCACAAAACGCGACGCTTGGATTTACTATGAGATTATGTAATAATTCTTGAGATTTTGCATTAAATGTTTGACATGACATGCACTTATTGCCAAAAATTTACTCTGGCTATAAATACCTTCACCCGTGATTAGGTGAGCTTTTATAGCACCTATCCTTAGATTTAGGCGAGTAGTTCTCTTATGTGCAAGCTTTCTCTTTTCTCTCTTTGCGAGTTATATTTCCTTTGTGAGTTCTTTTTTCCTACTCCGAGTATGATCATGGCGGCTTTGAAGAAGAGTAATGCTAACCTTTTGGCGATTGAGGTGATAAAGTCATCTATTCTTGACCCAAAGCTAAAGAATACAATATTCTATACGCAGTGCCATGGCAACGCTAACTTCTCAGTGCGAGTTACTCGTGAAGATGAGCGAGTTAATACAGTGAAGGAGGACAAGCTCTGTCTCATTTGACCATTGCTAGGGCAACATCTGCTTCCCTCTGTGTGCCAAGATAGTCAAGGTTTTGAATTTTTATAAAGTAGTACTCACCCAAGTTTTACCGAACACGGTGGCAAGTGTCATAACATTCATTATATTCTTAAGGTGAGAAAGACTACTATGGAGTCTGAATCTTTTTTGCCATATCTTCATCATCATGAGGCACAGAGATGAGACCATATAATTCTCAGCGGTTCAATTGGCGATATCGAGCTTGTTGAATAAAGTTCGAAACTGGCGGTCCAAACCTTGCTTTGTCCAATGCTCCATTGGCTGGTCGGTGCCAACTAGACTTGTCCCATTCCATTGACAAAGTCGTAGTCCTAAGGGCAACTCATGCTGAGGACAAGGCGTTGAACAAATTGCGAGAAAGAACACTCGATAGCAAGCTCTACCTCGAGTTCGGCAACATTCATGACCATATCATAAATGCTCAAAATTTTAGAACTCGTCAACTTTGTGATAAATTTATCATAAATGTTTGATTGTTCCCTTGCAAACCATGATGTTTCCACCTCTTATCAGACTGACCACAAGGTTCTCGAGTTCCTAGGTGAGTCAAAGGAAAGAGAGAAAAGTGAAGGTAAGCTTTCCCCCGTTGAGGGCAAGTCAAAAGGTAGGTTGAGAAGGCAAACACAACAAGGTTGAGTACCTTCACAGTCCCAAAACAATCCAAGAAGAGGCCAACGAGTGTTTCAACTACGCAAGCTCCCCGATTGTCATTGATAAAGAAACAAGATAAGGGAAACGGCAAAGCGAACAAGCCTCAATACATCCATGTAGTGGGCAACTATACCTCTAACGTGATGGACCCATCAAGTCAAGCCTATGGATTGGGACACCACAAATACTCGAAGGAGCTGGAGATCATTCTTGAAGAGATTCCTAAGAAACAACTTCACCATGTTGCTATGACGGCCGAAGCAATGTTGTGGCAATTGACTTAAAAGCTTAGTAGGGAGTACCTAGTAGCACTAACGGCACTGGCCGCCGCTGAGAAGGAATGCGACTTGGTGAGGAAGAAGCAATAGGCTGCTGAGTCTAAGGTGGTTGAGTTGGAGGAGGCAATACCAGGAAGAGGAGAAAAAGTAGCTAGAGGCCGAACTACTTGTTGCACCAAAGATTTTCAGCAAAACGAGACCGAGTCAATCAGCTTTCTCAACTCTAATGAGTAAAAAAACATCCTAAGAAAGGAGGGTATTGATCTCACAATCCGAAAGTTAGACAAGCATAGTAACTGGACCCCAAATTTCTTGATTTCAAGAATGTGCTCGTTTTGTCGAAGTCAGAATATGAGGAAAGGGATGATGAGGGTATCACCAACTAGGCCTTTTTGTTTTTCTTTTTCTTTATAGAATTTTTCAATTTGTATTTGCAAGTAAGAAAAGAGTAATTTTACAGTCATTTTTTAAACTTGTCACTCACTATTGTACTTTTATTTTTTTTTTTCAATGGAATGGAATTTCTTTCTTCCCAACCCCACATAGTGCGATAAAGGCTTGTTGTTGTTGTAGTTCTTATTGAATGAAATTCCTTTCTTACTCGTCCAAAAGGATTATGTGATTAACTTTTATTATTTGCACTCATCTTATTATATAGTTGTACTCGCTTACTGAAAGTGTTTAACTAAGTCAAACTCAATTGAGTAGTCGACTAGCTTATCTATTGGATAGTATTGTGGTAAAATCATTAATTTGCTCAATGCCTTCTAAGGTGCATTGAGGGTTCAAGTTGTAATCAATCGCATTGCACATTCTTGGGTCTGAAGGCTGTATTATAATCGCTTTAATGCACCAGGTGGGTGGCAATTAAAATCAAGTGATGTACTCACCTAACACACATGAGGTGTTGGTCATGTAGTAATTTCTTTATGCAAGCTCTTAGGTGTCAGTTTATTCTTACTCGTCTTACGTACCATGGGGCACATAAAAAGGCATTTCTCTCACTCGTCTCAACAATCTCGCGTGCATAGGAGACTCGATTATGTTATTTAATGTAAGGTGAGTACGTTTTATAGTTAGCACGAAGTTTCCTCCTAGGGATCGTGGCTCTCATGTTAGGAGTAGTCTTATCACTTTTGTGCTCGGGCCAAACGTGGCTCGCCAAGTTGAAACTCTATACACTCTGGCTAAAAAGGTAGCTTACCAAGTTTAGGTTTTGCATATGGGTTAAGTGTAGCTCATTAAGTTAGGCCTTGTGCTCGAGCCAATACGTAGCTCACTGAGTTAGACTTTGTGCTCGAACCAAATAAAACTCATCAAATGAAGATTTTTGGTTAGGCCAAATGTAGCTCGTCAAGTGACTCAATCTAACATGTAGCTTCCCAAGTTCTATTAAAACTCAGGCCAAATATAGCTTGTTGAGTGACTTGGGTCAATCTATAGCTCACGAATGACTTGGGCTGATATATAGCTCCATAAGTGACTTGAGCCAATGTAGCTCTCTAAGTGACTTGGGCCAATGAATAGCTCACCAAGTTACTTGAGCAAGTGTAGTTTGCCAAGCCATTCGAACCAATATAACTCATCAAGTTACTTGGGCCATTATAGCTCACCAAATACCTTTTCTAAACCTATATCACCATAATTATTTCAAAGAATTTTTTAGTCTTGAGCAAGGTCATTATGGTGAGTAAACAAATTTTATGAGTGAGGTGCATATAAACTTCTACATATCCTTAAGCAAGTAGAATGGAAAAATTGGCAAGTAGGCATTTTTTTTAATATCAAAATTTTGCATGCATTCACTTGATAAAGAATTTTTCAAAGTCAATAATTCATTATATTGAATGAGAAAACATATAGAAGGATAAGATTTTCCTTAGGAGTAAAACTTCTTTAGATCTATCACACTACAAGTCGCAATTATATCTTGTTTCGAGCTCATTTGTAATTGGTTGGCTCCTAGTCTAATTTATTTCTTGATAATATAAGTCACGTCCCAAGGGTAAGCCAACTTGTTGACTAAGTTTTGTTGAGCAACCACATATACCTTATTTAATAAAAAATTGAAGTATTTCTCTTTAATACCACTATTGTAGTTGTTGCTCACTCGCCTCTTGATCTCTTCTTGTCTTAGTAATATTTCAATGCACAATTCCTCTAGTTGGTCGGGTACAGTTTCTACGACTTTTGCATTCGATTTCTCCCACTTGGTAGAGTCTTGATTGAGCTCGACAGTCGCCATGCTCATACTCAATGAGTAATACAACTTCTATTCCATGTGATAAGGCGAATGGAGTCTGCCTTATTGCTAATGATGGAGCCGTCTTGAGAGCACGGAGTATGGCAGGTAGGGCATTAACCCACTTTTTTTGAGGCTCCTTCAACATTTTTCTTCAATAGATTTGAGTATCTTCCTATTCACCACTTCTACCTAACCATCAATATGCGGGTTATGTACTGAAATAAATTTAAAATGGATTCCTTGGGACTTGTAAAACTCCTTTAATCACTTATCTACAAACTGAAGGTCGTTGTACGTGATGATTGACATAGACCGTCCTTACTTGTAGATGATGTCGATCCAAATAATATTTTGAATCACCTAAGTGGTTATCTTAGCAAGTGACATTACTTCAATCTACTTGTTAAAGTACTCTGCATTCGACCATGGTGAGTATGAATCTTCTCTATTCACTGGAGACTGACAGGGGAACTATCAAATTCATCCAACATACTATAAAAGGCTAGGGACTCATGATGGGTTGTAAAGAGTATGGTGGTTGCAATTACATAAAAGTAAATTTTTGGCATTGCTCGCATCTCCTAGCAAAGTCTTCGACGTCTTTTCTTAAAGTTGGCGAGAAATATCCTTGACGTAGGATGTGATGGGTGAGTGTCTTTCCTCCAGAATGACTACACACTCTAGAATGTACCTCATTAAGCAGTTTTTCCAACTCACTCTCTCAAACACACCTCAAGTTTAGTGAGAAGGCTGATTTTCAAAATAACCCATCATTGATTAGAAAATGCTGGACTGCTTTGATTTTGAACCTTCTTGGATCCTTAAAACATTCTTCAAGTTTCTCAATCTGCAAATACTTCTTGATGGGATCAACCTAACTAGGTGAGATTTCATTGATTATCTACATAGATTTGCCTTCTTCAATGCTAAATTGAATTAGTTCAATGATGGGTTGATCGCCAAGACACTTGTTATAGATAGTTGGTCAGTGAGTTGGTTCTCATCTCTTGGGACTCGCTCTATCCTAAAGTATTTAAATTTCTTTATTTTTGTCATCACTTTGTGCAAGTACTTCTGTAAAGACTCATTTCTTGGTTCAAAGTCGTCATTTATTTGATTCACCACAAGTTACAAATATGAATGGGCAATAATATATTTGGTGACAAGTCTTTGTGCAAATCTAAGTCTAGTGAGTAAGACTTCATATTTTGACTGATGTTGGTTACTCAAATTTGAATCTTACTAATTAGGTGACCGTGATTCTTGTCGGGCACCTAAGTACAACACCAACTCTCATTCCATGTTCTCTAGAAGATCCATCCACATAAATATACCATGATTGTTCTGGGCTAACCGAGGCATGTTGCGGGTAATCGAAGTCCACGAGAAAATAAATAAGCTCTTGCACCTTGATCGCCATCTAGGGAAAGTATGAGAAGCTAAACTTACTCAACTAAATTAACAACTTTAGTAATCATCTAGCCTTATGAATACGGATTTAAGCGGGTGATCAATAACAACTTAGATTAAGTGAGCTTGAAAATAAGGTTGAAATCATTGAGCCGATATGATGAAGGGGAGCATAGGAGCTTCTTCATGATCAAATAGCTCAGCTCCGTGACTCTCATCAACTTAATGACAGTATATCAGCCATTATTTAGTCTCTTCTTCTCTAATTAGGACTGAACTCACAACATCTTCTCCAAATCCAAGTTATAGCAGGAAATCCTTCAGGCTTTATCATATAGGTTGCAATGCAAGGCCTTTAAATCAATAAAAACCTTCTCGCACTCCGGGGTCCACTCAAACCTCTTAGCACTTTGGAGAAGCATTCACCGCCTTGAAGATGAATCTACTCATTCTAATAACTCACCTAGTGAGATGCTGAACCTCTTTGATTGTTCTAGGTGAATGTATGTCGAGTATAGCTTTGGCATTGTCTGAGTTGATTTTTATGTCGTTTGGAGTGAATAAGAATCCCAAGAATATGTCTAACCTAGCACCAAATGTGTACTTCAGAGAATTAAGGCACATGTTATACCTTTTTAATATAGCGAATGTTTCCTTTAAATTAACAACATTTTTCTCGAACGACTTACTTTTGAGTAATAAGTTGTCCACATAGACTTCCACGCTCCTTTCTTTTTATTCTTTGAACACCCAATCCATATCCTTAGATAAGTGGCACTAGCACTCTTCAGAGCAAAGGGTATTACTTTGTAGCAATAAAGCCCTTCTCCAATGATAAAGGCTATATTTTCTGAGTCAGCTAAGTGAATTCTAATTTGATGGTAGCCTGAAAAGGCATTTAGAAAACTCATAACTAGAAATGCAACTACTGAGTTGACAAGTGCGTCTATGCAATGTAGTGGGTACATATCCTTAAGGCATGTCGAGTTCAAGTTGATGAAGTTTACGAACATTTTCCACTTGTCATTAGATTTCTACACCATGACTACATTAGAGATCCATTCTATGTATTGGACCCCCATGATGAAGTCAGCTTCTAGTACTTTATCGACCTCTTTGATCGGCTTAGTGAGTAAGGTTTCCATCTTCATCATCTTTTGTTTGATTGGTCGGCCATCCTTCTTCAGGTTAAGTCTATGGCAAGCAATATTAATATTTATGCTTGACATCTCAACAACAGCCTAGCCAAATATATCTATATCTTCTTAAAGAGCTTATATGAGGGCTTCCTTAGTACTCGCCATTGTAGAACAAACTAATTCTAAGCACTCACCCTAAATTTTTAGTCATCAACACTTCATCAATTTCTTTTTCCCCTTTATGCGAGTAGTCGATTGTTCACGAGTAACATATTCTAGACTGATTCAAGTCTCCCCACAGTTATTTCTTCTCCTCCTATCAAGAACTTAATTGCAACATGATATGTCAAAACCACTGCACAACATGTATTTAGTAAAGGTTGATCAAAGATGGGAATGTAAGTGATTGGTGCATCAACTATAATAAAGCCAACTATTATCGTGTTGTTTTTCTCCTTCTCCAGACACTAAGAAAATGATTACTCTTTCTATTTCTTTTCTCCAAAAAATCAAAAGAAGGGACTTACTGTGAAGTCTTGAACTCACCAAATTCATCTTGTCAAATACGGAGTTAAAGATAATGTTTACCGAGCTCCCTGTGTCAATCAAAATATTGTCAACTTGATAATTGGTGACTAATGCTATAATGACTACGTCGTTGTAAGGGTTGTCAACTCCCAGTCGACCTTTCTCCATAAATCTAAAGGGGCGATCTCCACACTCGGCACTAGTGCCATGGCCGCCAAGTTTACTTAGCCTGTCTAAAGTCACTTGAAGTTTATTCTCCATGATTAATCGCTTGGGAAAAATGCCTTTAAAAATCTTCACCATCTTTATAGGATGTTTAGGAAGTTCGTTCTTCATGACGCAGATTGATTTATATTCAACCAGATTTCCCCCAACATTACGTTAGGGTTTATTTAGAATTGGATTCTACTTCATATGAACACAAGCATTTATAGTTAATTACCCCTCTTACCGTAATAAGAGAGCACTCTCGATTAAGGTTGAAAATAAACATAAACCTCTGATATAAATCAATGTCTAGCAGCGTGGTGTGAATGACTGTCTAAAAGAAAAAATGAGAGTAATCCCGATCAATATCCCATAATTTCATCGTTCCAGGACTACCATTATTCCAGTAACATCAGAGGATTATTAGTCGTAATGCCCAGGGAGTCTGATTAACAGTCATGAGTTGCCTAGTCTCAGATATCTCGAGTAGATTAGAATTGTTGTGTAGGTGTTATTGTGAGTGCAAATGTTTATTGAATTATTTAAGCTTAACTTAATTTATAAGTCTACCCAAAAATTCAATTTTATAGAGTAGTCTGCATTGCAAACATACGTAGGGCTTCTATCCATTGGAATTCCAAAATTTTAGAAAAATTTGCATGGTGAACAAATGACTGACTGGGCTTACATTCGTTGGAATACCAAAATTTGGAGAAGTTCGCATGGCGAACTAATGATTGGGCTTACATTCATTGGAATATCAATGTCTAATATGTGATTGATATAATGTTTGCATAGTAAACATAAGTAGGATTTATATCCCTTTGGAATGTAATAATTGGGCTGGACTTGCATCCTTTTGGAATGCTATATGGATTGGACTTACATCCCTTTGGAATGTCATATTTATTATATTTGAAGTCTGATTTGCAGACAAACATTAGGTTTACATCCGTAAGAATGTCATGTATTTAATATGCGAAGTTCGCCTTGCGAACAAATAGCTGGACTTACATCTATTTGGAATGTCATATTTTGGATTAGTGTTTGCATTGCGAATAAGTGACTGGGCTTACATCAATTTGAATGTCAATTTGAATTGGGCTTACATTCCTATTGAATGACATTTAATTGGGGTTCGCATAGCAAACAGATGACTGGACTTACATCCATTGGAATGTCAGATTTATTGATGTTTGCATTGCAAACAAAGATTGGACTTACATCTATTAGAATATCATTAGATTGATCTCACAACTCTTTGGAATGCTAGTTTGGGTTAGTTAAGTCTGCATTATAGACATGCATAGGACTTACATCTATTAGAAAGCCATTAGTTGGACTTACATCCCTTTGGAATATCATTTTGGATGAGTTCACATCACGAACGAGTGACTGGACTTACATCCTTTGGAACACTATATTGAGTTAATTAAAGTTTGGGTTGCAAACAAATATAGGACTTACATCCATTGGAATGTCATGCTTAGGTTGATTAGAGTCTGAATCGCAAACAAATATAGGACCTACATCCATTGGAATGTCGTGCTTAGGTTGATTAAAGTCTGCATTGTAAACAAATATAGGACTTACATCCATTGGAATTTCGTGATTGATTAAGGTTCACATTGCGAATCAATGATTGGACTTACATCCCTTGGGAATGCCATATTAGATTGATTTATTCAGGTTTGCATTGCGAACTAGTGACCGGACTTACATCCCTTTGGAATGTCATTTGCTTTAATATGTTAATTCGACTTACATCTATTAGAATGCCAATGTTTGGACTTAAGTCTACATTATAGACATGCATGGGGCTTACATCCATTAGAATGTAATGCTTGAGAGAAGCTTGCATTGCGAACAAATGACTGGGCTTACATCCCTTTAGAATGCCAAGTTAGGTGAGGTTCGCATGTCAAACAAATGACTGGCCTTGCATCCCTTTGGAATGTCATGATTTTGTTTGATTCAATTTATGAATCTATGTTGGACTTACATCCCTTTGGAAAACCATTTTGAATTAGTATTCGCATTGTGAATAAATTACTATCTGGGAATTTCATTGTTATAGTGTGTGATCGAAACAATTCTAATATTGCTTAGATCATTTGATGGTTTTAATGGATGATCATATTACATTTAACCCACCCCTATTTTTACTGTGTTCAATCGATCGAATAATTGACAACTTAATTTCGTGTAAAAATCTAAGTTCAGTAAATTTCATGAAATTTCGGTAGCGTAAAAACTTAGCAGTGCAATATTCACAAAACTTAGTACGATGTGCACTCTTCTCCTTGCTCCGGATCCAAGATCGACAGCGGATGTCTTCATAACAATTTTCCCACCTTTATGAGTTCTTCCACTAGGCTACTTAAATTTTTAAATTCTTCAGCATCATGATCGTGATCGCGGGGATAGGCATTATACCTCAATCAATCTCGTATGCCACTCTTCATAAGAGGAAGTCGAAATACTTTATTCTGTATGGCCTCAACTAACTTGGCCATTCATATATGTAGAGGTGTGACTACGGGTGGGTGTAGAGATTGGTACTCGCCTTATTACAGATGAGTATCTTGGGGTACATAACAAATTGGCGGGTTCGACCTCTACTCGCACCTATGCATTAGCGCACTTTACGGTTGACTGCACAAT
Organism: Cymbidium sinense; assembly: GCA_021442155.1. NCBI lineage: Eukaryota > Viridiplantae > Streptophyta > Magnoliopsida > Asparagales > Orchidaceae > Cymbidium > Cymbidium sinense. The sequence goes on along the minus strand of CM038231.1, from coordinate 58,183,759 downwards.
CTCATTCCTTCTTTGAACTTTGAATCCAGAATCTCTTTTTGAAAACTTCTCAAGAGGTGACTTCTTCCATGAATAGCTTTTGACGACTAGGCAACCTCATTATATTACTCGATATTCACATGGTTGTTAGTTATTTCCAACAGCTCTACCAAAATCCTAGGCTATTGGAGACTAAGGACATACCTAAATGGCCCTTCTCTAAGGCCTTGAGCGAGTACAACTTGTGCGACTGTGAGTTCCAAATCCTTCTCTTCTAGCATCTCCCTTTGAAACCAAGTAATGAACTTCCTAAAAGACTTACCTAGTTCTTGTCTCATCTACAGAATAGCTTACAAACTCTTCAAAAGCTTTTAAACACTCGTGAACTAGGTGGTAACATTTTCTCGAATTATGTGAAATATATGATGACTCCCACAACAAGATGAGAAACCATCCAAGGGTCAACTCCTTAAAGGTGGTAAAAAATAACCAACATTTCATTGGGTCATCTAGATCTAATAGCGATGTGGTGGACTTGAAGTATGCCAGATGGTTGACATGATCAATTCAACCTTTTTAAGGTTCCAAATGCAGAATTTTAAACTTTGGTGGGAGATGCACCTCCACAATATCTCTAGAAAAAGCATTGGTAGGAGTGGCTTTTTCCACTCTATCTCTAATGATCTTGTCATTCATGTGATAGAACTCATCATCAATGCTAGGCATCTTTGATAGAGCTCAATTATTATGGTGAGTTGCTAAAACTTAGCCCTTCATTCTTCTTAGCCCTCGAAACTTCATTCTTAATTTTTTCCATGGTTGTTTAGACTATGCAAGTGATGTGGTCCCCCATGTCTTTCAAGTCTCAATATTAACCAACTATTGTGTGTTTCACTCTACAGCAACTGAGTTGTCTTATGTTGATGGCCCTACTTCATTGAACGCTTGACTTCTTGCACTCAACATCAATCCACACTCATCACATCAAAAAGAATATTGAAGGTAAATCTATCTGTAAAGTGATATAAAACCTTACTAAAGCAAATTAAAAGTAGGGTTAAACCAAACAAGACTAAATAAAAAGAATATAGAAAATTCACTATATAAAAATGTGAGTACATGCAAGAGATTAGAATATAGGAATCTACTTTCTCCATCTTAGGAACAGTAAAAAAGCCAGAAAAATGATCTTTGGTCCCTTGGATCCCCCTTTTCATAGGGTCTGAGGATTGATTACAAAATAAAACTATGTCTATAATATATTACAATTATACAATTCATGCATGGGCTCACCGTGGGTTTGGACGATATGTATGAGTGATAAGTTCTCCGGTGGTTTCCTATCCGAGAGGAAGTGTCGGTGCTGGAGGCAAATTCCTTCATGTTATTGCCTATATGAGGGTGAGGTCTTCTAAATGGTGGTCAAGTGAGTTTCTGCTCAGGATTTGCTACTCGCCACTAAGTGCTCCCCATACTAATCTGCCTAATAAGTTTGTGTGCACACATTGGCAGTACAGATAACATGCAAGATAATGGCAAACTTTCTAGTTTTGCAATGTCTCCTATCACTCACTAGTATTCATCAAAGATCTTTTTATGCAAGTTTGATTTTAAAGTCAATTAAACCCCAATGAAAATATTAGATAATACTTAGATAATTTTGAAGTTAAATATACCTTCAAATTATAACTACCACCTCATCTCTATCTATAAAATTCTTTGGTTACTAGTTAAATAAAAATCCATCAAGGGTAGCTATGACTGTTGTTAGTTCAAGAGATCAATAGCAGCTCAAGGTTCTCAATTGTATGAATCACTGTGTCATGATCAAGCTGATGTGTGATAAAATTAAAAATAATAGAATATATAATAAATTTAATTAATATGCCATACACCAATTGTCAGTACTGAATGAAAGTTAGGCTTATAAACCTGACAGCAAATAGTAAGGATATAATTAAGTAATGATGATAATATAATGAAAACAATGAAACTATACTATGCTTTCAAAGATTGAGATCAACAGAACTATATTTATTCCTCAGGATAGCATCAAAATTTATGCAAGTCTTGAAGCTTTATGGTAGAACTAAATTTGGAAGCTACAGAGTTAGCATAACTATCAATAATACATAAAGCATCACAATGTAAAGGTTTCATGAAACATAACAACAACGTGCACCATTTTAAAAATAGAACAAAATATTAAAAAATAATAAATAATTTATTAATATTTTAGTAATACAAGAGAGGCAATAATCCATTAAAGCTCTTTATTTGTCGATGATTAAAAGGTCATCATCTATCCTACCAAAATAATCACTATCATTCAAATCATCATACAATATTTCATTAATTTACTCTTTTAAGCCTTCTTGTCCATATTCTCCTAAATTTCAATCATCATGAGGCGAGAAAGCAGTTAGCACAAACTTCAGCATTTTGTAATCCCTAACCAAGTGTTGCTTACAGCGATTAATTCATTCATTTGTAACGTTGCCATATATAATACATGTCAGATGAACGTTATAATTTTGTTTACCAAGGCACAATATTTTCTTGCAGGGACTTTCTTAAAAATTTAATGTAAATTAGATTATTTTTGTATTTATTCTATTATATACAATAAATGTAGCAATATAAGATATAATAAAATGATAATCATGAAAATTAAACAACAGAAACAATAATAACCAAAGAAGCTCAAAACAAAAATATATAAACACTATTAATAACAACTACTAAATTAGATAAAGGAAGAAAATGCTTGTAGCTAGCAAAAAAAAATCATAAATAATTATTGCATAGGAGTGCGCAAACATAATTGCAAGGTGGGTAATATTGAGAACAAACAAGAGGTAAGTGTGTGTTAATTGGTTTTTGAATCTTCACTGGCATACTTATCTATGTATTTAGGGCTCTTCACACTTCAAGATCTCCCAAACTCATTGATTTTGGACTACAAAAATCATAACTATTGCGTCAACTGATTGATGGCAACTTACGGTGGTGACTGAGGTGGTGATGCAACTCAAGAATGATAGATGTACCCATGTTTTAGAATAGATAAAAAATAACAACTTCTATGGATGATGAAACTTCCCCAAATGACAACTGTGGTTTCTCTAGTTGTCAACAATTGCTTTTGGTTTGATGATGATAGACATTGCTTCAAGATAGATGGACCACGTCTTCTCTGTCATAACAGACAATCATTGTTCACATAGCTCACATTTATGTAGTAACCTAAAAGGCTAAGAATCGATATCCTTCAACAATCCTAAGTGGATATAACTCATATATGGCATATGAAAATCTAATATATCAAAAAAAAAATTAAAATAATTATCTTAAAATAAATTAATAAGCAAAAAAATTAATAGTATTTCAATCAAATAGCACATATTGTTTGTGCTATTTTGCTTTATTGTCCATTATAACAAAAATAATGCAAAAGGTGTGCTATGATACACCATAAGCTATAGCACACTATTTTAAATTATATACATGTATGTGCAAGAGGACCTTAATTTTGACGATGTCCAATCAAAGATGGACAAGAGGCTCCTAGAGGCAGCCGACAAGGTGGTCACATAAGAGTTCAAAGTGTTGCTCAATGGTTAAAGAAGTGTTCAATAATATGAGTGAATGCCAATTTAAACAGATCGATAATGAGCTTAAGGTGGTTAGCAGCTTTTAATTATTTTGATGTTTGTAATAAATCTCGACTGGAGTCATCGATAAGATGAACTAATAAGGAGAAACTAACAGCAAGTGATAAGTGGCCAACTAAAAGCTTTAGGCAGAGATATGTAGGAGAGGTGCTTTGTTAAGATATAGGTAGAATACTCTCAACAAAAACAAAGGTAGTGAAAAAACACACAACTAAAGCATTAGAATTGAAGCAAAAAAGTTAGCATATAAATATTGATGCTAAATTATATAATCTTTTGTGTATGTTGGTTAATTTCAATATTGCTTTTGAGTTATCTTTATTTGAAGAAAAAAAGATTGAGAAAGAAAAGGTAATAAAGGGATTTAATAGAAATAAAAATAAAATGAAAGATATTAGTAAAAGAAAATAGTGAATATTTGAGTGATAAATATTTTGCATTTGGTACTTATCAAGGAATTTGTAGAAACTCGATCATTTTTGTGATCGTAGATAAGGGTGAACATTGTTGAACCAGTCAAATCTAATTGCCTCTTTTTTGGCATGTTTTCTTGTATGTTATTTTTTGATCTCATACCTCAATAAATGATATTAGAGCTAAGCTTTAACATTTTAAGGTAAGAACAAAAGATGAGAATGTAAATTCCAAGTTAAATGGCAAAGATTTCAGGTCGTAGAAGGTACAAACCATGGACTATATGTCAAGACGATTGGAATTGAACCAAACATGTGTTAGGAGAATGTTGCCTTTAACATAATACACTAGAAAATTATAATTAGTATGATGAAAGCTCTATCATACATGCACGAAAGTATATCTAATGAGAATGATTTTCAATCTCAAAAATGGTTGGAACTGCTTTCATTGTAGAGCATCAACAAGTTCAATCTGATCTCAAGACAACTAAACTCAGTTGATATCAACTAAGATAATTAAGTTTATTGATGGGTTGTTTATCATCACTAACGAAAAGTTAGGATGGAACTATGATAATGGTCAATTGTTCTACAAAGTTGAAATTCATTAATATTCAAGATATAATCTTAAATGAGAACATCAAGAGATGGGAATTAAGTGAGGGCTCTTCTTATAATGTTTTGAATCTTGCAAACAAAAAGAGAAGTGCGTGAAGAAGAAACAATGGAGCCATACACACATCCCAACAAATAATCTAATTGAAAGTTCACAACGGTGCATGATTGCATTGGGCAGACAAGCCACATAAAAGAGATTATTCACATGATAATGGTGAACAAAATTTTAATGAGATGGATGAATATGTAAATATTACAAGTGCAATGATCTATGATGCACTAATCCTCAATGTTAATAGTTCTATAATAGTTCTATAAAATCCTAGATCTTTAACTCAGGTGTGCATTTTTACTCCACTCAGCATAAAGTTCATGACCAACTACTCAACCAGAGATAGTTGGAAAGTTTATGTTGCTAATGATAAACTCTTAAGCATTACAGCAATTGGTGACATCCAAATCAAGGCTGCAAATGGAACTATACAGAGGCTTCATAATATAAGGCATGTTCCCACCTTGAAGAACTTAATCTTGAACAATGTTACCTAAAGAAGGTTACATCTACTTCTTTTAGACTAACGACACATGGAAGTAAAAAACTATATGACATCAAACATTAAAAATGTGTGACCAAGCATAAATATAAATTATGGTGAACTAGAAAGAGCAACATGGGAAAAATACACTGTAAGTGGGTGATACTAAAAGACATGGGTATTTCAAGACAAACAACGTTTCAAGATGAACAAGGATCATGATGGTAAAGCAAGACATGTCGTAGATGAAAATGGCAAGTTTACCACTAATAGGCTTAAGCACTACAAACAATCAATCCATCCCCATGAATAATTAAATGAGGTACAACATAGATATGGGCATAAAGCTGATCCTTAATGTAATCCAACTGAAATAGAAAATATTTTGTCAATCCTCCTTGTGTTTGCACACAAGTAGCAACTCTAGTATACATATCCTTGATGACTTGAATATAACTAATATTAACTCCTTTCTTTTCTAGAACTCTCCAAAGCACATGGAACTTTATCATATGCTTTCTCTAAATCAATAAATATCATATATAGATCCTCCTTACTTTTCTATACTTCTCCATCAAACCTCTCAACAAATGCATAGCATCCATAATAGTTCTACTCAATATGAAACCAATTTGATTTTGAGAAAATTTTATATTACATCGTAACCTACGCTCAATTACTCTCTCCTATAAATTTCATGTATGGCACATTAACTTAATTCTTGCATCACCATTATTCTTAAAAATATGAACCAACAAACTCTTTCTCCCTATCTGCCATCTTTTTAGTCTTTAAAATAATATTAAAAAGATTAATAATCAAGAAAATTCCTTGATCTCCTAAATATTTTCACACTTCTATTGAAATATTATCAAGTCATAATGTCTTTCCACACTTCATTTTTTTAAAACCTCTCTAACTTTAATTTTACTAATACAACAATAAAAATAAAATCTTTATTTTTATTTAGAGTACTAAGATTGCTAAAATCAATCGTATTCTCGCATCATTCATTGAAAAGTTTATCAAAATATCTCATTCATTTTATCTATCTCTTAAAAAAAGTATTTTGATTTTAATCTTTAATCTTCTCCAGATCTTTCTCTCTCTGCCTAACTTATCGTATATCTTTCACCTTCTTTGGTATTCAATCTATTATAAAAATTACTAAAAGTTAATTTTTTTGCATCACATATTATTTTCTTAAAATCTCTACGGATCACTTTATAGCTTTCCTAATTCTTTTAGATTTTGCATCTAAACCAAATTTTATAACAAAGTTTCTTATTTATTATCTTTTCTTAAACATTTTGACTCTACCACCAACTATCTTTACTAAAATAAGCTTCACCTCTAAGCACATTTTCTGCAATTTGTTTAATTTCACCTGCTACTTTTTTCAACATAACAATACTTCTTCATGAACAACCCAAAATCTGAAATCTTGTAGCTTGCTCTAAAAAATATTTTTATTGGTGTTCTTTAAGTGTCCCCATCTAATTCTAACATTCTTAAAATCTAAACTAACAATCATCTTTTGAATTTAAACTTTCCGATATAATCTTTACAATCTAAATAATCTATTTTTCTTATCAAAAAATAATCAATTTGTGTTTACTATATCCATTCTTATAAGTAATAATATGCTCATCTCTTTTCTTAATAAAATATTAATAACTACAAAATCATAAGCTAAAATAAATTTTAATATAGTCCTACATTATTCATTAGTCACTTCAAATCCATAGCAACCATAAATATTTTTAAAAACTTCTACCACTCTACCAACATATCAATTTAAATCTACTCCAATAAATACATTTTCTTCAAGATGTATCTTTTGTATTAATCACTCTAAGTCATTTCAAAAATTTTCTTTTGAGCACATTCAAACCAAATTTAAGTGTAAAAAAACCTATAAAATTAATAATGTTAATATCAATAATAATTATTAAAGTTATAATTCTATCTCCAATCTTATTAATATCTACAACATTCTTCTTCAAACTTTTAATAATCTTATAATATATTAATATTATATTATAGAATATTATATTATAGAATATTACATTATAGAATATATATATATATATATTTAAGTGTGTGTATTGATTTATTTTGATAAAGCTTTTGGGTTATCTTGATTTAAGCAAAAGGTGATTGAGCAAGAAGGATAAAAAAGGGATTAAGAAAAATAAAAAAGTGAAAGAAAATTATTAGTGATAAACTATTTGAGTGCCAATATTTCTATCCATTACTTATCATTGGGCTTTTGGAAACTAAAACACTCTATATATTGTCGCGGACAAAGATGAACTTTATCAAACTCCTTAAAACTCTATGTTGCTTGTTTACTAGTATTTTTCTTACAAATTTTTCCTTCATATATCATTGCTCTCAAGCACACTTCCTCAAATACATTAAGGCCAGCTAGAAAAATGCAATAGCTCAATTCAATGCTCTTAACCGTATGAAGACAACTATCAGGCTAGAAGGAAAACTATAAAAAGAGTAACATTATGGGTCACCTTTCTTAATTGTTGGGTATAAACCTTTTTTCCCTTCAAATACCTTAGCAAGTTGTTAGACACTTCAAGCTTGTAAGAAGACATTGCCAACCCCACGTTCACATGGTTGGCAATTGAAAATAGAGGCTTATCTCCCTTGCCTACAACTTTGAGCTTCTTAGATCCACTCTCCTTGCCATCAACACTTTCTAGAATCATTCTTTTAAACTTCTTATTGTTATTCATAGTCACATTGAGAGGATTGTTGGTTGTTTCTTTGAGGGGATAGGAGAGAAAAAATCAATATATATTGCTCAAAAAGATATCTACACCATCAAGGATGTAAGTGGGCTTGATATTGTTAAGCTTAATAGTTGTAATTTTGCCTCTATATTGAAGTTGTGTAACTAGTTCCTCACCTAAGACTACTATTGGACCAAGTTTCCAATGGTGATACTTAAGAAACCAAAAGTTATGAAACTACAAGTAAGCTCTCGATAATAAGCTATTAGCATTCTACAAACTATTTTTTGCTTAAACATAAAAAACCAATGAAGAACATAATCTATATTTATATTGGTATTCATAGCAATTGGGCCTTCTTTTCATAACATTTGCTAAATGGGAATTATCAATATAATAGAGTGGATAATAAATACATGGCCCATGATATGATAGTCAACATGTGCACCAAAGTGGGAACATTCATCTTCAATGGTGTGGAATCTACTCCCTTCAAGGGCAGAACTATGTTACCTTTAGGGTGGACAACCCACCCTAAAAAAAGTTATTATTATATATTACAAGGTTAAATTTGTAAATATTCCCATTTATGCTTGTTTAAAAAAAAAAACTACCTACCCTTCTCAACCTTCGACTCACACGCAATCAACAAGCCCTCATCACACTGCCCATTTCTCCTTAGTGTAATCACCAGTGGCTTCGTTATCCCTCCAACAAGAAGTCATATATGCCATGTTCCTATGTATTGTTAGTGAGTAGTCTCCACCAATTGATGCTAAGAGGTGGAGGTGATTTATTCTGATGCCGCTCGTCATGGCAACGACCTCCACCAACAGAAATAGAGGACGCCAAGCTTAGTTCCCCCTACCCGGGTAATGTGATTCCACCCGTGCCTCCATCCCCATCGGCCTCAACGTCGTTGCTCCTTTTAAAATGTTGTGATAAGGTATGGCTAATATTCAAATATAAGCCCTCAATTTATTAAAAAAAATTGTAGTTTGCATTTGATTAAATCAAAATTTAGACAAAGCCAACTTTAATTATTTCAAAACTGAAAAATATCTTATTTTATTTTTTCTTGAAATTGAATAGATTATTAATGACATTTTTTTGTTTGCCTCATAATAATAAAGTCTCCTTATTTTTTATAAGAGATTTATATATAAACAAATATGTTAATAACTTATATATAGAAAATTAATATATCAAATATAAACATTGCATATAAATCTCATCAACAATCAATATGAAAAATTGAAGCAATCACAAACTTACATCATTATCATGTTGATTTATTTTACACTATTATTGACATGCAACATTAAGTGCCTAATAATCATTTCTCTGAAGCTATTAATGAGCTTTTTTCTTTGCATGAAATGCTTAAATACAAATAGCTATTTCTCTGCTTTCAATTAAAAAAAACTAATTCATTTTGCAGAGTTATATCCAAGTAATTTTTCTTGTTACACTTCAGCATCAGCTATTCATGTACATTATAGATATGAATGCTAGTGATGAGTTTTCATCTTTGGGTGAGATTATCAATCTTGCAAAAACAATTATTAAGGTAAAGAAGGACAATAAATATCTTTTAGTTTACAGACTTATTATTTTGATATTAACTTTATATGGTATTACTACTACAATGAAAAGAATATTTATAAAATAAATATTATCAAGTATCAAATGTGTAGCAAGATGAGTAATGATTGTCTTGTCTCTTATATTAAGAAGAAAGAATTTGACTACATCCCTAGTGTAGTTATTATGCAACATTATCAAAAATACAAAATAAGTTATAAAGCATGTAATCAATGTTTAACTCATCAATCATATCGAAATGCAAGGCTTTATTTTGAATTTTTAATTGCTCTTTTCTTTATTTTTTTAAAATATTAATTTATTTATATAATAAATTTACCCAAACTAAAAAATGGGCTAAGAATTAAAGCAAGTATGTGTTGAAATAATATAATATGAAACAAAACAATAATATCTACCAAAACAAAATAATATATTTCTACGTCTTTTAATTTAGGATGGTTAATCTCTTTCATTTTAAGGTTATTGAAACTTGAGTGTTATCACTATCATTTATAGGTAGTACTTTATAACGTAACACCAGTCAATGATAATAACTTGTGAGCAACAATATAAATAGCATCTAGATTTTTTAATATTTTTCTTAATAAAATAAATGACTTATGAAATTCAAGATGATAACCTTGGCACATCTTTGCAAGGAAAGATGATAACATATAATCTCTATCCAGTAGCAGAAACATGATTTGTGCATAAGATGGCATTAACTTCAATGTGTACTATGTAAAGACACTTGTTTCCAATTGATCTCCAATGATAGACATCTTTGCTTGGGCAACTGGTCATCCCTTGGAAATCCATTGTATCGAATTCCAAAAATTATTTCATTTTGACTTATTGGGCATGTAACAACCTATGATTTGGATCATTTATCGCTTAATGGAGAGGAATGCAATCGCTATAAATTAGTCATTCCAAAAAAAATACACCTTCATTTTGGAAGGATCAAAGGACTAAGAACATGAGAACCCTCCCTCAAGGGATCCATTCTATGAAGGGGAAAAACAGCAAGACTGTGGCCTTTAGAAATTGAAAGAGATGAGAGTAAAACCAATCATTCAAGATAAAGCATCAAGGGCAGGTGAGATAGAGATAAGGGCAAAATCCTTAACAACGCTTTAGGTGGTCCTCATGGAAAGTACAAAATCGAGAAATTGCAAAGGTTAACTCCTTTGGCGTTAATAGATTGTTCTTATCTAATATGGCAGGTACTTCTCGACCTATTGTATGGCTATCTACCTAGGTACTATTCTTTTTTAGGAGAAACTCCGATATTGTTCTTCCTTCCTCAAATAGTTTTGGCAGTTTAACTAATCAGATCTCCGTGAAATCATTTAAAAAGTCACTAACAAGTTTATTCTTTTTTTTTTCATTCATCTTCTACACTTTCTCCTTCAATTTGAGGCATGAAAGCCTGAATATTTTTAAATGAGCAGGTTGAGACCCTTGTAGCTTCTTTTGAGCTCATAATGGTGAGAAAATTTGCTCTTTATCATCCCACCACTAATCAGAATCTGGAGGTTTTTTCAAAAATTTATTGTTGGTTGGTTGTTAATCTCTGGGATTATTATTAAGCTTACCAAGTGACTTCAACTAGACCTTTGCCTGTCATTCTTATTATATTATTGAGTTTGGTGTGTCTAGTAAAATGGACACATGTATTTGTTACCAAAAATCTAATCGCCAATGGTTTATGTTGGATCCCTTTCCCTAAACTTACAGAATAGTTGTTCCTAGTACTTAGCATTCGTTCTCTCGTTATTCTTTCATTCTTTGAGAATTTCTTCTGGTTGGTTCTCTATGGCTCTATGTGCACAATTTTGATGCATCTCTATGATTTTTTTATTATAATATTCCTTTTCCTTCAAACTAGTAAGGCCAATTCTGAAGTTACAGCTTTCTTTTATAATATTTTGCACCAATTGTGGTAGGCATTATTTTGGGTCTTGTATAAACTCATTGGAATGGAAGTTCCCTCTTTGATATATTTCTAACAACCTAGTAACTATCATTTTTGCAGTACTGAACACCATTTAATTCAAGTTGGTTTTTCAATCTCTAACTTTTTAGATGTTTCTTGGGTAAACATTATTTGATTCAAGGGTGTTCTATTAAGCACTACTTATTCTATGCATTTGGTTAGAAACTTAGTTCCCAATAGGGATTTTTTTTTCTTTTTAATGCCACCTTATTTTGTTTTGGAATGCTCTTCATTGAATTCTTATTTTATTATCAAGACTATTCATCTTCACATTGCCTTGGCCATTTTTTTAATTTACTGTTGAAAATAAATACAAAATTGCATAAGATTGTTTTTTCTTCTTTAGAGGCTATTACTAACTTCATGAAGTCATTTTATTCACAAAAAAAAAAAAGGAAATTTTATGTTGTGCAATTGGCTTCCAATTTAAATTTTATTCTAATTTTAACTGATGTTGGTTGGGTTCGTCTTGCTTCAGATGGTCTTCTATGACTATGGATATTCCAAGGGATGCATTGAAGGAGAATATCAAAGTTTTTAGGAGGTTTGTTCTAGTCCAATTATTGAGAATGTGATTTATGTTACAATCTATTTTCTTTATATGCATTTATTCTCAATGACATGATATATAAAACTTGTTCAGACGTAATAAACTTAATATTCTGCGATATCATGAATTTCACACCAGTTCCGATCGCATACCAGAAGCCTCAGTCATCAATGAACGAATAAACAATAGATGGAAGGAATGGTCAATTTCAAACCGAGCGTCCCTATTATCATTAGTAAGAAAAACTGGAGGAAGCTCAGAAAAAGGCACTGCAGAGACGAGATTCAAGAGGGGGCCAACATTACTACCTCACGGCCACGGATGGGCGAGTGGCCCAGGGAGCTGGCGTGCCAGTCGCCGGACGGTTAGGGATTGAAGGGTTCAAAAAAGGACCGCCTGCCCGGTCCGAAGGATGAGGCGTCGACGGAGACAAAACAGGTGGAGCCGAAGCTCCATGACTCCATTGATTTCGATCTTTCTGCGGAAGTAGTAAAGATTTCCGCGTCGCCGGGGAGAACATGGGTGAAACATGCGCGGGTTTCGACTTCACAAATCGTCGAAGATTCTAGGGCATCTAGGGTTTAGGATTAAGTGGAATTGCGGGAACAGCCGATGGAGTGCAGCTTCAAAAATCCAAAACATATATTTATATGCAGTAAAATTTGTCTAAAATAATATTGTTAGAATCAGAGATTAGATATCACTTTAGATAAGTTATTATTTTAGGCAATATATATAGATCATATACAGAAATGTATTTATGCTGACAATTTTACTTTATAAGTTTTTTTATAAATTAGTATTAATCTCTTTGGGGTTTATACTTATGTTGTCTTCAACTTTCAAATTATTTTATGTATAATTTTTAATTATTTGTTAAAATTTCTTGATGGGGATCTTTAACCTTTTGTATGTTCTATTCAAGATTGACATTATTCATAGTCTTAGTGAGAATGCAAGATGTCATTGCAAGAGATTCAAACTAAATCATAGTTGGTACTGCTAATTATGAAAGGCTAAGGATATTGCTTTGAAAGGAATTGGTCTATTAATCAACAAGCACCCCTATGTGTTCTTTCGTTTGTTTCCATCGAAATCCAATCATTTTTAAAAGGTTTATTTATGAAGTACTTAGTCTATATGTATCAGTTTGTTGGATTCTGCTGGCGGTGCTATGGTTATTTTTTGGGTTTGGAGTGGTGGTTTTGGCTTTCACAGTTTCGCTACTGGAGCTTTGGTATTCCTTCTTTGATGTTATTCCATCCTCTTTTTGTTGATCTTTATATAGTTGGTTTGGTTGATTATTTTGTTGGGTGGATGTATCATTCTGTTATGGTGCATGTGGCTTTTATAAAATTTTTGAATGCTTATTGTTTTTAGTTAGTTCGACTGTGCTTATTTGTTGGTAGTTGTAGCCTTTATTGGTTAAATTTAGCTCTTGATTATCTCTTTTGGATCTTATCTTTCTTTATGTTAGTTGTGGTGGATTGTGGTGGACTGTTTTTTCTCCACTTATTGCTACTCATGTAAATTTTTTGGAGCTTTCCTTTGTCTGGTGGTTTTGGATGGGCAATTGTTGTCTCTTTGAAGGTGCTTTTTTGGCCTCTTTCGGATGTTTAGGTGTATGGGTTGGTTTGTTTTCTTTGGGTTTAGTGGTTCTGTTGCTGGTTTTTTGTCGTGGCCTTTTGTTATGTTTTTTTATATACATATGGGGTATATTATTCCCTCTTTATAACTGGTTAGTTTTTTTGGTTATTATGTGGATTTTTTTAGTTGGGATGGCTATGATGTTTTTCATCTCTTAGGTTGCATTTGGTTTGTTTGCGACCCTTCTTAGATGTTGGATGCATAAATATTTTGTTGCCCTTATTTCCTAAGTCTATGATGAAAATTGGTTGATCTTAGACTTTTATCCTATTCTAAACTGAACCTAAGCCTTAACATAATTTATGGATTTACTAAGCTGAAGCCAATTTAAGATGCTTTTTTTCTTGCTTTTTCTTATTGAGTCAGAGCTCTTATTTGATTGCTTATTTTAATTTTATTATTATAATGTTTATCTTTATCATCCCTTGGTTGAGTATGCAGGTTTTAGATTAACCTTACAAAGTGAAGTTTCTCTTTCTCTTATTGTTATTCCCAAGGAATAAAGTTCAATTTTTATTTGACTAGTTGGAGTTCTCTCTTGGCTCTCTTGAAGATTGCCTGGACTTTTTTTTTTAGGTTTTTAAGTTTGTATTTCTTCCTTTTATGTACTCTTAGTTTTTGGGGATTAATCTCTTTAGGTTTTATTATAGCTCCCTTGAGCATTATTATAGAGATTATCCCTTTAAGGACTTTGTACCTTATTTTTTTTATAGATCAATAAAATTTTTAAGCTTGCCAAAAAATAAAAAATAAAAAATAAATCTAAACTCTGAACTCTAATCCTTGAACAAAGTATTTTTTTGAAATAGGACTGTACTTATGAGTATTACATGATTAATATTTAATGATTTGTTCTTGATGAAGACTATTTCATAGCCAAGTCAACTCCTCAAAGATGCCTTCGTTATTTCTATTCTAACACATCTCTAATATGTAAATCATGAAGAAGTTTTTTATTTCAAAATAAAAATATAGTAATCTTTTTTAAACAAAATAGTAAAATTTTATTTTATATTTGAATTTTATTTTAATATATATATTTAAAATTTCAATTTAATAATTCAATTAGTGAAATAAAACAAAAAAAAGTATTCAAAATCTAGGTATTTACTTTACTTTATATTCTCTCAATCAAACAGAAAAAATAGTTTTCATGTATTTACTTTACACACAACCAAATAATATAAAGTATTCAGAATTCACTGTATTTACTTTACATTGCATTTCTTTTACACTGCTTTCATTTTTCAGCCAACCAAATAGACCCTAAATAAAGAATCACTCCTCTTCTCTATGTTGTGTGTGATACTAGTCCATTCCTTCTCCTTTATAGCACTAAAGCTACTCCATCCGATGCTAAAAATCACACCACTCTCTTAGTTGAACTCTTATCGCTCCTCTTAGAGGGATGCCTAACTTTGTAAACTAGCCTAGACATTGTTACTTATTATCCTCCATCAAAGCTCTTCTCATTATAACAAACTATTGAGTTTCATTCAGAGTGTAATATGCTTCATTGATTTCTTTTTTATATTTATTTGCTTAAATTTAGATGGCCTTTAATATACCCTTCATTATTGTGAGATAAAAATTGACATGTTTAATATGAAGTAATCTTATTTATTCTTGAGACATAAATTTTCTCCATAATATCTTTTAGTATTTGGAAAAAAAATCTCTTAGATATTTCAAAACAAAGTGGCAGTGGATAAAATCAAAGGTTGGCCATAAAATTTTTTAGTGATTTGCATGTTTAATAATAACGAGTAGCAATAAAGAGCCTCCTAATCTCCAAAATGTCACTAAGATGATATGTATAGTTGTAAGAAGCCTTTGTTTCTCATGTTATTTTATGCTTCTGTTGTATTTGAGGTGTTAAATGCTAGTGCCATCAGAGAATCAAAGTTCGAGAAAAAAAGTGGAAGGTTATTTATAAAAAGAAGTTATGAGCTCCACTTTTATACCTTATTCTGCCAACTGTGAATTTTTTGCAAGGTCATTGAAAATTGTATGGTCCCATCCACCTTGAATGCTTACTAGAAGAGGCCTATGCTTCACTGAATTTCCTCTTCTTGCATGCACAAGATGAAGGTGGTGGTGCTTGCTATTGAATTGGGAAGGATTTGAGCAGGCACCACTGGAAAAGAATTCTAAAATGTCTACCCACTTGCAAGAAAGTAGGAGCCTAAACTCATTCCTAAAGTGAGTGAGTGGAATGCTTAACTCATGCATCCTAATCGAGCAGAGGCGCTCGCTATTCTTGGCCACTTGCATGGTGAAGTTAGGGTTGCTATTGCATTAGCCATAGAATACGAAGTTATTAAGTGATAAATATATTATCTTAAAAGATAAGTATATCACCCTATAATGGATTCGATAACTTAATAAGGACTTCTAAAGAATGAGTCTTCAATATTCCAAAGATTTTTCTTTTGAACTACATGAAAAAGTAGAATAAGGTTTATTTATTTCAAGATTCATAGTTCCCTATTAGGGCAAGCCCTTATAAGTAATTACATCCTAGAAAGAAAAAAAAAATCTCTCATAAGAATACTCTCAATTAAAGAAATTGACATTTATCTTTATGAATTTCAAAACCTATCTTAAAAGGATTGTTAATTCAAAAATTTAAAGAGACGCCGCAAAGAGGAAAAGTTATTTTCGAAAGCTAATCGGGAATAAGTAAGAAATGGCTATAAATACTGGGATGTATAATATGCATTTTAACTATCCTATCATTGGGCTTTACTCTTTTGAGATTAAATTTAATAAAATTTTGAATTGACATTTTATTAGAAATTTAGAACTTAGATTATACTAGCAATGACTATAGAAATGCCTAGTGATTGAAGACTTATTCTGATAGGAAGCTTCATAACCTAAGTCTATAAATACTTTTGACATAAGTCAAAAGGTCAACTTAATACAACTCTTGGGAATTATTGGTTCTTTTCTTACTTAAGAAAATGAACATATCTTTGACTCTTCTTGACTTACTACCCGCTTGGAAGGGTTGCTAGCAAATACCACCTAAGCGATTTTAAATCCATGATTTTGATCTTTTGTATTCAAGATCACTAAATCTTAGGATCATGATTGGTATGTTATGAATCTAACTAATGTAATAATTTTTGTGTTTTATATTTTTTGACTCATTAATTTATTTTAAGTCTTATGTATGTCTACAATGAGATGTAGTTAGAAAATGGTCATAGGCTAAATCAATACAAGAAGACACATTTCCCCAATAAGGGTAGTCATCCTCACAGGTAAGATGCCTGCTTATGTGCAATGGGTGAAACACTCAATTTAAGACGGATGAATAATATGCTCCCATGGTTCACAAAGTCTACTTATTTATAGTTACTTTTAAGTTATGCCTCAGCTTTATTTATGGTGAGGTTATGAATTCTGATTTTATATTTGAGTTATTTTATTTTATTGAGGTAAAAAATTTAGTTTTCCTAAGAGCCTAATATTTCCAACATTTTCATCACAGAGCACATCACAAAAAGAAACCTAAAAGAGTGTACAGCTCTATTGCGCACCCTAAAATAAATCAAGCCAAATTAACTTAATAAAATAGTCTAATGCGGTTGGGTACCGCTATATATCCCTAAAGAAAAGAAAAATCGTAGCTGAGCTCTGTCCTTACACAGCCCAGCCTAAAACTACAAGTCGCGATCTATGAGAGCCTTCATCTGGGATCGTCACCTTTTCAGGGACCACTAGCTGGTAGAGTCAACTCCTGCTATACCTAGACCTCATAGATCCTAATCTAATTGTAAGCTCAGATTATATTTGAAATTTCAAAATAAATTTCTAATCTCTACAAAACATATGTCAAGAAATACATACAGCTCACCAACAGTTTATATTCTAAACATACGGGCCTAGTGGTTGCCAAGCTCACTTGTCCTATTGGGCTATGCTTAGGGATTTAAGTAGCACCTACAAGTAAATAATATTTATTTTTATATTTATTATGATAATCCCTTTAAGCATAGCCTCCTATAAAAATAGTGTTAGCCTAAAAAAATATCTTAATATCCAGACTAGTGAGCAAATAATTTCTAACCATCTAATCAAAAATATTACACCATAAAATAAGAAAAATATTATTTCACATTACAGTTCATCAGCTTAATCTAAATCTAAGGTCGGTGACCAAGCAATCCAATGTATGTGAGAAAGTAAGTTTGTGTGGTATGATTGCACTAGGCCTTTTAGGTTCAATTTTTGATTTAATTTTAAATTTTAGTTTTTTTTACTTTTCATAATTTTACTTTCATAGATACGTGTCATTGTTAAGCTTGAGATTCAGGATATTGAACCTCCTTCGGACTAGTAGCCCTACGATATCGGGTATCCAGACTGTATAACATATGATAGCTTATCATAAAAAAAAAATTTCATTAAATTGTCTTGATTAGTTTCCTTTATCCAATCTTAGAGGTTGTTCAATTTACCATTGGGAAGTTTCAACTTAAATGATTTAATTACTTTTGGATTTCCATTATATTTTGAGGTCTAATTTTGTGTTAAAAGTAGAATTTATATTTTTAAGAATGAAGAATAGAATAAATTATACTTTGAGCAAAACCCATTCCATTCAACATTCTAATCCTAATAGAATAAATTTTTCATCCTAAGATGAAATTCTATTCTATGGGCTGAACTAAGAACTTGAGTATTCTAATTAACCCTTTTGAGTTTGTTTGAATGATTTAGTTGAATTGAATCTAATTTGATTGAAATTCTTAAATTTTATTGAATTTATTTCATTTTATATACTTTGATTGTTTATTTCAAATATATAAGGTTTTAATTCAATTTAAATCTTATGATTTAATTGGTGTTTGATTCCTTTACTTTTTGTTTATTTTTTTATTTGATAAGATTTTATCAATTTTCAATGTTGTTTAGATTTAAAGGTTTTATCTTTTTCAATTAGAGTTAATTTGGATTGATTAATGTTTCTTGATTAAATTTAATTAAGATTATAGTCATTTTATTTTAGTTATATAATTAATTTTGATGATTGTTTAATTTAATTTGATCTCCTAATTTGATTTCAATTAATTTAAGTTATTTAAATCTCATGTTGATTACCTTAATTTAGTTCATTTAATCTTTTTTTACTTATTTTAGATTCAATTTCTATTTATTTAATGAGAATGTGTATTAGTCTCAAGTGCTTTAAGTTTATTAATTTAGTTAATTTAAATTAAGGTTGAAAATTAATTTATAATTTATACTTGATTTAAAGATTTTGATTTCATTATTCAAATAGTTTATGTTATTTTGATTTCATGATTTAGGATCTTTATTGATTTAGTTACTCAATTTATTGTTTAAATTATTTTTGAAGGCTTCTTATTTAATGAAGTTTTGCTTATTAACACTTAATTATTGATCTTAACCTAAGAAACCTAACGGAATGGACTACTTAGGTTCAAAACCTAATATAGGACATCCTAAGGTTTTACATTATTTAAACTAAGTGATTTGATTAATTTTTTATGTTTAATTGTAATTACCATCTTTTGTTTAATCTAAATGGTTTAGGATGATTACAATTTTAATGAATTTAGAGATTTATAAATCTAATTCCAAATTTATTATTTGAGTTATTATAGTTTTATTAATTTAATGATTTAGGGCTTAATTGATTTTAGGTTTCTTTTATTTATTTTTAAAATCCTAAATGTGTTATTAATTAGATCTTTTAACTTCAGAGGGCTAAGGAATTTCTCTTAAACCCTCTAATGTTATTTAAAATATTTTGAATTGATTCTATTGATTTTTATAATTTTTATAATTTTTAAATTTATTATTTGATTTAAATTAGCCTATGACTTAAAAATTTTATAACTTCTCACCGAGAAGTCATTTGGCTTTGAAATTTTTATGACAAGTGGGGTTCCTTGGTAATGTCTTTTTCGTGAAGTTTCATTATGATCATATATGTATTTTAGGATAAATTAAGGTTTAATATTTTCACTAAAATCAAAATTAAGCCTAAATTATTAAGAATTTTTTTAAGTGTTTTAATTTTTTTAATTCAATTGTGGAAGATGAATCCAAAGAAGGTTTACTTAAGAATTTTGTATTCTTGGTTTATTCACTATGATTTTTGAAGATCAGATCAATTAAATGAATTAGTTAATTCACTGAATTGCCTAATTAGGTCTTTTTATGGATTAATGGGTTTTAGTGAGGTTTATTATTTTTATTGGGTTCAATAAGGTGTATTATGATGTTTAAAGTAATTCCATGATTTTTCTAAATTGTTTTAATTTTTATTAATTTATTTTATTAAATCAAGGGTTGGGGATTAAATTTTTTGCTTGTTATATTATAATTATCAATAAATCTTAAGAATTTTATCTAAAGTGTATTTTAACCTCAATTTCACTTCTCTAAAGTATTAGGTTGATTGGTTTAATAATTTTGGCATAATTAGTATTAGATTATTTTAATTAAAACTAAATTAAATTAAAATTATTTAATAAAAGTAGGGATTTTAGGTTTAATGGATTCTTTTCAGTAGATGAATCCATAGAGCTTTTATTTGTATTTTCTAGTCGGATACATTATTTTCTATGAATTTTTAAAGTTTTTAGCACTTTTATGTATTTTCTAAATTTAAAAATTAAAAATTTCTTTTAAAATGAGTCATTGCCATGTGGCGTTGATGCAACACCGCTTTACACATGGCATAGTGCAATTGGGCCACATGGGATCCATGTAGATCCCAAATTGATTTGATGATAGACATGCAATTTTATCGGGACTGTCGGATCAAAGATGGACAACCCATGATTAATCCATGGTTTCCTTAATGGATTTAATCAATCAGTCTAATTAAATTATAACTGTTCATTACAATTAGAAGGAACTGATGGCTATGATTCTGCCTCCTTCATCCATTGTAGTGATCTAGCCCCTTCAGATTTTTGCAGCTAATTGTTGGTGATCCACATTTCAATATCATGGGATTTTGATGCAAAATGATCAATACGAGATTTTAAAGGGGTATATATGGTTTGATCGCTCCTAAAACTAGTTTCATTACACAAATGACCAACATAAATTTAAAGGGGGGTCGATTTTGGCCATACCTCGCCACCATTGGGTCTCGGCAGTGGTTTGAGATTAAAAAAATGCTTAAAGAAGTTGGACAAAGTTTTGGAGAAGGAATCATGCTTTTCCTCCCTGTACATCGGTATGGAGATGAACATCCATCGCCACTCAGCAGAGTTTGGTGTTCGGAATGATCGAAGGAGCTTGGGAGGAAGAGGAAGGTATGCTCGTGCTTAATTTCACTCAAGGAACGTGATGGGATTGACCAAAGCTTAGAATTTGATCTGTCCTTGGGTTTTTTTGGGTTGGTCGAGAGATTCCTCATTAGCTTGAGAGGGAGGTCACCGACCATAGGAACTTGCAATCCAATGATGGTGTTAAAGGTGGTGAGAAGGTCCAAATAGATATTTAAATCTCCTAGGGAAGCTAAGACAGCATATATGGGTAAAATTTAGAAGTATTTGGAAGAGGTTGGCTCAATTTGGGCTTCTTCCTTCCATGTCATATTACTTTCTCTCCTTGGACTAATTGAGATCTCCTTATACCTCTAACTTTGGTCACAGCTACCTGGGTTCATCCTAGGGTGAGTCTAAATGAATCAAAGTATAATTATTTCGAGTTTAGGCTCAAATGCATAGGATTGATCCATTTAAATTTAGCTTGAATTAGATTGAATTATGTTTGATCGATTAGCATTAGATGTTCATTATTAACATCTTTGGATTGATGATTGACTACCCAAAATCAAACTAAGATAAACCATGAGTCAAGCTCAAATATATTTGAGTTAGGCTTAGGTTTAAGTGTTTAAGTTTGATTCATTTGTTATCTTTATTTTTGGATTGAATTTGATCAATTCATTTGAATTTAGGTTTAATTATATTTATTTATTCATTTATGATATTTTTAATTAATTAATTTCATTAGATTTGGGATTGATTTTGATTTTATCTCAACATGACCCATTTTGACTTAATTGTGTAAAGTTGAGTTTAATTGAGTCAAATGGCCAATTTGACTAAATTAAGATATGTTTAAGCTTTAATCATGTTTAATCACATGCATGTAATGATTTGGAGCAATCAATTTCATTTAGTTTGAAGTTGATTTTGATTTCAAACCATTTGACCCAAATTGGGCTTAATGGATTAAAAATGGGTTTAGTTTCTGTTAAATGATCTAATTGGTCAAATTAAACCTAATGATTAAGTGAGTTATGTTTAATTATGATTTTTAAATGATTTTGGATGTTCAAATTGATTTAATTTCAATTTAATTTGAATTTAGGTTTAATAAGGTCCATTTGGGTTTATTTAGATCAAGTGATCTAATTAACACATTTGAGATCTTATTGGATTTAAATTTCTTTAGAATAATGTTTAAACATGCTCATTTGATGATTATAAGTCTTTAGAGTAATTTAATTTGGTCAAATTTTGGTGAATTGATCTTTGACTTGATGAGGCGTACATAGATCAATTCTAGGTCAAACGACATAATTGTCTATCTTGAACCTCATTTAGATTTATGTTAAAGTTTAGTTATGTTCATGCATTGATTTTATTTTTTTTATTTAATTTGGGTTCAATTTGGTTTGATTTAATTTGAATTTCTTTTAACTTAGGTGATTTTAAGCTTAAATAGGTTAATTAGATTAATCACCCCAAATTTCTTAGTTTAAGCTCAATTATATTTAGATTTTAATTAAGAAGTGTTTGATTTAGATGTTTTGTTGAATTTTATTATTAGTTTAGATCCTAGGAGGATTCACCAAGTCACCAAGTATAATGCCTTAAGTTACTAATTAGGAAGTTCCTAATCTAGGATTAGGTGTCTAACTAAGATTAGATATGATGTTAACCTCTTCCAAAAAAGAGGTAAATAGGGATCTTTTTTATTTGAGCTTGATTAAAATTCAAAGCAACCTTTTTTAATATATCCTTACCGACAAGAATGAGATCATAATCTACTCACAAAGATGTTCTATATGCTTATCTTAAAAGAGCAATAAAGTCATAACTACTCTTAGTTCGAAAGAATTTATAGACCAGTAAGAAAGGTGTGGTAATACGGATGCTACATCAAGCGTTAAGTGAATGAATTATTACTCAAATCCCACAAATATCTCAAGCAATAGAGACTACAAAAAACATATTTAATGCTTATAGTGATAAAAAATCAAGGAGTGTTCGTGAGTAGAAAAAATATAAATTATTTTCTATTTTTGTTTCTTCTTTTACAAAATGGGCAAACAATTACAACACAGATGCTACAATCCTTATACATCATTTTTTTCAGTAATTTGATTAAAGGGTTTGAGTGACAATCTTCAGTTTGTCCACCTTTCTCAGACATATAATCAAATAAGAAATTCACACGAAAAAGAAGAAGGTAAGTACTCTGCAACTTAACCTAGTTATAAAGTATTCCTATCTCAGCCCTCATGATTGCAAAGTTGCATTGGTACTCCACCTCCAAGGATTGTTGCATGGTGACTTTAGCTCAAACTATGATCACAACTCATCTATGTCCCGTCGGGATGAGTTTAGAGCTTCTTTCAAGAGAGTGACCAGTTAAAGCAGAGTGGCAGCCTTGGAGGAGTAAGTGAATGCTATCTTTCTCCATGTCATCCCTTGGCCATCGAGTAGACTCACCCTTCCCAGACTCATCACTATCACTGTGATTAGGAGAAGGAAACTTGATCATCATCTCTCTGATGTCAATTGAAGTGAATATGGTTGTTGTGATGGGAGATTTGAGGGATGCTTCTTGCTGATGTAAATTGTTTCCCTAATTTAGTCTGCATCAAAATTGGAGTCACCGTTAGTCGATGAGAAAGGATTTCATTAAAAATTGAGAAGAAAATTTCAATAGAATGATTTATTATAGATCCAACCCTTGGGAATGGATGCCACATATTGAGTAAGTGGAATTCCTCTTTACTTGGGAAATGGCCTAGGAAATCACCCATGGAAAGGTGAAGTGATTATATGTTGCTACCTAGATTGTTAGAAGAAATAACTTGAAGCGCCGACGAGTGCCCTTCACCATTCTCTATTGAGGCTTGAACGCTAGCACACTTAGTTGCGATTGAAGAATATAGTAAGAAATGTGGACAAAGAAACTCATAGTATGTGATAACAAGCAAGTCTCACCTTAGCGAGACATTCCTCTACAGCCGCCTTCACGGTAGCTGGCCTAACCATTTGGCTCACCATCACCTTTCTATGTTGAATCAAGGGTATAGTCTCTCCTCCTTCCTCTCCCCCATGCACGGTCATAGGTTGCACCTGATGAAGAATCTCCAGAGCAACCCATCCATTAGCAAGGCGAGTACTAGATTCCTTTTGTGGGTTTGAAGAAGTGCCCGAGGCTACGGTCGCTATAGTAGAAGGAACTGGGGTGCCTACCTCGACCATAAGATGGGCAGTGACCTCTTTTGACTTCTTAGCTTTTTTGGACTTCTTTCGAAGACATGCCAACAGAGTTGTAAGATCAATATCACTTCGAGGCCTCTTAGTGTCCATGGTAGTTATATTTTCTTTAGTTTTGTAGACTTAATCCATAAAAGAAAAAAATTATCCTAATAGTTTGTTGAAGAAAACATTGCATTTATAGCCTCTGGTGCATTGAAAAAGTAGATTCAGTCATAAGGTGATGTGACCTCTCAATAATTGCATAAATATTTTTATATCATTAAATATTTAGAATTAATCATTCTATTCATTTATTTATTCATTTTTCTTGGTATCTTTACAAAAAAGTAGAAGAATCAAGGAGAAATGTATACTTGAAGTTGTAGGCTGGAGTGACCTGGCAAGTATGTGGACCAAGGTAAGTGTACTCACAATAAAGGATACTCAATAACAAAGGCTATAGAAATAAGTATACTCACTGGAAGGTGTGTCGACAAGGGAAGATCAAGCTAAAGTAGCTAGTCAAAGATATAGAGAATAATGACTCTGAGAATGAGGCATGAATCAACTTGCCAACATTAGGAAAATACTCAAAGGAATAAGGAAGCTACTCTTCTTAGCTCAATCGATACTCACTTACTCTCACAATGAAGGGCAACTTGTCCCACTATCCGATAGATACATACTCACTCACATGTGTGTTGACCTCATTTTTGGATAAGGTTAACATCAATTCTGAAATTAGTAATTAGGATGTTCTAGTCCTAGATAGGAACCTCCTAATTAAGTACTTATGACACTATACCTAGTAACCTAGTGCACCCTCCTTGGGTTTGATCTAACCTAATGGGCTTAGGTGGACTCAACCCAAATTTAAAATTTGGATTAGATAAATTCAAATCCAAATAAATCAAAATGAAATTAAATTAAAACAAATGAATGAATCCAAAACTAAAACAAAGTCAAATCTAGTCAACCCATTTAACATAGGTTTGACTTAGGTGGGTGCCACCAACTCGAAGGTCAACCCATCAAAATTTGACCAAAATTAAATACTTCCAAATATTCCAAATGATCAAATAAACATATTTAATCATGAATATAAACAAATTTAAATTTATTTAGGCCTTACTTAGGTTAATTAGACCACTTAGTCTAAATGAACCTAAATGGGTCCTACTGGATTCAAACCTAAAGCAAACTAAAATCAACTCAATTTGATTGCTAAAAATCACTTGGAATGATAATCAAACACAATACAACCTATCATTGGGTCTAATTTGATCAAATTGATAATTTTACCTAAATAAAATCTAAGCTTAACCCATTAAGCCAACTTTGGGTCAAATGGGTTCAAATTGAAATGAAATTGAAATCAAATGAAATCAATCACTCCAAATCATCTCACATATGTGATCAAGCATGATTAGAGATAAAACAAAATACAATTGAGTCAAATGGGTCATTTGAACCCAATTGGAATCAAGCTTAACCCATTAAGCCCATTTTAGGTCAAATGGGTTCAAATTAAAATCCACTTGAAATTAAATGAAATTAATCACTCCAAATCTTTTCACACATGTGATTAAACATAATTGGAGTGTGAACATAATTTAATTGAGTTTAATTTTGTCAATTGACTCAACCAAATTTAACTTAACCCATTTAGGGCAAAATGGGTTAAGTTGACTTGGAATTAGACTAAACCCTCATATGGCACGGGTTAAGTCAATTCTTAATCATCTAATGGACGATAAAGGATTATTTAATCATAAACAAAAAAATAAAAAGAAATTAGTGGAGATTTTTGGACCAAGTAATGATGTTTGGTAGATTCCTCCTGTTTCCATCGTCCAATTTCCTTGGATTTTATCCAAGTGACTTTCGACCTTTGACCACCTCTTTGGAGAGAGGTTCCAAGGCCAAAAATTCAATAGATCAGATCTCAAGCAAAAGGGAAGTTGACTTCTTCCAAGAGAAAGAAAAGAGAGCAATGGGAGAAGGAAGGGAATCCAAGTTCTTGGCCAAGAAAGGAAAGGGGAGGAAATGAATCTCCCCTCAAACCTCTGATCCAAATATGCTCACAGGGCCAAAGGGGATTAAATCCACCCTTTGGCGACCCACGATGGCTAGAGTGTGCATTCGTCAGATTGAGCAGTCGATTTTTAATTTGCTAATTGCTTTAGTTTGAAATTGAATCTGAAAATCTGATCCGTATAAGATTTAATATAATCTGAACCAATCCAATCCAAAAAAAAATTTGGATTTTCTATCCGATTTTTAAAAAACAAAAAATAATAAAAATAAAAAACCTAATATTTATTTAAAAAGGCAGATTTCACGATTTTGTTAAATTTTCAGTTTTTTTGGATTTTCGGCTAAATTTTGAAATCTATCAGGAAATTTGTTTTTGGTGATTAAATTGCTTAAGGATATCTTTGATAAGCTGAACTAATGGATATTAGTCGTGGATGAGTAGTCTTTTAAAATTGCCGCCTATTAGTTGGTGCATCTGGGTATGGTTTACTTGCTTATAATTTTTAGAACCCTGTTGCTCTCTGTTATTCTTTTTGTAAAAGCGGAAGTATACTTGACATATATTTGCAATTACAAGAATTTTCTCTTCCACCCCGTTATTTTCTTGCCGAATTCGATCTATGCTTTTCATGTCAATAATTTGCACAAATATGTTGAACTCATCTCTTTAATTGACAGTCATGTAGAAGGAAGTCATTTATGATTTTACGAAAATGTTGCTTTTTTGTTAATATTTGAGGTAGGTTGTTACTCATTAATATTTTGTTTCTACTAATATCAATTTCATATGGTTATCTCTCTCTCATTATCTCGGCTCGCAAGTTGTTCATGGAGAGGAGAAAGCAGCTATTGGAAAGAGAGAGGAAAAAGAAAGCAAAGAAGTTGATGATGCTGCTGTAGTACTAGAGAAACTCACTGTCGGGGAAAGCAAAGGTGACGAGAGAGATAAAGAAGAAGCTCCTACCGTAGCTGATGAGAAGGAAAGGAGCACATCGAAACAAAGGCTGCTGCATAACCAAGCTTCTTGTCTTTAGTCTTTGGACCTAAGGCACTACGGCAAAATTTTGGATTTTCGATTTTTTTGGATTATAAATTTTTAAATACGATCCATAATCCAAAAATAGAATTTAGCTAAAATTAAATCCGAAATCCAAAATAAAATTAAAAAATTGATCCAAATTTAAAATTTCGGTTCAGTTTTAATTGGATTTTTAGTTTAAACCGAATTATGCACAGCCCTAGCGATGGCTAGAATTCGGCCACCTAGAAAGCAAAATACATGGCTCTCGGTCATGTATGAAAAGATGGGAAAGTGATCCTCTTTTTCCCCTCTTTCATCCCAAATCACTCACAAAGGAAGGAGAAGAAGAATTGGATTATTCCCCTGGCCCTTCGCTGCCAGCGTACCAGAATTTGACCAAATCCTATAGCCACTGAGCTGCCTTTAACGGTAAAATACTAGGGAGAGTGTCCCACCTCCAATTGAATGTTCCAACATGTTCTAGAGGTCAAGGCAACCTCAAAAAAATCTTCACTGTGACTCCTCACCATTGGCAAGCCGTAGAATGGCTAAACCTGACAGAAAATGACCGCAAGTTGGTCTCTAAGGCATTTTGTGGCCAAGCAAGCCACCAAATCACGTCCATGGTTTCATCACATCAATGTGAAGGTGTTCGAGTCGATCACACAGCTAGAGATTGCCAGAATTGAGGTATGCCTCACCACTAGCCTATTGAGCATTCAGTTTTGATCTTTTGTGAAACAAAATTGATCTCCATGAGAATCAAACTATATAGAATGATTAAAATCGATCTTTGATCATTTTGCAATCAAAATCTTATTGAAATTTATCATACATTGTCAAAAATTCATTGAAATCGATGGATGACATTCGTCTCTTGTCGGAGACATTTGGGAGATGATCTCCATTGTCCTATCCTTCTATTTGGTATATATGACTGAGATTTAGCCGGATAATTTGATTAAATCTCTTAAGAAGACCGCATAATGAATTGGTAGAGATCTATCTTGCATGGTGCCACTTTTGACGTGACCGCTAGGTAGGATCCACATGGCCCAATGGCGATGCGCCACATGGCAAAGGTGCCACATCAGCTCCGCCATTTTAAAATGATAAATCTCTTTTTAATTATTTTAAAAAATTATTAAAATTGTCTAAAAATTTTAAAATCCATTGAAAATAAAATATAAATAAAAAAAAAATGCAAACTTGGGCTCTATGAATTCCTCTTGATGAGAATAATATATTAAAATTAAAATCTCTAAATTATGTGGTGGGTATTTTAGCTTTAATTTGGGTTTCGATGAAATCAATCAAACGCTAATTAATCATAAATCATTAATCCAATTGAAATGAAACTTTGGAGAACTGAATTTCCTGAATTATTACAATGTAATTCAAGATATATTAAATTACAAATCCCAAACTTCAATTATAATAAAATCAATTAAAATTAAATAAAATAAAACATAAGAATGGATCAAATAACTTCAAGTAAACATACTAAATCCCCTTATGAACTTAAAAACACTAATGAAACTCATTGAAATTTGATAAACCACAAAATGCCCTAATTTGGTAATTAATTGAAATAGTTAATTCAAATAATTAACCAGAACTTAAGAAAATCATAATAAATCAACCAAATTTTCAATAATTATGAATAAACCCTCTTTCGAAGCATCTTTTATAGAGGAATCATGAAAAAAAATAAAACCCCAAACTAATCTTCATTAAATTAGGCTTAATTTAGATTTTAAGGAAATATTTAAAACCTTAATTACACCATAATTACGAATCTAATTAAAATGAAATTTTGGAAATTTAAAATTAGCATGAAACCCCACTTGTCATAAAATTTTCAAACCTAATTGACCTTCGGATTGGGAATTGTTGAATTTCCAAATCTCTAAATTAGTATAAATCAAATAATAAATTAGTAAAAATTCACAAAATCATGAAATTCATAAAATAACTTGAAATAATCCTAATTAACATAACACTTAGGTTAGTTCTTCGATATCATAAATGAAAGAATTTCATCAATTTCATACTTAAGGGTTAATGAATTTAATAATGCAGTTGAAGATTAATTAAACCTTAGGTTAATGAACTCATAGTCAAATAACTTAATGAAATCATAATCTGCAATCAATATAACTTAAGAATGAATTCAAACATTAACCTAAGTATCTTAGGTTAATAGAAATCAAACCAAATGAAATGAACATAACATAACTCAAACTAAAAAATTAATGCAAACAAATATTAAACCAATTCAAACCAAATTAGAAATAAACTAAATCAAGAATGAAAAATAAATCGAATCAAAGAAATAAAATGAATAATTAATTTCAAAAGATTTGAAGAATGAAACCAAATTGAATTCAAACCCAAATCATCAAAATGAAACTAAAAGGATAAATTAAGACACTTAAGGGTCTTAGTTAGACCTTTGGGATGAATCTTCATTTTAGAATGAAGGTTTCATTCCACTAAGGGTTAGGTTGTCGAATAGAATGGGTTCCACCCAAAGTAGAATCTATTCTACTCTTCATTCTTGAAAACTTAAACTTCACTTTAAAAAAATAAAAGTGAACATAAAGTGAAAAATAAATCATTAAATCATTTGAATTGAAACCATCCAAAGATAAAAATAAAACAAACTTAAACTCCAAATTAAAACTTGAACTTAAAAGGCCTATTTCCTTCACTCACTTGTTCATTAGGTCAAGACCCTAGACTTAAGTTAGGTCATTATGTGATTCTTTATGATATTCTATGTTGTGATGTGATGTGCTTCACATATCTTTATTGTGTACTATTTTAGACTGCATGTCTAAGATTGCTTGTCCAATAGACTGGATGATATGACATTCTTTTTAGAATTAACATTATTTTTTGTAGGGGCTATGCTAGAAGGGGTTACTTTCATAAATAAATTAAAATGTTATTTTCTTGTAGGTGTGCTTAAGTCCGTAAGAATATCCCATAAGACAAGTGGGCTTGGAAAGCAACTAATGCTAAGCTCATATATTTGTGAAATATAACTATCGTGTGCTGTTTGTATTTTCCTAACATTTATTTTGTAGGGCTTAAGATTTATTTCTAAATTTAAAATATAAATTTTAGCTTAGAATTATATTAGGATCAATGGGGTTTAGGATTAGTAGGTGATCCTACCAGAAGATGGATGCAGAGGTCCCCTATGAAGCCCAATGGAGGTCTCTGAAGAAGGAGACGATCTTGGAAAGAATACCCATAGATCTAAACTTGTAGTTCTAAGCCAGGTTATATGAGGGAAGAGTTTGGCTTCCTGTTTGCTCTTTATTCTAGGGTGTACAACAGTACTCGGTTGCATTGACCTTTATTTTAATTAAGTTAGCTTGATTTATTTTTGGTGGATAATATAATCAAACTGCTTTTCTAGGTTTCTTTATGTGTTGTGCTTTCTGTGATGAATGCATGGATGTAGGCTCATAGTTTAAATTTTCTATCCAATTAAATCTAATCAACTCAAACACAAAAATAATAAAATTTTAAACCTCACTTGAACTAAAGCCTTATGCAAAACTTAAAATCATTCAGAAATAATTAGCTTTTGAAAATCATGAAATCATATTGCTCTCTAACTCTTGAATTGGGCACTTCACCCATTGTGCATAAGAGACATTTGGCCTTTAAAGATGACCACCTTCTTTGGGATGTATACCTTTCTCTTAATGTTTTGGCCCATAACCACTTCTAATTACATACCATTTAGGCATAAATTGCATACCCAAGACCTTAAATAAATCTTGAGTCAAAATATTTAAAAATCTAAAAAATATGCATTAGATAGATGCATGCCATACCCTACATGATCCTAGAGATTAGGGAGTGATTCTAGGATTCTTAGATCCTTTCCTAAAAATATATTAGTATAGTCATCTTGCATACATAAGACTTGCATCATGAATTTAAAATGCACTTAGGTAGTGTTAACTGGCAGCCCCTCTAGCTAGGTTGTAAGTCCAGAAGAGTTAGAGAAAAGTTAGTTTCCTTAAGTGAGAGTAATGGACAATAATTCCTAAAATGAAACTAGTTCGAGCATTTGACTTGTGTTAGAAGCACCTTTAGACTTAGCTTTTGAAACATCGTCCTTGGAGTAAGTCTCAACCCTAGGTATTTTTGTAGTCTTATGCTGCTAGAATCTCAGTCATAGTCTTCTAAACAAATATCAACTCAAAATTTAAATTAAATTTCAAAATTGAAATCCTAATGATAGGATAGTTAAAATACCCACTAGGCATCCTAGTTTCAATGACTTCTTCATACTTCATCCCATTTGGCCTCCAAAAAGAAATATTTCCCCTTTGAATCAATCCTAATTAAAATTCCAAAGATCATTACTTTAAAAATCAACTTAGAACTCTATGAAAATAATATCTTATTTTTTTAATCAAAAGTATTCTTAGGAAGATACCCTTCTTGAGATGTAATTAACTATAGGGCCTTGCCCTTATGGACACCATGAATCAATTTTAAAATAAATCCCGCTCTACTTCCCATGTAGTTCATAGGAAAACTCTCTAGTACATGAAAATACCCATTAGCCTTACGAGTCTTTTATTAAATGATCAAATCTATTATAGGATAATATGTTTATCTTTTAAGTTAATATGTTTACTCCTTAATGACCTATTTGATCATTCAAATAAAAAATTCTTAAACTTTATATGGTGTCATAGATTTTTCCCACAATGTGTACCCACCATCACTTTATTTTTGAATCCACTTATGCTCATTTTATTTTATGTGTACTTTCTATGCACAATCACCTCTTAATATTATAAAAAGGGAACTTCTCTCTTGTAGGGGGACCTTTTATCTCTCTCTAAGCCCCTAGCCTTTGTCCTTTAATTTTTGATGAATAAAGATTATTATTTTTATTATGTTTTGTTACTTTATTATTTTTCTATTTGCGATATTCTTCTCTAACCTTATTTCCTAGTTTTCTTAAAACTATCTTAGAAGGTTCCTCCACCATTCACACATACATTTTGATTTAATTATCAGAATGCCTAAGAGGTGAGAATTTATGCTCATAGTAAGGAGAAATATATAGCCTTGGAGCCTAAAACTAATGGTGCTTCAGTATATGCTATAAACTTGGCTTAATCTAAAGATAAAATTTGAGTTGTATTAGTTCACTCCATTAAAGAATATGAATCTATCTTAATTTTTCTAGATATATTACCCACTTATATGAGCTACCAACTAACACCTCTTACACTTTAAAATCATATGGCCAGTCATATGAATTACAAGATAGCTAGGCTATTATTAACTAATCACCTAATAAGGACTCCTAAGGCATGATGTGTCTTTGAATATACCGAGATTTCTTTTCCTACTTTACATGGATGAATAAAGCAAGGTTTATATTAAATCGGGTTCTAAAGTTTCTATAGAGGTAAGCCTCCATAGTTAATTATATCATAGGGAATGAAATTTCCTAAGAATACTCTTGATTAAAGTAGATAATTATCATATCCAAAGATTTCATGATTAGACTATCAAAGGATTGATTATATTTGAAAAAT
This sequence comes from Cymbidium sinense, assembly GCA_021442155.1. Taxonomy (NCBI): domain Eukaryota; kingdom Viridiplantae; phylum Streptophyta; class Magnoliopsida; order Asparagales; family Orchidaceae; genus Cymbidium; species Cymbidium sinense. Next base: position 58,150,858 of record CM038231.1, on the reverse strand, counting down.
TAATTGGGAAAGTTCATGGAGAAGACTTATTTTGGGAGTCAAAAAGAGTAGGCAAGAAATGCTCATGATACTAGGAAACCTAGTGAGTATTCCAATTTATCATATAATTAGGCTTTATATATTTGAAAGTGAAGAGATTTATTTATTTGAGATGAATTTTATTAGATTCCTAGGGCTTATAATCGATTAACATAAGATTATAGAAATGCATAAGAGGTGAGGATTTATGCTTGTAGCTCGAAGGAAATAGCTACCTCATATCCTAAATCTAGGGAGCTTTAGTAAGAGTTAAAGCGTAACCTAAATCTAAGTGACGGGTGAACATAAAGGTTCACCTCCACAAGAGAGGATAAATCATCTGACTTCTAGACTTATAATCGCCTGGAGTGACTGCCAGCTAACTCCTCCTATGATTTTAAAGCCATGTAGTCTAGTCTTATGAATTGCAAGATAACTAAGGTAGTTATTTAGTTAGAAAGAGGGTAAAATCCTAAACCCACTCCCTAAAAGATTGGAACGTGAGTGGTATGAATAATAATTTAGTCTAATACAAAATCTTTTTAAATTTTTATTCTTATTTTTTTGACACATTATTTTGACAAAGGATTTAGAATTTTTATATGCCTAAATGCAAGATGAAATGGATTATTGGCCAAATTAAAAGAGAAGGAGGGTGAAGCTTCATCAGTAGGGGTTGCTCTCATCGGTCAAGCGGGCCCTATGCATTTAAGGATGGAGACCCTCATTTTACAAGGGTGATTCAAGATGCATGCATGATGTGAGACATAAAACATTTAGCTAGGGGGTTTTTAAATCTTTTGATTATCTTATTTAATGCCTAGGCTTTATGATGAGGTTTTAAATTATTTAAAATTTAATTACGAGTGATTAGTTAGATGAAAAATTCATTTTTATTGTAAGAGCATAATTTCATCCAGGTCACACATTGAAGTTTCAATTATAAGAAACTTTGAAGAACATGCCATTTCTAGTGCCCAAACTAAACAAATCACCAAACAATTCTATAAGCTAATATAAAAGAATAACAGGCCGGTGTGGTCGGGTATCACCATATAACCCAAAAAGAAAAGATGGGTAGCCAAGCTCTTCCCTTATACAACCCAAAAATGAAAGAATAATTATAATTTTATTGAATGCTATGAGGGTCTTCATTCTTCATTCTTTCGTTTCCTCATTTTGATTCATACTTCTTTGATTTGGATGTGCTTCGTTCAAAGGCATCATAGGGCACCCCAAACAAAGCCTTCTGGATATTGCTCATCTTTATCTCGCGTAGCACTAATCCTAATTCTTATTATAAAAATTATATTTACATAATAAAAGTAATCTAACTACACTTATAAAATAAAGGTTAGCTAAACACACATACAATCCTAAGCAGTTATATGTATAATTTAGACTTAGCACCTTGCACATAGGTAACCAAGCCCACCTATCCTAACTTGGATTATGCTTAGGGGTTTAAGCAACCTGCAAAGAGGACATTTATATTTGTTCTTAAACATCTCCTTAAGCATAATCCCCAATAAAAAATATGATTAGGCTAGGAATGACCTAACATCCAGTCTATGAAGCATATACCCTAACATCCAGTCTAGAATAATACATCACAAAAAAAACATACATCACATCATGCACCATCCTAACTTAGAACTATAAGTGGTGACTTAATTCTAATGTGTGTGTTAAGGCTTATGTGATGTGTCATACTAAGCATTAGAGTTATATTTTTTAAGTGTGGGGAGATTTAATTTAACATGAAAGGTTGATTTCACTTCAAGTTGTTTAATTGATTTGAGAATTTTTAATTTATGTTTTCTTTTGTTTCATTTGATTTACACTTAGCAACTAAGTGTTATAAAGAGAAGGAAGAGGATTAACATCTTTCATCCCCGCCTTAAGCCATTTTCTAAAGCATATTAACCTAATTTAGTTCTCTTTAGTGAATGGCTTATTAGATGATTTTTAATTCATCATAAGTTTAGATTCACTTTAAATAACTTTATTCAATATGAAAGGCTTCTTAAGATTAATCTAATTGAATTACTACAACATGACTTATGTTCAATTCTTCTTTTCCATCACATATGGCATGCATATGATCTTAATACTAAGTATATCTATACATGCAACATATTTTAACACACTTGAATGATGGATGTAGATGTGTATTTGAAGTTTATATCTTTCATTTGATTGAATTATTTAATCATATTAATTTAAAGTTCTATCTAAATTCTTATACAAAAATATATAAGGATGAAATTAAATAAGTACCTGTCATTATTATCCAGGGAAGTGAGGTAATCAAATGACCTCCTTAAGGCTAGCTAAAGCCTCATATTCTTGGGATATCCAGATTATATACCTATTTGCATTCAGACATATGTAAATTTATATACATGAAAATAAGAAAGAAAGCTCCAAATCACATGACTAACTAATTTAATCACTTTGTCAATTATGGATGTATGTATTTTTAGTAGAAAAAGGGGATTTTCATTCTCTAATTACATATACATAGACATGTATGAAGAAATAAGCAAGTACATGCCTTTGTTAACTAGAGAAGTGAGGCAATTAAATGACCTCCTTGGGGCTAGCTAAAACCTCATATTCTTGGGATGTTCATAGTATATACTTTACTATCTCATTACACATGAATGTATGCATAAATAAATGAAGGAAAACCATGCAAAAATTATATTTTTTATTTGACTAAATCATATATGCATGTGAATTAAAGTTCTATCCAAATTCTAATGTAGAAATACATGTAAATGAAATCAAATAAGTACATGTCATTGTTAACTAGGAAAGTGAGGTAATCAAATGACCTCCTTGGGGCTAGCTAAAGCCTCATATTCTCGGGATGTCCAGACTATATACTTGTTAACATTCAAATACATGTAAAATTATATATGAATTAAGGAGGAGAAAGCTTTACCTCACATAACTAAGCTATAAGCACATGCAAAGCCTATATGTGTTCAAAACTACCATCACTCTAATCAATGTAATTGATTTATAAACTTTGGAAAGTAATTTGGATTTATTAGTGATAATAGCCACATATATTATAAATTAATCCAACACATGCAAGCTTATATAAAGGAAAACCATTTGATTTAATTAGTTTTGAAAAGATGAATGCATGATTTCAAATGACATACAATATTTAACTTGACTAGAAAGGAATAAATAAACATAAGCACATGATTTCATTCGATTAAATTAATATCTAAGGATAATCATATTAAATAAAGCCATTTAAAGTAAACCAAAGCTTCTTTATGCCATTTTTGACTTTATGTTTTGATTTGACTTAAGAATATGAGGAAAATGTTTGTTGATCCTAACCAATTCCCATGTTTGTTAATCAATTTGGTTTAATGAAATGTTAAGTTGATTTTAAGAGTTAATTAGGTTATAGTATGCATTAAATACATTAATTAACCCTTTCCTATGTTACCATGATATAATTATCCAAATAATTATGAGCCAACATAATATGCACATTAATTGAAAATTAAATTAACAATGATCCTAAAAATAAAAGGGTCCTATTGTAATTGACTCACAATTATGGTTAATTAGATTACGAAACTCGATTAAGTACTCTCATGGTTTCCCCACACATACGGGTTAACCATAATTTTCTTAAATATCTTTAGGTTGTTAAACACCCAAAAATCTACCCATGATTCAATTAATTTGGTTCTAATGTGTTTGTGATTTGTATAATTAATTAATTAATTAATTAATTAAACCTTTAATTAATATTTATTTTAATTTTCCCTTTTAATGGAATGGACTTAGGGAACATAGAAAAGTGGCCCTTGCCCATTTATTGTTCAACAGTGATTAACAAGATTAATTAATTATTTCTCTACTATTTAAAGGTTAATTAAATAATTAGATTAATTAAGAGAGTGATTAAGGCTCAAATAGTTAATTACCCCAAGAAAATTATGGGAGGTAGAGGTCATCCCATTAAACTAACCCACAAAGTTTGAGATTAATTATCTGAGTAACTAAGGAGTAATTAATCTAATTAAGTTTTCCATTAAACTCAAATTAAGCCTTTATTACTACTCAAAATCATTTAAAATTAATTTTAAATAATTCTCCTTTACAATACCTTTAAAATGACTATTTATTTATATTTTTTTTATTTTTCTATAATTTTTTATGAATTATTAAAATTTTAGACTTTAAAATTAATTAATTAACCCTAATTAAGCCTAATCCCGTCGGCGCCATGCAGATCACCGATGTGGTGTGCTTTCTATGTGGCACTGCTGGATTGGTCACTGAAATGCGTATGACTCAACCCTGATGTGGTTGGCGGCAGACGTGTTTTCATATCCATCGTCCGATCTCAGATTGGACAGTGCAGATCAATCCTACGATTCCTTAAGAACTTAATCAGATTAATCTAGCTAATCGAATCACGATCATCCATTCTAATCACATAGAATAGATGGTGCATGATCCATCGTGACATGAGTGAGGGAGGACAGAGGCTGTCCGACATTCCTCACTCAATCCGAGCTCACTCAAGCTCGGATCAACTCCAAACGGATCCCACATCATCACACGAAGAATTTAAAGGGATCCAATGGCTAAGATCACACGGCGTGCAAGTTTCCTTCAAAAAGCTCAAATAAAAATCTCCTAAAGCTCAGTTTTAATGGACTTACCTCATCGAAGCTCAATACCGGCAGTGAATCCAATTAAGGAAGCTTCATCTAGTGGAGATGAAGCCCTGTTGAGTAATAATTGGATGACATTCCTCACTGTTCACTATATGGACTAAACACCATCACTTTGGAGCTCAATTCTGATCAAAGTCCTACCTCTGGTGGTCGGGAAGCTTGGGAGGCGATTCATTCTTTCTCGACGAGGCATGGGGAAGGTTTGTGCAAAGTTAATTTAGATTTAGTGAAGAAATGAGGGAGTTGGATCGAAAGAAGGGCTATCCTTGATGTAGAACATCAAGAAGATCCAAAAATTAGAGTTTAAGGCCCATTTACAAGATCTCAAGCTAAAGCCCAAGTAAATTCAAGAAAGAAGAAGGCTTAGCCCATAAGCCTGTTAAGGCCCATTTCATGATTTCATCTTTTTTTTTTTATGTAATTTTTAATTTTCTTCTAGAAACTCCTTGTTTAAAATTTTGCATTTAAAAATTCAAAGCATGACATGTGAGGTGGTTGAATCCACATAAAAAAAATGCATGTGAAATGGGTGGATGACATAAAATAATGAGGCAATTTAATGCTTCACATTAATGTGACCATCCACCTTTCCCTCCATATTTTAAATTTTTTTCTTTTAAAAGATGCTTATAATGGCCATAAATAGTCCCTCTTACTAGAATGAAGAGATATTTTGGCAATTACAAATTTTTGAGTTATTCTTATGGTTTGAGAGCTTGGTGGCCAAACCTTAGCAATCCTTGGTGGGAGTGCTAGTTATCCAACATATCTTTTTCCTTCACCTCCAATTCTCACATTCTCTCAATCTCATCAAAAGAAAGAATGCCCACCTCCATCAAATTTGGTATTAGAGTGAAGCCTAGAAGGAGCAATTTGGTCAAAAGTTTGCTTCAACAAAAGGAGCATCTCAAGTGCTGGACTTGTCTTCAAACTTGTGAGTTTTTCTTGGACTTGTGAGGTTAATTAATTTTCTTTTTTATGATAGTTTAAATATATATTAGTAGCTTGGAAATATATATATTGATTGTAAGTTTATGGTGATAGCATAAAAATTCAATTAGTAAGCTTCATTATATATTTTAGTTATTTTCCAATTGTGTGAACTTGCACCTCAAAAAAAAAAAAAATTAAGAGGACCTTAGTGAGGTAGTTCTTCACCTAAAATAACCTTGCCATTAGTGCAAATCAAAATCTAATTACTTGCTTTATTATCTTTGTTATTATTTATGGTTAATTTTAGAAGTTTTTGTGATTAACTTATGATAACTTATTTTCTTAAGAAAAATAAATGAGGCTTGATAAATTTGAGCATTTTTTTCATTGCATTAAAATTTTTTTTTTAAAAAATGCATGCATAATAATATAAGTGTATTAAACTTAGTAATTTTGGAAGCTAAATAGAACTTTGTCAAAAATACTTAAACTGTCTAAGGAGAGCTTGAGATTTAAGTGGTCTTGTACCCCCCTCCTCACCTGGGAGTTCTCTTAGCCTAAAATTTCACTTTGACTGCACAATTATATTATACTTATTTATTTTTTTTCATTGATCTCTTTCATGTATCTTTTTTTTTTCTAAAAAAAAATAATCTCCTAGCACCAAAATTTATTTCTCAAGAAGAAGTTGAAAATTTGACTAGATTAATTGATGCCTTAGATCTTAGGATCCAAGACAATGAATTAAAAACTCAATAAATATTAGAAGAAAGTAAGAATCAAATACAAGAACTTAAACAACAAATGCAAACTCTTATAGCACATCTACAAAATAATAAAGTACCAACTCTTCCTCCAATACCTATTCAGACTGTGCCAATAGGGATAGATGAAGAAGATTCATGTCCAAACCATAGAGAAAATCAACCACTTAGAAGACCATCAATTGTTAGAAATGGTGGAAGGCGAGAAAATTATTTTAAGACTATGGAAGACTTTAATGATCCATCTCGAAGAGTTAAAGCAGAGGCCCCAACTATGATGGTATATATGACCCAAATAAATTTCTTGATTGGTTAGTTCAAATGGACGACTTCTTTGATTGGTATAAAATGGATGATTACCAAAAGGTTACTTTTGCTAAAATGAAATTAATAGGGCATGCTAAAATTTATTGGACAAATACTTTAGATAAAGAACAAAAATTAGGAAGGAAAAAACTCACTTGGATAGAATGAAAGAAATGTTAGAATAAAGTGCTGTCCTAGGTATTATGATAAGAAGCTACATAGTCAATTATTAACTTTAAGATAAGGTAATTATCTTGTAACTGAATACTTGAATACCTTTGAAGATCTAGTTTCTAGAACTGATTGTGCTGATAATGATTGGTAATTAGCCAATAAATTTATTATTAGACTTAGGATTGATATTAGAAATGAAGTTGAATTATGTGATCCACAATCTTTAGAGGAAGCATTTTATTATGCATTATTGGTTGAACAAGAAAAGAAATCTGCCTCCCTCTCTAAAACTAAAAGTCAAGTACCTTCCATTTCATCTCATAGATCTATTGTTAGACCCGCCGATCCAAATGGCCCAACTCCTTTGCCTAAAACTTCAATTGAAGGGAGCCCTAAGAACATTAGGGAAGTAATATGTTTTAAATGTCATAAAAATGGTCATATGAAAAATCAATGTAAAGCTCAAATCTTATGTTTAGAAGAAGTTGAAAATCTAATAGATGATAATATAGAAGAAGTTTATGATGACACCCCATTATTTGTTGAAAAATTGTAATTAATTGATGAACCTCTTGTTAATGTGCTGAGATGTCTTACTGTAATAAAAAATGAGGTAGACGATTGGAGGAGAAAGAATATTTTTAGCATGTATGTTTTGTGTAATGAAAAGAGATGTAGGTTAGTTATAGATGCAGGGAGTGCTATGAATGTCATTTCAACACACACCTTAACTCGAGCCAACCTAAAATCTAAACCTCACCCAAAACCATTTCATGTTAGCTGGGTAAATCATACATCTCTTTCCATCACCAATCAGTGTTTAGTTTCTATTTAAATAGGAAGTTATGAGGATCAAATTTGGTATGATGTTCTCCTTATGGACATTGCTCATATTCTCTTAGGACGACCTTGGCTATATGATATGAATGTTATTCACTTTGATAGGGAAAATACTTATATTTTTAAACATAATAATAAGACTATTAAACTCCTACTAATAAAGCCAATAGCAAAAACACCCTCCATAACACCACACAAAATAACTTCTGACTTGCAACCTAAGCCTCTATTGAAGAAAAATGCCAAACTTCAATTAATTATCATAGAAAATCCTAATATTAGGCCTAATACTATCATTTCTGATTCTTACTTTAAAACATCTACTCTTCCTCCATCGACCCTAAAGATAGAAATAATAGGTTTTATAGCTTTACAAAAAGAATTATTTGATCCATTTCTTCTACGCATATCACATGTAAATAGGGGTGTAAACGAGCCGAGCTTGAGCGAATAGAACTCTTGTTCCTGTTCGCCTTGTTTGAAATTTATTTTGTTCGTGTTCAGCTCATTTATATATCTGAGCTTGAAATGTCTGTTCGTGTTCGGCTCGTTTAACTAAACGAGCTAACGAATACGAGCTGTTCGTGAACAACAAGTTTTTTTGACAGAGGGAGGATTCAAACCTGGGCCAATCTTTTGCATAACAAAAGTTTTAACCACTAAGCCATGCTTGTATTTGTAATATGTAAATATGTTCGTATGTATATATAATAATAATAATAATAATAATAATAATAATAAAATAAATAAAAATAATAGTAATAAAATAATAATAAATAAAAATAATAGTAATATAATTTTTTATTTCGAGCTAAATCGAGCCGAACACGATCGAAGAAATGATTATTCATGTTTGGCTCATTTATATATCGAGCTTAAAATGTCTATTAGGTTTCTTGTTTAGTTAATGAGCACGAACACGAAGCTATAAGGAGTCGAACAATTCATGAACAATGAGCTTTTTTTGGCTCTACATGTAAAAGAAGTCATACCAAACTCTAACGAGACTCACATACCTGTTGTGGTCTCTTCTTTTCTTTCTGATTTTAACGATATTGCACCCGATGAGCTTCCAGATGAGCTACCTCCTCTAAGAGACATTCAACATGCTATTAAGTTCTTACCCAGTTCTCAACTTCCTAATCTTCCACATTATAGGATGAACCCTACCGAGCATGTTGAGATTAAAAGACAAGTTGAGGAATTATTAAGAAAGGGGTTTATTCAAGAGAGTCTTAGCCCTTGTGCAGTCCCAACATTATTAACTCTAAAGAAAGATGGGACATGGAGAATGTGTGTTGATAGTCGAGCAATAAATAAAATTACTATCAAATATAGGTTTCCTATTCCTCGATTAGATGATATGTTAGATTTAATCTCAGGAGCAAATTTTTTTTCAAAGATTGATCTAAAGTGGATATCATCAAATTTGAATTAGATCAGGAGATGAGTGAAAGATGGCTTTTAAGACCCCTGATGGACTTTATGAATGGCTTGTCATGCCCTTTTGACTTTCAAATGCTCCTAGCCCATTTATGAGATTAATGAATATTATTCTTAAACCATATATAGGTAAATTTTTCATGGTGTATTTTGATGATATTCTGATTTTTAGTCCAAGTAAAAATGAACATCTTCAATACCTACAAAAAGTCTTTGAACTAGTTAGACAAGAAAAATTATACATTAATTTTAAAAGTGTTTCTTTTTGCAAGCTGAGGTAATCTTTTTAGACTTTATTATATCCACTACTGGACTTAAAACTTGATCCTTCTAAAGTGAAAGCAATCTTAGATTGACCATCACCTAAAAGTTTTACTAAAGTTAGAAGCTTTCATGGTTTAGTCACTTTTTATCAGAGATTTATAAAGAATTTTAGTACCATTGTTGCTCCGATAACTGATATACTAAAATTATATAAATTTTATTGGACTTCTAATGCATAAAAGGCCTTAGAGCAAATTAAAGTTCTTATCACTTCTGTACCAATCCTTAGGCTTTCGGATTTTTCTAAAGCCTTTAAAGTTACATGTGATACTTCAGGAATTGGTATAGGTGGAATTTTAAGTCAAGTGAATCATCCTAGAGCATTTTTTAGTGAAAAGTTAAATGAAGCTGAACAATGATATTCCACTTATTATAGAGAGTTTTATGCTGTAATTCAATCCTTAAGGCATTGGCAGCACTATCTCTTACATAGAGAATTTATACTTAATTATGATCATCATGCCTTAAAAATCATTAATACTCAATAAAAATTAAGTCATAGGCATGCAAAATGGGTTGAATTTTTACAAGACTACTCTTTTGTTCTAAAGCATAAGCTTGGAATTGAAAATAAACCCGCTGATGCTCTATCCAGGGTAAACCTAATGATTTCCTCTTTAAAATTGAGAATCCCATGATTTGATAGAATTAAAGATGATTATATTATGCGCCCTGACTTTCACCAAATTTATCTTGAACACCTAGATAAACTAATAACTTTACAAGGGACATTCTTGATAATAAATGGATATTTATATAAAGGAAAACAATTATGCATTCCTCAATCTTTTCTTAGAGAATTTCTTATGACTGAGCTACATGTTGGGGGTGTTTGGTCATTTTGGAAATGATAAGACCATTTGTTTATTAGAAAATAGATTTTATTGGCCTTCATTAAGATGAGATGTTCAAAAATTAGTGGCTCAATGTTTAATTTGTAAACTGGCTAAAATTATCAAACTAAGGTCTAGACAATACACTACCTTACCTATTCCTTATAGGCCTTGGGAAGACCTATCAATGGATTTTATTCTTGGATTACCTAGGACAGCTCGAGGACATGATAGTATTTTTGTTGTAGTGGATAGGTTCTCAAAAATGTCTCATTTCTTTCCTTGTTCAAAAATAAATGATGCTTTTTATATAGCCAAATTATTTTTAAAAGAAATAGTGCAACTCATGGTCTCCCTTTAACCATTGTTTTTGATAGAGATGTTAGATTTGTCTCATATTTTTGGAAAACATTATGAAAATTATTAGGTACCAAATTAAAATTTTCTTCTGCCTTTCACCCACAAACTAATGGACAAACTGAAGTAGTTAATCATACATTAGGAAATTTGCTTAGATGCTTGGTAGGTAAAAGTTTAGGAAATTGAGATTTACATTTACCAACCTCAGAATTTGCCTATAATAGTATTATATTTAGAACTACAAAAAAATCACCATTTGAGATAGTCTATGGTCAAAACCTACGACGACCAATAGATGTAACAAACCTACCATCTCATGTATTTTCTGATGCATCATTCTCATTTGCTAAAGATTTTCAAAGCCTCTATGAAGTTATAAGAAAGAAAATTACGATAAGTAATGAAAACTATGCTTCTAAGGAAAATCATAATCGTTCAACAAAAGAATATAAAGAAGGTGATTATGTATTGATTCGCATTCGGCCTTAGCATTATCAAACCACTAGATATAAGAAATTACATGCAATGCATGTGGTCCATTTAAAATTCTCAAGAAAATTGGAACTAATGCTTATCACCTTGATTTGCTGTGATATGCTCATTCATCCAGGTTATTAATATTGAAGATATTCTATCATATGAAGGAATTAGCAAACCTCCACTTATTCAGTCTAACTCTTTAGCAGGAGATATAACATCATACTTACAGAAGCCCTCTACCTTTGAAGTTGACTATATTATCACCAAGGAAGCATCAATTAATCCAGCTTCTGAACATCATTTTCTCGTTCGTTGAAAGAATAAGTCACCAGCTGAAGACACATGGTTGACCCGTACTGATTTGGAGACTTTAGCCCACAATTAGTAGAAAACTTCTTAGATTTCAACTCTACGGAGCAGAGTTCAATTGAGCCCAAGGGAGTTGATAGAGCTCAAGGCTCATTTACAATATCTCAAGCTAAAGCCCAAAAAAATTCAAGAAAGAAGAAGGCTTAGCCCATTAGCCTGTTAAGGCCCATTTCATGATTTCATCCTTTTTTATTTATGTAATTTTTAATTTTCTTCTAGAAACTTTTTGTTTGAAATTTTGCATTTTAAAATTCAAAGCATGACATGTGAGGTGGTTGAATCCACATAAAAAAATGCATGTGAAATGGGTGGATGGCATAAAATAATAAGATAATTTAATGCTTCACATTAATGTGGCCACCCACCTTTCCATCCATATTTTGAATTCTTTTTTTCAGAAATATGCTTATAATGGCTATAAATAGCCCCTCTTACTGGAATGAAGAGATCTTTTGACAATTATAAATTTTTGAGTTATTCTTGTGGTTTGAGAGCTTGGTGGCCAAACCTTGGCAATCCTTGGTGGGAGTGCTAGTTATCCAACATATCTTCTTCCTTTACCTCCAATACTCACGTTCTCTCAATCTCATCAAAAAAATAATGCCCACCTCCATCAATCCTATTCTGAGACGGACAAGAATTAAGTTTCCTGAGGAGGGAATGGGCTTAAGAACTCGAGGGATAGCTCTGGCTGTTCATCTTGAGTAGCTAGGGCTCTAAATGTGCTCAATGTATTGATTTGGATTGAAGTGAGGAGTATACCCCTCTCGCTTGGATCAAATGGAAATAGTTCATTTAGCTTCAAATGGCCATCCAACCATCAATGGTGACTGTGGGTGGCAGGGAATCATCTTAGGTGGCTCGGTTTGAGTGGCCAAAGTTAAGGAGGGGGGGGGATAGTGGATGTCCTTTGGTTTCAAATGTGCCAATGGGGAAGGTGAGGTGAGTTAACCTTCCCATGGGTCATGGCCCAACCACCCAGTTTGGCGGTGTGTCCTACTCGGACCAATAGGAGGTTGCCAAGTGGTCAAGGAGAATAAATGACCACTTTAATGGGTGATTTATCTCATGTGATACTCTTAATACAAGTGTATAATGGTCATTTGGCATTAGATTTGATTTAGACTGGTTCAAAATGATCCCAAGGTGGGCCAGCCCACGTCTCAAGTGATTTAGAATTGATTTGATTTGGTTTGACTCAAGTTGACTCATGTAGGTAAAGTTGGGTCAAAATAAGGGTTGGGTTAAGTTCAAATGATGGTTTGAAGTATTTTGGTTCAATTGGTTTAATTTAGTTTGGCTTAGATTTTATTTTGGCTCATTTAAGTTCATTTAGGTGAAATGAGTTGGCCAAAATTGGCTTGGGTTTGATTGACCAATTGAAGATGATTGTAGGCTTTGGTTTGAATTAATTTAGATTTGATTTTTATTTAGGCCAATTTGATCGTTTAGGTCAATTTGGGCTAAGTGGGTCAATTGTTCACATTGGGTTCAATTATGGCTTTGATCAAGTTCAACAATCAATTTAGAATGAACTTGAGCCATTAGTTGCAATCAATTTGGTTTATATTTTGATTTGACCCAATTTGGTCCTTTAGGTCGAATTGGTCAACCTATGTCAAGAGGGCCAATTAGCTTTGGTTTGGTTCAATTGAAGATCAAGTCATATTCAAATATTGATTTTGAGTTTGTATGACTCATTTATTTAAAAGGATTTGGCTTAGGTTATAATTTGGCTAGTTTGGGTTCATATGGATTAAGAGGGTTGACTTGGTCAAAGGACCAAGTTGACTTGGTTTGACCCAATTTGTGATAATTGATCAACCTAGAGTGGTCAACATTCATGATAGGAGGTTTAGGTTGGCTTGGTTCAATCCAATTTGGGTTGAATTAAAGTTTGGCTGAAATGGATCCGTTAGGTCACTTTGGGTCAAGTGAACCTAAATAGGTCAATTGGCTTAGTTTTGGGTTGGATTGGATTTAGTTGAGTTTATATATGGGTTTAGGATTGATATATAAATTCAATTGCAATTGATTTAGATTTGGATGAGTTTTGGTTCATTTGGATTTTTCAAGTCAAAATAGCTAAGTTGGGCTTGACTTGGGTTGATTTTGGTTTGGCTTGATGATTGTAGACTTCATTTATATTTAGAATGATGATTGAAGGAATGATTGATTCATGAGAAAATCAATTAATTTTAATTTTAATTTGAATGGAATTTGGCTAAGTCCATGGAATTGGTTCATATGGATTAAGCTTGGATTTTGATTTAGTTTGATTTAGTTTTGATCACTTGATTGTAAATTTGATTTATATTTGAGAAGTTGATTGAAGATATAATTGATTCATGAGAAATTCAATTGATTTTGGATTGATTTGGATTAAGATTTAGCTAAACCCGATTTGGATTTGGATTTAGATTTTAATTTGGTATTTGAATTAACTTTGAGGTTTGGTTATGGCTTAATAAGGGGTACATGGATTGGGTTTGAGTAATGGGGTAGGTAGGTCATCCTAATCCCTAAGGCATGACCTAATCCTGTGGTTAACCCTTTTAAGTCTCTAGTCTTAGGTTAAGTGTTCACCTAATTGCTAGAAGTATCTTACGATTAAGGAAGGCTTAGTGTCTTGAAGACTCATAAGTTTAAGAAGAGAAAATCGAATCCTCACTCTGAAAGTGATGTCAACACTCCCTAAACTCTAAGATCATGATTGGTTTGAATAATACTTTAAATTAATGCAATGATTTTATGCTATTATATATGTGTTAGACACTAGATTTGTTTCAAGACTAGGAAATATAATTATGCCAATATGTATGTGTATAGCAAGTGATTAATAGATAAATATATCTTATAAGGTAGACTTCTCCAAGAAGGTGTTTATCCTCACAAAATAGATGCCCCTTATGTGCAATGGGAGAAAATCTCAATTGAAATTGAAAGACAATATGTATAATAATTTACAAATTCTTGGGGTTTTAGTTGCTTTTAATATTTATGCTTAACACTTTAGTTAGGTTATTTGTTGTATTATTTTAGTTTGAGTTGATAAATTTTATTCGGAAGAAAAAGTAAAGTTTTCTAAAGATCCTAGCAAGGTGTCTAGCCTGATAAACAATTAAACATCATAGAAAGAAACCTAGAAAAATATTGTAATTTTTGGTGTGTAGTACAATTTAAACAACTATCAAACAATCACCTTATTATAAGAAAAGGCTAGTGTGATTAGGTTCCACTATACATCCCAAAAGCAAAGAAGAAACAGGCAGCCGTGTAAGTATGGTGACTTAAGGTGGGATGGGGGAGCGGGGTTGGGAAGGGTGAATTTGTGTGCTTTTAAAAGTTAAAGAGAAAATAATTCATTCAAAATCTTTAAAGTTTAATGAGAGAGATACATGAAAAACAAAACTAATAATTCAACACGTAGATAAGAGCAACAAAAAAAAAGAAAGAAAGAAAAGATGGGCACAATAATCTATAGTGGTTCAACCCAATGAACCAACATCCACCCCCCATATCTCTTTCAAAGGCTATACCTTCTTTGGCACAACAACTAAGGTGGAGATACCTCTCCCCTTAACAAGTAATGGAGAAACCCACACCACTTTTTTTCTCTTTTGAGGCAAGAGTATGCCACTCCTCTTCTAAGGTACAAAGAAGCAAAAATTCAACAAAAGTTCTCAATAATAATAGAAAGTTAAGTTAAAGCATAAAACTCATAAGCAAGGTGGCTGAAAAAGAACAATCAAATTAAAGTGCAATCTTACCAGCAAAAGATTCTTAAGGGAAAAGATGAGGAATGAAATTTTCTTACCTTTGTCTTAAGCTAAACACTTTTCCCTAAGCCTCCCTTATGCTTTCTTACATTCAAGTTTTCTAGTTAAGCCTTCCTAAGGGGAGTATTTGTAAAAAATAAAAAAATATTTTTTAATAAATTGCCCTAATCTTACTGTATGATACAACATCATACTGTATGATAAGTACATTTTTTAGGGATATGGACTCTCAAAGATCTAATTATCCTAACAACTAATATATAATTAAGGATTATATTTTATGAATATTACAAACCAAAAATTCAGCTCTCTTTTTTGTTCAACATATACAATATCATCATACAATACAAACATTTTAATGATAAATTCTTTTGTCCAAATCTTATAAATTATGAATTAAATCCAAGTAATTACTAAACAAATTCGTACTGGATGATTGAATATTGCATTGTATGATTTATTAAATTAGGCAAAATTATAATCAGCTGGATTAATTTTAGTAACTAAAAATAATTAACAAAAATGAATAAACTAACAATATGGTCATATTTATATAGCATGATTAGTTCAATTTTGGAAAATTTCTATTAACCGAGTTAATTAAGGTCTAAAATTTGTTAACAAATGTGGATTATCATCTAGCATGATGGAGATCATATAGTACAATTTTCACAAAAGATTAATAATTTTTTTTATAATTTATATTCTCTCAGAAGTGTGTGTGCATGGTTATTTTTTTATCTTACACAAGCCAAATACATAAAGGAAAATGAATAAATATGAGAAATAATGGCGTAATTTTGAGCTTAACTTGGATCTTCTAGTTTAAAAAATTTTCATTTGCAGTCTTCATGAGTTCTTACTTGATCTAGCTCTTGAAAAACAACCATTATTCATACTACATCAGTCAATCTTCATTAAGTTGCTTATTTAAAGTGCTTGCATTGGAAGCATTCCATCACCTAAACGCATAACTGATCAGTAAAAAATAATTATTCAAATATTTTTAATCAACAAAACTTATAATCTTATGTAAAAGCTCATGGGGTTAACAATCCCCCCTTTTTGATAAAAATGAAGATTTTAGTTGAATTTAAGAGTTTAAAATATAAAAAAAAAATGAGATAACTCCTCAATTTATTTTTTCTAAAAATATACATTGAATAAAATGATAAAGATGCAAAAATATGCAAAAAGTGCAAAAGTGTGCCAAAAAACATAATTATGCAATAAATCAAAAAGATACTAATTTTCTTTGCCCTTTGACATATCAAAAAGGGTTAAAGAAACAGACAAATATGAGTGAAATAAAATCATGCAAATATTAGTGGTGCAAAAACATATAAAGTAAATTAATGTTTGCTAAAGAAAAACAACTTTTTGGAAACTCTGCCATCTTTATTGGGATGGGTAGGACTATGTTCTTCATGAGATAGATTGATATATATTCAACGAAATTTCCATTAATGTTATGTTAGGGTTTATTTAGATCTGGGTAATACTTTCTATGAAAGCAAGCATTTATAGTTTATTCCTTTTACCATAGTAAGAGGGAACTCTCAATTTAAGTTGTAAACAAACATATCTCTGATATGAATCGATGTCAAATGGTGTGTGTGACATGGCATAGATGATTATCTATGAGAAATTTGAGGATAGTCCTGATAAAGATCCCATGATTCCGTCATCCCAGGATTATGTTATTCTAGTCTACCAACATCAGAAGGCTATTAGATGTCCATGGAGTCTAATTAGCAGCCATGGATTGCCTTGTTTCAGATATCCCGAGTAGACTAGGGTTTTAGTATAGGGGTTGTTGTGTAGGGATGTGCATTGTGAATAGGTAAATAGATTGGGCTTACATTAATAGGGAAGCTAGGATATAGGGGTGTTTTCATGGCAAATATACATATTGGACTTACATTCATTTGGGAAATATCAAATAGGAATGTTCACATGACAAATAGATAAATTGGATTTACATCTCTTTGAAATGCTAGTATTTTATAGGCTGTTCGCATGGCGAACGTATAGATTGGACTTACATCCTTTTTGAATGTCATTAGAATATAGATTGTTCACATGACAAACACATATATTAGACTTACATCTCTTTGGAATGCCAGTTGGAGTGTTTACATGGAGAATAAGTTGGTTAGACTTACATACCTTAGAAGGCCATTAGATTTTATATTAGTGTTCGTATGACGATCGTAAAGGTGCTTGGTTTGATCTTTTTTGTATATATGTTTAGAGTATAACACCTCAACATTGTAGAAGAAGTGCCATAACACTCATAGTAGAACACCATGGAACCACAAAATTAGCACATGACGCTTGAATCTTAGCACATCGATTTAAGTAAGACAATGCCTTAGCATCATTAGATAGAAACACGGATCTCAAAACCAATGAGGGTCATGCTTCAGTGATGTAAACCTAGTGCTATAATGCTTAGGCACCATAAGAAAAATATAAATGGATTGACCAGTGATGAGGCATTGCAAAAAGTGGTGCCGTGGTGACAGTCAAAAAGTCATTCAAAGGCTGATAGGCTAGTAAACACATATAACAAGAAAGGATAGAACTTATGACTAGCGTCGCGGTGCTTAGTCAGAGTGCTACATCACTCCATCAATATCTAACACACTTTTAGTTACGGTCTATTACAAAATTAATGTTAATAAGAAGAAATAACTACCCTTTTTGATTGACAAAGTAACCATTTATAGTGGATGACTAACGCCTAGGTGGCACATGTAGAGCATTGTGACGCTAGTCCTAAATCTCAAAAATTGAGGGCCAACACCTTAGCATTGTAAAATTAGTATTGCGACATTGGGTTTAGTCTATAAATAGGACTCTTAGGTGGTGAATGTTTCATTGTAAAGCCTTAGTTCCTTTTAGAGTTCTCTTTCCTTTTTCTTTCTTAGTTTGCATTTTACTTTAGGAAAGCCAATATGCTAGTGAAATTTTCAGCAACAACAAGAAGAGGGTAGCTATCAATGACACTAATAGGTTCGTTGGTGTAGATGCGAAGAATGATACTGCCATGCTCTCTTATATAAACATCTCATTTGAGAGAGGAGCTTCTACAATCCGAGTGAGAGCATGGAGAGGATTATCAACAAATGATGATGGGAGAAGCTGGTCGTTGACAACAACTCCTACATCATTCCCGTTGTGTGAGAATTCTTTTCAAATGCCAAGGAACACCAAAATAATTGAGTTTTCATCTTAGAAAAACTAATAAGTTACTTTTAATGCATATTATAATTTACAAGATGTAGTGTACAATCAGTATATCTTCTATTATAATGATCATCTAGATTTTGATGAAATCCTTAATTTCCTTACTATTAGAATTCTAATGTTTTGTGGACAAGGCGGGTGGAAAAGATTATAATTTTTCCACTGTTTCACTGCTGAGGCCAAAACTTGGCATTATTTCATTTCTACCAAGCTAATGCCCACTAGCAATATGAGTGAGGTGACAAGGGATAGAGCTATTTTAAATTTTATAGTTCAGAAGGGAATTTCTATGGATATAGGTAGGATCATTTATAATTTTATTTATAATATGCTTTAAGGCAGTACTACTATAGGATATGGTCATTCTTCTCTTATTTTTTCTTTATGTGTTGTAACAAGTGTGCAAAAGGAGTCTGATGAAGAAGTTCTAATTTAAAGGGCTCCCTGACCAAATGGACAATTGACGAATTTAGCTCAAGAATTGAAGTGGGAGAAAGCTCATGTTCTCCTCAATCAAGATCCAAATCCTCCAAGACCTTTCGATAGTAGCAGAAACTAAAGACAAAATTTGACCATCATATGGTTCAGTAGCAGCATCAATTTTCATATATGACTGAGTTTAACTTAGTACTTGTTCATATGTTTGAAAATTGTGTCTTTTAGGTGGGCCTGACCAAGTTTTTTTTCTATGGTGCCTCATTATCACCCTTATGTGAGCTCCCCGCGGGAGCTAGAAGAAGAAAAAGAGGAGGAGGATGATTGTGAATATGACAATTAAATTTTTTATTCTTTTTTTAGTATTTATAATTTTCTCTTTCTTTTTCTCTTTTATGCATTTATTTATTATAAATTTTTTTTGTAATGAATTTTAGTGTAAATAAAAATATCATCATTTCTATGCTTTGTGTTTGTCTCTATTATGTGAAATGTTCTAGGATTTACGAGCTTAATAACAAAATTTTTAGTTCAAAATGAACAATCTTGAGGCTCAGTGCCTTGGTGCTATGAAAATAGCACCTTGGCACCCTTAGTTGAAAGATATAAGTTCAAAACCCTAGAACTCAAAGCCACGGTGCTACATGGATAGCGCCGCAACACTGTAAATATGACTTAGGCTTAATATTAGAGAAATTAGCGCCTCAAAGATATAATATGAGCACCTTGGAGCTGTAAGTTGGGTGCTTAAGGTTTAATTTCTCAAGATCACAGTGCCTTGGCACTGAGATATTAGAGTTATGGCGCTGTCATGTGAGTGTCCAAAATTTAATTTTTTCGAGAACTCAGGGCCACTATGTCAGACCATCAATGCCGTGATGTTGGAATATCATTTACATGGCACTATCAGATGCACATCAAAGTTTAATTTTTTTTTAAATCTCAACACCTTAGTTCTGGGATATCAGCTCCATGGTGTTATCAGATGAGTGCCAGTTTAATTTTTCCAAGAGCTCAGCACCTCGGTACTAGAATTTCAGCACCATGGTTCTATTAGATGCACACCTAAAGCTCAAGACTCCTGAGGACTCAACGTCTCAGTGATGGAACATCATCATCTTTTTCACTATTTCTTCAATATGTAAGATTCAATATTTTTGAGAAATTTTGAAATTTTAGCAGCATAACACTTTAGCAATGCCAGGTTTTATGATTTTTAGTGTAAAACACCCATCCCTTTGTCTTGTCTAAGATCAATGGAGGGAGGATTTTATTTCACACCAAAACTAAGTTCAATAATGGAATGGATTTCAAGATGTGGCACCTCGACACTGGAAAAATTGCACTACTTCACTATTTTTAATAGGTTTCTTGATTTTGTAACTAGAGAGGGTAGCACTGAGGCGTGACTAGTAAGACACTAACCCGTGCACTTAGCACAGTTGTGCCAAGGTTTTGGCACCTCGGTGCTATAAGTTAGAACACCAAAGCATCATTCTCGAGGGCTCAGTGCCTAAGTGCTAGGACTTAGCGCCTCGATGTTGTGGAGTGGGAACTTTATTTTGAAATGTTTTCTTATCAAATTCCATAATTTTTTATAAAAATTTAGTGGATAACACTTTAACAGTGCTAGATTTAATAGTGTTTTAGTGCAAGCAGCAATCTTCTCCCTTATTCTAGATCCAAGATCAATAGAGGGAGGATTTTCATATCACGTCAGAACTAAGTTCAATGGTTGAGTTCTTCAAACTTCAAATTCTTGAGATTCTTGATCCTAGAATATTTTTTTATTAAAACTGAGTTCTTCTCCCTTACGCTAGATCTGAGATCAAAGGGGAGAGACTTTTTGATTTCTCAATCGATCTAAGATTGATGATGAAATTTTTAGAATTCTCTTCGGGGGAATTTGTATGAATAATTTTCATAAGAATCTTTTACTTCGAGTTAGTGACAGTCAGTTTCAATTTTATGTTGTGCAAAAAAAAGACACCCTCGTATATGGGCAAGAAACATGCCGTGGAGAGAAGAGAGTGCTGAAGCATACTTGGATGAGACCAGAAGTAAGAAAGTGAGTAGTGGAAAAAAAGGAAAAGAAGAAGAAAATTAGAGTGGATAGTCCCCTAGCTTTTTATAGAGGTTTTTTGGGTAACCATAATTGCATCTTGGGTGATTTTTCATCCCCTAATTGTTCCCCCAGTTACCCACTAAGCAGTTATCACAGCCGGGGAATAGTTGGCGAGAAGGGTTAGTTTTCTTGCTTTTAAAATTGAAAGCTATTGCGACAATGCCTAAGCACTAGGATTATAATGTCACAGTGATGTGTTGGTTAAGTAGACAACTAGCAGGGTGGTTGGTGCTTCTAGATTCTGTAAGTGGCAACAATACCTAGGCACTGTGATTGTAGCATCACGGTGCCCAAAGTCAGGATGTTCTATTTATTTCATTTTTTAGATGCAAATAATTAAATTAAGCTAATTTTTCTTGAAACTTCCTTAATATGAATATACTTATAAAATAAGTATATTTAGAATGCTTAACTAATGATCATATGATATGTTTCACTAATTATTTTCTACTATACCTACAATCGTCTACTTATATCTAGCATTTTTGTAATCATATTTCATAACCTATGTAAATGACATCAATTATTTTATTGAAAAATTTAAATAAATTTTTAAGAAAAAAATGCATAGATTTTGCTTAGATGACTAGATATGTTATTACGTGATTCAAGTACATGAACAAGTGTTATAAAGGGTCACTTAATGACAAACTAAGGAATAATGATTTTTTTTTCTTTTGATAGTTGCCCACTTTGAGGATTTTTTGTTTGATATTTCCTTTCTTAAGGGATTTTATTGATACTTCCTTGCTTTCGGGATTTTTTTATTCAGCTTTTATCTTAGTCTATGCTTCCTAATTGCATTGTTGTCATTACATGATTCATCATACAATTTACAATATCATATACATCTGTACTAATATTTATATACAATCTAATTTGTTATAGATTGTAAAGAAAAAATAGATAAAAAGTTTTATTTACATAAAAAAATCTATACTAAATAACTATGTATATCATCATTGACAAATTTTAGAGTGTTTGATTAAGTTAGTAATTCATACTTTTACTACAATTATTTGAACTCTAAATAATAGTTAATTGTGAGCATGTAAGATAATAAAGATTAAAGAAAAATACAATTAGTATAGTATAATATCAAGCATAAGATATAATAGTAAACAATACTTATGATGTTGAAACATAAAGTAGAATATACTAGAATATAGTCAAAAAGAAAAAAAAAGAGAGAAAAAACTTAAAATTATAGCGATCCCTTATTTGGTGGTGGTGGCCAAAATATGTCATGGAATGAGTCAAATTGATCTTAAAACATTCCAAACTCTATTCTTTGTGCATTTCTATTGGTACTACTCCCAACAGACTCCTTGCTCCTTCATATGCCTATCAAATTTTAGTTCAAGCTGAGCAAAGTGCTCTATCTAGGCATCTTGGGGGAAATGGTAGTGAGCTGATGGCTCCCCTTTATGCATCTCTTTTCTTCAAGGTTCTGATGATAGTGAGATTCATTATAAAGATGTGGAAGGAATGGTTTATAAGGTGGAAAGGAGTGTGATCTAGTGCCATAGGATAAGTGATGTTGTAATTGACGCCATGTTGATATGTTATTATGTGTCTTAATACGGGACTAATTCCAATTCTATGATAGTGAGATTTTCAATGAAAGAAACTCAAAAGACTTGGGTAATATAACAGTAATCATAAACCAAAGTAAGAGACTTAGAAAAAAGATTAATCACCATCATTTGATCATTATACTAGCAAGTTTGGTTTGACCTCCAATTAGGTTGACAATAATTCTTGATTAAATGAACTCAATCTTCCATTAATTGATTGAACCTTTAATTAAATGAATTAATTAACCCTAAGCCAAAGACTCATAACCCCACATAGGTTGGTCTCACCCACCTTAAATAATCAATTCAAACCAAATCAATTTTGCTCCAACCATTAAAAATCAAACTTGAATCAATCCAAATTGATTTCAAACCCAATTTGACTCATTAAGATTCAATTTAGCTAAATTTCTAAGTTGACCTAATTTGACTCATTTGACCTTAAAAGGTCTAAACCTAAAATCTCAAATCTTGATTAAATCAAATCACCAAATCAATCCATCATCAATTCAAACTTTGATTGAATTTACTCAAACTCAATTGGTTTAAATTAACTTTAACCTAACTTATTTGACCCAAAGAGCCATGTCAAAACAAAATTTGATGTAAACTAAATTGATTAATCAAGCCTAAATTGATTATTCACTATTATTTAGCCACCCCCAACCAATTGACCTATTTAGCCCAATTTGACCAAAATGATCAAATTGAACTAAAACTTATTCTAAATCAAATCAAATCAAATCAAAGCCTCCAATCACTTTCAAATGATCGATCAAACATGACTCAACCTCTAATCTAACCCAATTTTGCCAATTTTACCAAATTGATCAACTTAGCTCATTTGACCTAATTTAACCTATGTAAGTCAAGTTTAAATCTAATCCAAATAAAATTAAATCAAATGCATCAATAAGTTTCAAATCATCATTTTACTTAATCCAATAGCCCTCTTGACTCAATTTAATAAATTGGTGATCCTAGCCTAATTAGACTGTTTGGACTTAGATTTTAACAACATAATAGTATGGAAATGCCTAAGAAGTGAGGGCTTATGCTTATAGTAAAAGAGAAATAAATAGTCTCTGAACCTATGTCAAAAGTGCTCTAGGATAAGCTAAGAGCTTGACCTAATTGTACTCTAGAAAGTGGGATATATTGCTTCACTTTCACTAGAGAGAGTAAACTAATCCTAACTCTTCTAGACTTATAGTTGCCTAGAGTGGCTTCTAGCTAACACCTCCTATGATTTAAAATAATGTAGGACAGTCTTATGTAAATGTAAGATAGCTAGAAAATTATTTATTATGAAAGAATCCATAATCCTAAACTCACTCTTTAAGAGCTAGATCGTGATTGGTGTGCAATTTATAACTTAGACTAATGCAATAAAATTTATAAAATTTATTTCATTTTGATTTGTTATTTTAGACTCAAGCTTGGGAGAGCTTATGCCTACATGCAAGATGAAATTAGATTATGGGCTAAATTAGAGAGAAGAGATATTCTCCATTACAAGGGGCTGCTATTATATGTCTTGCCTTGTCCACTATTATGCAAGAGTGGAGAGCCCCTTATTGCAAGGAAGATATATTATGCACGCATGATGTTATAACATACAATTATATAGCTAAGGGGATACTAAATATTTTATTTCTTTGATTCAACACTTAGGCTTTAAAGTGAGGTTATGAGTTGTTAAAATATAATTGAAGTTATCTTGTTGGAGTAGAAATTTTAATTTTCTAAATAGCCTACCACATCTAAGCCATATAATAAACAATCAAGCTTTAAGAAACATATAAAAAGCATATCATTTATATTACACAATTAAAGTAAGCAATCAAATAAATATTAGTTGATTGAAAGAATAAAAGGACAGTGCGGTCAGGTACCGCTGTGTACCGTGGAAAAGAAAAAGATTTGGTAGCCAAGCTCCACCCTTATACGACCTAAATTATAATTAATTTCTAAATGAAGATAAAGCTATGGGGGTCTTTAATTCTTCATCTTTATCTTCACTTTATGGATTTGAGCACTCCAGGCATCACATGGTCTCCCAAGTTTAAGTCTTTTAGCTAGTGCTCATCATAAACTCATAGCTCTAATGCTAATCCTATTGCAAAAAATATATTATTTTGAAAAGAAAATCTAACTGCTCATGCAAGATTAAAGTTAGCTTAATATACATCTGAATCAAGTAGTTATATATTTCATGTATTTGGACTTAGCACCCTACCTTGGGTTACCAAGCCCACTTGTCCTAATGGATTATACTTAGGGACTTAAGCAGTACCTGTAGTCAAGGAGCATTTATAATTTTTATTACATCGGTTCCTTAAGTGCAATCCCCTACATAAAATATCATAGGCTAATATCATTCTAACATCTAGACTACTCACATATAATTTTAAAATCCATCCAAAAATATTACATTTCAAAATAAAAAATAATCAGTACATCATAATAAAACACCAACCAAACTTATGTCTAAGATCAGTGACTTGTCAATCTAATGTGTGTTCAAAGGCTGATGTGGTGAGATAATGATAGGCTTTAATATTTGAATTATAACTTGAAAATGGGATTTGATTTATTACCATTAGGTGATATTAATTTAAGTGATTAATGACTTGAAGAGAGATTTTTAATTTTAATCTAGTTTAAGTTGGACTTGGATTTATTGTTTTGAAGAAGAGTATGAAAAATGGTGGGCCGTGCTTAGGGTAAGGCCCACTTTTTCTTACACCCCATTCCTAATAGAGTGAACATTTCATCAAAAGATGAAGATTCACCCCAAGAGTCTAAATTAAATGTATTTTATGAGTTTTAATTATTTTGATTATTGATGTTTTGCTTTAATTATTAACCAAACCATGAATTTTAGTTAATTTTAAATATGATTTAAATCTAGATGGCTTTACAAATTTCATGAGTTATATCTTAAGGTTGGAAAACACAGTTAAGAATATTTTATAATATTTTAGTTCAAACATTGAATTATTAATTATTATTTATCATTAATTAAATGATTAAATAATGAAATTCCATATTAATGATAAAATATTTTCTAAATTATGAAAATATTCTCGAGAGTTGGAGAACACCAAGAAAATATTCTATAAAAATTTGAGATAATTTTATATTAATTTTCTTTTTTAACTATTATATTATTTTATATTCTAGATAATACCTAAAATTAAATATATATGTTATAAAGTCATAAAATTTGAAGGAGGATTAGGAATGAGATCCCAACAATCCTATAGAAATTTTACATCATTTGAAATTTTTCATTGATTTCCCCTTTTTTATTAACTCAATTTAATTAAATATTTAAATATGCAAAATGTGTTATTATTTAAAGTAAGATAATTTTATTATATTTATTTTTCTGTTCTACCTATTAGGTGTTTGCGGTTCTTTTCTAAAATATTGAACTTTCAAGTCAAAGGATTATATAACCATACTTTTTTTTTTAAAATGACTTAACCTTATCACTTGAAATTTAATTAAATGATATAATCATTTTTTTTCAATATGAAATTATTTCTTAATGTTAGGGTGGATTTTAAGAATATTTGATGAGTTTTTGTTCAATTACTTAAATTATTTTAACATTATTATATTAAAAATAATATCATATTAATTTCAAAATACATATATAATTAAAGTAAATTATTATAAAAATTCTCCTATGAGTCTTCACACACTTTTAGAATAATCCATAAAATTTAAGAATCATTTAGATTTAATTTTGATTCATATACATCTTAATTAATTGGTTTAAATTGTTCAATAATGATATTTGAAAAACTAATTGTTTAGTTTGTCTTACAATTTCCTTTGATCTCAATTGTTTATGTTTTAGGGGACTCGCATTTATATTCTTAGAATGTGATTATGTTAGTTATAAACTCTCAAATTTTATGCAACTAATCAATTAAAGCTTTGTTAGATGTAATTAATAGTTAAATTAATTATAATTAAGGATATGACACATAAGTGAATTTTCTTTTTGGCCTTTAGAATTAACATATTGCAATTAAGAATTAAATTAATTTTATAATTGACTTTCATAAATTATATTCGAACAAGTTATTATATTTGATTATAATATTTATAGCATTATTATTTTAATTAAAATTTTAAATATTTTCACATATGGTAATTTAATTTATGAACCTTTTTGTATCACATATTATTTGTTCTTTTTGTTTGGAATTTTAAAGATTTATAAACTTCTTTTTTTATTCAATTTAATTTAATAAAAAATTGGATTAATCATGACCATTCGATTAAGGATCAAATGGGTTTGAATTAACTAGGACTAATAGGTGAAATCAAACTAATATTTCGTTAGACTTAATCAAGACTATTCATTCTAAACATATAAAATAAATAGCCTTGATTTTGTCTCTAAACTCTCGCCAAAAGGATTTAAAAGTATAGTGCATGAGATCTAAAGGATGGATCCTAATGATGCTTGCATTTAATTCATCAAACACAAGATTCCTAAGGTTTTCCTATGTGTTTGAAAATTACACCTCTCCAAGTTAATGTTCAATGGATTTAGACTGAGAGGTAGCTTCATTTGGAAGAATGAAGCTCTATTAAGATGCTTATTGGGTACCTCCTAACAAAATACTCTATAAATCAAGTCACCACTATGACTCACTGAATTTGATCAAACACCATGTTTAAGAACTTGAGAAGATGAGAGTTTTCCTTCTCAACTCCTAAAACTTTTGAGAGAGAGAGAGAGAGAGAGAGAGAGGAAGAGGAGAGCATGACTTTCATGTGCTAATCAAATGCAAGGGCCAGGATGGTTCATGTGCATTTAGGTAGCAGATGGCATGTGGAACTTCAACTGCTGCTTATGAGGACAATAAGAGCCACATGAGGACATATATGGAAAATGAGGGTCCACTAGGCTCGTGTGACATCTACAGATAGCAGGATTTATGGGGGCTGGTTGAGGAGAGGAGCTATTGCTGCATGTAAATGGGATGAGGTAGATTAGAATTGATTTGATTTAGAATTAGTTTGGTTCAATATGACCCTTTAGGCCAAATTAGGCTATGTTAATCTCACTTTTGGAGTAAGGGTTGACCTTCCTCATCTTAGGCTTAGGAACTTTCTAGGCACTTGGGTTTCCCTAGTTATGAGATACTTGTAGCAACTAAGGGAACACTAAACTCAAGCCTAAAGACTTAAGGAGGCATACCCTAAACTTAGGATACGCTTTAGAACAAATAGGTCTTACCTATCCTATGACCTAAACCAAAATCCATGCTTGTCCACATATCCAAATATAAGACTCCCATAAATTAAACACAACCAACCTCAATTGAATATTTGTTTTATATCCAAGCTCCAAGCCAAATTAACTTAGCCCCTTAACCTAAGTTAATTCCACCATTATCTTATGGATCCAACCCAAAACCCATTTAAGCAAACCAAACCCATTATGATTTCTTCAATCACTCTAATCATTCAATAGATCATTTCAAACCATTCCAATACTTACAGTCAAACCATTTGAACCAAATGAATCCAATCAACCCAAGTTAGCCCATTTGACCCAAAGGGTCTAAATGAGCCAAAATCCAATCAAACCCAAATCAATTACAATCAAGGCCACCAAATCAATCATAAATCCACCACTGAACTCTTCTCAACACCCAATTCCACTAATTCAACTCAGTTAACGTAATTGGTCACTTGACCCAAAGTGGCCTAAATGACCAAATTGACTCAAATTTCAATCCAATCCATCTAATCTCTTCCATAATGATTGATGATCATCTTGGATAGCATAATTGCAATCAATTAAATCAAACAAAATTAATTTGACTAATTAACCCAAGTTGACCCTATTTAACCTAAAGGGTCAAATTGGGAAAATCTCATTCCAACCCCATTTGATTGAAACCAATGGCTCTAATCAATCATAAATTAATTATTGAACTTGATCCAACCTTCAATTGAACCCAATTTGGTCAAGCTAACCCAATTGACCCCTTTAGTCCAAATTGACTTGAAGGGTCCAATTGAACCAAACCCTTTCTAAATCAAAATTGATTCAAACCAACACCTATAATCATTCTCAATTGATCAATTTAATCAACCCTCCACCCAACCCAATTTGTCCAATTTGACCAAATTGGTCAACTTAACCCATTTGACCCAAATGAATCCAAGTGAGCCAAAATCAAATCCACTTAAAATTAAACCAAATCAATTGAACCAATACATTCCAAATGATCAATTGAACATACCCAAACTCTTAGTTTGACCTAATTTGACCAATTGTTCAACTTAACCCAATTAAACCAAATTGGGTCCAATTGAGCCAAACCCATTGAAACTAAGTCCAAACCCAACCAAGCTTGGCATGACTCATTCTTGGGTCACCATGGGTCTTCTCAAGTGGTCCCAACACATGGTGAATCCGGTTTGGGTCAAAACTCTTGAACCAAGACACCAAAATGGGATAAAATCCCCATTTGGATAGGTTCTCCCACTCCCCAAGCCTTGGCAGCCTCCTTTCACCCTTATTGGACATGTGGACCACTAACCCAACTTAACCCAAGGCTATTGGGTTCAGCCTTTGGCCATGAGAGGGTGAGCTCACCCATGGCATGCCATTGGTTCAGTTGGAGGAGGAGGTATAGTGCACGCGAGCCCATTTCACTGCCTCAGCCTGTCAAGAACCTCCAACTCAGTAGTCCACTACCACCTCTGGCCACCTATCCCGGTCGGACGGCTGCCAAAGGCTGAGCTAATCTCAGCCTTTGGTTCAATTGGGATGAGAGTATAGTCCTTCCCATCCATTCAAACTTCATAGAGAGCATCTTCAGAGTATTCCAAATAGTCCAAGACCCTTCCTCGAATCCCTAGTGCACTTCATTACCAACGAGACCAGCCACCGAGCAAAACTGAGAGCCTCATCCATCCAACCTCACCAAAACTCCACCAAATCTAAATTAACTCTCCCCACACCTTCACCACACTCCGACGAGCCGAAATAAATCGATCCTCGAGCGATTCGATCACTGGAAGGCTCCCCATGACCAACTCCGATGAGTTTTACTGCAACGCTTAGTCCAAAGAGCGAACGGCGGGGAGGCAGCTCAAGATCTTCTTAACAGGGCTTCACCTCTTCAAGATGAAGCTACCTTAATTGATGGACCACAATCTTTAGCTTCGGTGAGGTAAAAATCTGGCCACCATAGATTTTCTCACTATGTGTTGGTATTTTCTGAAATGAAATATGATTTTATGTGATTTCCACCATGATATCTCCTTAAATCTCTTCCCCGAACATTTTGGAGTCAATCTCACCATCCCATGAGCTTTAGTGAGCTTGGATCGAGCGATGGAAAGCGAACAGTGTCTATTTTTAAGCGCTTGGGGGACGACATATCACTAACAGTCTATTCCTTATGATTAGAATGGATGACCATGATTTAATCTGTTAGATTTTTTAATTTATTTCTTTAAAAATCATGGGATTAATCTCTATCGTCTAGTCCAAGATTGGACGGTGGGGATGAAACCGCATCCATCATCGCTGAGTCAGCTACCGTGTCAGACATTTTAAAGTGGCACCATGTGGAAAGAACTATTGTGTCAGCTTCTACGTGGTGTCAATGGTTTAGGAGGTTAACTAAGCATTAAAAATAGGATTAAATGGCTAGAACTTTAAAAATTCATAACTAATTGTAGGAAAATCCAAAAAATACAAATAAATCCATTTTAAAAAGAGTAAATAGAGAATTTAATAAAAATAAAATCCCCAATATTTGATCTATGAATAATGCTTAATTAAGGTTTTAAGTCTATGCTAATTACCATAATTAAGGCTTAATTACCTTTCCAATTGATCCCAAATTTGGTGGGTTAGCTCTATGGGATGTCCTCTACTTCCTATAATTTTTTTGATATTTATTGGTTATTTAATTTAAAGAATTTGAAATTCTAATTCTAATTACCCTTCTTAACTAATTTAATATTTCTTAAAATTGCTAAACAATAAAAATTAAAATAATTAATGATGATTAATCACTAAAAATAGTGGAAATGGTGAGGAGAAATAATTAAGACCCCCTTTCCTTAATTATTTTCCTAAATGTATTTCCTTAGGAGGATTAATTAATTCATGACTTAATTAGGGATTAATTAGGCAATTAATGATAAAGTAAAAATCAAATTAAAATGATGATTAGTTCAGAGAGTGAAAATATGATTCATGGGTTCCACTTTATGCGTTTAATAGCATGAAGTCCTTAAGAAAATTATGGTTAACCCATGGGTGTGGGAAAACCATAAGAGTACTTAACATAATTCTCCTTTTTCAATCTAATTAGCTCTTAAGCATGAGCCTAATTATATTAGGTATTTTTAGTGCATTGCAAATTTTAATTTCTCATTAGCTTATCATTGGAGTCTCATGGTTTATTAGTTAATTAAATTAAAGAAGCTTAAGAAAGGGTAATTAACTTGATTTCTTAATGATTTGAGCCTAACCACTACATAAAATTTACTTAATCATTCTCTTAGAACACAGCAAGTCACCAATGTGGGATGGGGTAAACACAAAGTGTCTTTCCTCTACTTTAAGTTTTAATAATTCAAACACCAAAATCAAACTCCATGAAACAACTTTGGTTGATCTTAAGGAATGTTTATTTGACTTGATTGTCCATAGGAATTAATGTGGTTGAATGTACTATGTGGTAATGTTTAGTTATTCCTTTTTAATCATTATAAATTTGCATGCCACTTGTATCATGTATTCATGCTTTCAAATAAAAGAATCAAATGAATATGGTTATGTATATGTGAGTTGCATGTGTTGAATTAATCTTATTATATGGTGTGGCTATTAACACTGATAAATTTAAATTATTTTAAAATTAAAAATCAATAATAAAAGTCTAAGTAAATGTTGGCTATAAATATCTTATGAAATTTACATTTACTTATAGTTCAAACATGTTAAAAGATTATTCTATTTTCATAATTCATGTGTATGTTTGTATGTGTTTGAATGTTGGCAAGTATACATTCTGGACACCCCAAGAATACGGGGCTTTAAGTAGCCCCAAGAAGCTCTTAGATTACGTCACTTCCCTGGTTTAACAATGACACATACTTGCTTAATTTCATTCACATGTGTACATGTATTAGAATTTGGATAGAACTTTAGTTTACATGAATAAATAATTGGTTACAATACAATCTTTGCATGATTTTTAATCCTATGTTTATGTATACATTTATATGTATTTAAGATAGAAAGTATATAGTCTAGATATCCCAGAAACATGAGGCTTTAAGTAGCCCCAATGAGGTCTTGGAGTACCTCACTTCTTTGGTTTAACAATGGCACTTACTTGCTTGAATCTCTAATACATGTGTATGTATACTTAGTTAAGGAATGATATCTCTCTTTTCTACCAAAATATATGCATTAACAATCATTCAAATATGCCAAAAACACACACATAAATAATTTCATGTATAGATATGCTAAAATAAATATCATAAATAATAAAAATGAAAACATATGCATGCTATTAATGATGAAAAGGAATGGTGGGATTTTATCCATGTGATAGTGATTCAATTTCATTAATCCTAAGATGCCTTTCATGTTTGAATATGATTCTTTAAGATTGACCCAAACCTAGGATTAATAAAATATTTAATAAACCATTCACTAAAGGAAACAAAATCCATAACAACATGCCTTTAGAAAATAACTTAGGATAGGGATGAAGGGGGTAAAACCTTTTCCTCTCTTTATAACAACTAGATGTTAAGTAAGCCTCAAGTGAAACAAATGAAAATATAAATTAAAATCCACTAATCCTTTTAATAATTTGTAGTGAAACCTACCCCCATGTGTAATTTGAACATCAAAACTTTAGACAATCATATATATAAAGCCTAACTAAGACCAAACCTTAGCACACTTATTAGAATACTAAGTCACTAATTCTAGCCTTTGGTTAGGCTGATGTTTGTTTTGGTGTTATGTTTTATTATGTGATATAATATTTTAGACTGGATGTTAGGATTGTTTGTGCGTAGATTGGATGTTAGGCCGTTATTCACCAAATGATATTTTTTGAAGGGGATTATGCTAAAGGGGCCACTAAAATAATAAATAAATATAAATATTCTTACTTGCAGGTTGCTTATTCCCCTAAGCATAATCTAATTAGGATAGGTGGGCTTGGTTACCCATGTGCAGGGTGTTAAGTCCATGTATACAAAATATAATTGCTTAGTTTGTATATTTATTTAGCTAACATATATTTTGTAGGTGTAGTTAGATTTTATTTTTCATACATATGTAATTTTTGCAAATAGGCTTATAATTAGTGTTATGGGGTTTAGGATGAGCAGTGGCTAGAAGGAAAAGACCTGGGATAGCCTATGAAGCCTGGATTAAATTAATCCAAAAGAAGGAAGAGGAATGAAGATAAAGAATGAAGACCCCTATGACATCTATTTCATTATAATTGTAATATTCCTTTTATAATTCAGGTTGTATAAGGGTAGAGCTGGGCTGCTCAACTTCTTTTCATTTTTGGGGTGTACGATGGTACCCGGTCGCACTAGCCTCTTCTTCTTTTATGAAATTTATAAATGTATAATTGTTGTGTTTAATTTGTACAATAGAAATAACATATTTTTCATATCTTTCTTAAAGCTTGATGATTGAATGTGTGGCTTGGATGTGGTAGGCTCTTTAGGATAAAATTAATTTTTCTACCTCCATTAACAATTCATAACTAAATTTTAATTTAACTCATAATCTCACTTTAAAGCTTAGGTTATAATCAAGATAAATAAAAGATTTAGGAACCCCTTAGCTGAATGTTGAATATTATAACATCATGCATAACTTCTTGTTTCACTTTTGAATATGGAGGGTCTCCATTCTTGCACTATAGGAGAATGCTTGACCTTTGAGGGCATCCCTTGTAGTGGAGAACACCTTCTCCCATTGATTTAGCCCATAATCTTATTTCAACATGCACATAAGCATAATTGTCCCAAAGTTTATGTCCAAAATGAATGTGTCAAAAACTGTATAAAGATTGTAAATTTCATATTAGTTTAAGTCATGTTTTATGCTAGTCATGATCTAGTCTCTTATGGAGTGAGTTTAGGATTCTAGCTTCATTTTCTAATTAAATAATAGCCTAACTATCTTGAATTTATATAATACTGACCTACATGGTTTTAAAAACACTGCAGCCCTAGGAGGTTGTAAGTCCAGAAGAGTCGTGATGTGTTTATCCTCTCTTATGGAGGTAAACTGTTATGTCCCATTTCTTCGATTAGACTTAGGTTGTGCTTTTATATTCTGCTAAAGTACCCTAGGTTTAGGTTCCGAGGCTACTTATTTCCTTTGGGTTATAAGCAAAAGTCCTCACCTCTTAGGCATCTTCATTATCTTATGTTGATTGACTATAAGCCCTAACTTTCTAATAAGATTCCAACTTAAATAAATATTAAAATTTCTCTTTAAAATGTATAATGCCTCACCCTAGTTAGATTATAACATTCACTAGGCTTCCTAGCATCATGAGTGCTCCATACTTATCACCCTTTGAAATCCAAAAATAAGTCTTCCTATTTAAACCTCCCAATTTGAATTCCATAAATGCCTAATCCTTTCATAGTCTAACTTTAAAGTCTTTGGAGATATTTATTGATTACTTTAATTGAGAGTATTCTTAAGAAATTATAATTTCCTAAGATGCAATTAACTATGGAAGCTTGCCTCCTTAGGGAACTAAACAACTCGACATAAAATAAACCTTGCTTTACTTTTTCATGTGAAGAAGGGGAGAGATCTCTGGTATATATGAAGACTCATATGCCTTAGAAGTCCTTATTAGGTGATTGAGTCCATTATAGGGTGATGTTTTCATCTTTTGAGATGATACATCACACTTTAATGATGTACCCGATCACTTCAATAAGTACCCCCTAAGATCTGCGTCGTGTCCACATGACTTTGAGTTAAAACATCATAGGATAAATAGGTAAATTGAGTTGGGTTGCCAAAATTAACTTTAATTGGTGGTTGGAGAGTGTTCAATGGTCAATTTGTGATTGATTGGAGGCATTGGTTCAATCCAATTTGATTTAGAATGAGTTTGGCCCAATTGGGCTCTTTAAGTCAAATTGGGTCAAATGATCAAATTATCTCAATTAGGTTTAATAGATTGAAATTGGGTGATTAGTTATGAAAAATAATCACTTTGGGAGTGATTGAATGGATTGGTTTTGTTTATTTAAGATTGAATTAAGATTGACTCAATTTGGTCTTTTAGGCCAAATTGGGTCAAGTAAGTCAATTAGCTTGATTAGGTTCAATTAGGATCAATTAAGGGTTGAAGCATATTCAATGATGGATTTGGAGTTGATTGGTTGCTTTAATTGCATTCAATTTGGGTTGGATTAAATTTTTGACTCATTTATACAATTTAGGCCAAATGAGTCAAGTTGGGTTACTTAGACAAATTGTTGAAATTGGGTTGGTTGAAAGGAATTAGGATGTTTAATTGAGTGTTTAGAATGATCATGAGGTTTGGATTGATTCCATTTGGCTTAAATCAAGTTGAATTGAATTTTGGCCTTATATAGTTCAAATGGGTCAACTAAGGTTAAGGGTCAATTTGGTTTGACAATTGAGGTTAAATCAAGTTTACTTGAGGTTCATATGAGTTTAAGTGAGTTTGAGTTCAATTCGATTGGGCTAATTTTTTATTTAGCCCTCTTAAACCTAAATGGGTTAAATTGGATCGACTTAACCACTTGGCCAAATTTAATCTCAATGAGTCAGGCTAGCTTTGAAATTAGTTGGTCTTTATTAAGATTTGGTTTACAATCAATTAGTTTGATTTTGGGGAATTGGTTTGGTTTAAGAGATGACTTGGGTTTAGGCTAGTGGGCCCTACTCAACCTATTAATGTCCTCTTAGCCACTAGGAGTGTCTTAGCTCTAGAAATACCTTAGTGGCTAGATGGGTCCTAGGTCTAAGAAGATTATCGTCAACCTCAATCCAAAAGAAGGGTCAATGAAACTTAAGCGTGATCTAAGAGAGTTAAACCTATTAAAAATCATTGCTATTGTGAAATTGTCTACTAATTGATTCTTAGTGTCAATGAATTGAACATTAACACCTCTTTTTAGAGCATGATGTCTAATGAAATGATGTTAGACATCTATGAGTTTCATGCATGAGTATTTAATTAGATTCATAGTTATGCAAATAGCACTAGTGTTATCACACATAATTGGAATTATACCTATTTGAACACCAAGATCAGGATTTATTGCTTCAACCATAGGACTTGGGCAACATAGCTTCTTGTAGCAATATAACCAAATTCAATAGTAGATAAAGTAACTAATTTTGTTTCTACCATGCCTAGAAACTAATGACTGACCTACAAATTTACATTTACCTAAAGTGCTTTTCTAATAAACTCTATACCATGTAAAATTAGAATCAAAATATCTAACAAGATTAAAGGTGTACCCTTATAAGGGTACCAATTCCTAAAATAGGTGTTTTAATTAGATATTGAAAGATCCTTTTCATAGCTTTCAAATGACTCTCTTTTGGATCAACATGAAATTTTGCATAAAGGCAAACACTAAATATGATATAAGGTCTATTAGTAGTTAAGTAAGGTAAAGAGCCTATCATCCAATGATATTTTTAGGTTCAATGGTTAGCTTCTTGTAGAATCTTTATCAAACTAAGTGTTAAGGCTCATGGGGGTGTTGTTGCTCTTACATTCTTCTAATCTAAATATTTTGACCAGCTCTTTGGTGTACTTAGATTGACTTAAAAATATATATTTTTTTTGTTCTTGCTTAATATTGAATCCCAAGAAATAAGTAAGCTCATCCATCATTCTCATCTCAAATTCTTTGTTCATTAGACTTGAAAAGTCTTCACATAAGAAAGAGTTAGTAGATCCAAATATTGTATTATCAACATAAATTTGTATGAAAAGAATATTATAATTTGTTCTTTTTATAAATAATATAGAGTTAGATGATGCTTTAACAAAAAAAATTTCCAACAAAAAATAGCTAAGTTTATTAAACCAAGCATGATGCACTTGTTTCAAACAATACAAGACACTTTCAATTTATGAACATATTTAGGGTTAAAATGAACTTTCAAATCTGGGTGGTTAATTAACAAGCACATCTTCTTCTATTACACCATTCAAAAGGGATCTTGTAACATGTATTTGAAAAGTTAAAAGCCTTTAAAATATGCAAATGCAAGCAATAATCGAATAACTTCCAAATGATCAATAGGTGCAAAAGTTTCCTTAAAATCAAAGACTTTTATTTAATTGAATCCTTTAGCAATAAACCTTGCATTGTTATTAAGAACAACTCCTTGATCATTTAATATATTTTTGAAAACCCACTTTATTCTAATCACACTTTGAGATGAGGGTGTCTAGACACTAATTCCCAAACATCATTTCTAATAAATTGATTCAATTCTTTTTGCATTGCATTATCCAAAAATTTATCGTATATTACTTCTTCTACACTAGTGGGTTCAATCATATATATTAAGGTCATATAACTAATTTCTTCTCTATGGCTATTTATAGTCCTAACACTTATAGATGGGTTCCATATGGTCAAGTCATGGGGATGACTAGAAGCATATTCCACTCTCTAGGTGGTTTCCACTTGACATTCTCATTTTCTTCCAAACCCATATTCTTAATTTTAGGCACTAAATGATATATATATATATATATATATATATATATATATATATATATATATATATATATATATATATATATATATATATATATATATATATATATATAAAATAACATGTATGGACTCCTTTATTAACCAAGTTCTTCTATTAAAAATTCTACAAGATTTTCTTATAGAAGTAAAACCTAGAAAAATTGATTCATTAGATTAAGAGTCAAACTCACTCAAATTATTCTTCTCTTTATTCAACATAAAGTATTTACATCCAAAAACATGCAAATGAGAAAGATTTAGAATTCTACCTTAGAGAAGATCATAAGAGTTTTTATTTAACTTGGATCTAATGTTCACTCAATTCAATACTTAACAAGTTGTGTTAACTACCTCAAGTCAAAAATATTTAGGAAGCTTGTATTCACTAAGCATGGATCTAGCAAAGATCTTAAAATTCAAAAAATGTTCATTTCTGTATCTCAAAAATATTACCCAGGTAAATTTAGAAAATCATTAAAAATGATGAATTTATATGACTTTTCCCTTAAACTAGTGGTGTTAACATGCTTAAACAAATCCATGTGAACAATTTTTAAGGGCCTTAGAGTGATAGTTCCTAAAGGTGATTTGAAAGAAGATTTTGTTTGCTTATTATGCTGACATGCATCACATAAATGATCATTAACAAAATCTAGTCTAGGTATACCTCTAATCAACTTAACATGTGTAATCTTCCTAAGTGTGTTAATGTTAGTGTGACAAAGTCTCCTATGCCACAACCAAGACTCATCATGTGTGGATTTAAGATAAACAATCAAAGAACAACCTAAGTTATCGAGATAAGACTTGTAAAAATTGTTAATCCTAACACATTTTAAAATAATCTTACCATTGAAATCAAGTAAGCATTTATTATTAAAAAAAATTTAATATTAAAGCCCTTATCACTTAAATGTCTAATGTTGAGAAAATTGTGTTTCAAACCATAAAAAGTAAGGACCTTTTCAATGAATAAAGAATTTTTTTTATACCAATGCTAATATAGCACATCAAAGGAGGAAAAGAGTTGTCACAAGGTGACAAATTAAAGGTTAAACTTTAAGGACTTTCATTTAAATTTATGTGTTGTGGTATTTATGCTTTAGGTATTGTATTATAGAGTAGTGGACGTATTTAATCATGTTTATGTGTTATATAAGAGTTATGATTGAAATCTTATGAGTTCATGTATTAAATTTCATAGGTGTCATTCTGGCGCCTAGATACTGCTATTCTAGCACCTTAGCATTGCATTTCATAGTGTTTAGTGCTTGGGGACAAAGAATCTAGCACCTTGGTACTAGCTTATGGCACCTTGACACTGGTTTGTGGCACCTTGGCGCTATAAAATAACAAGTTTTAAATTGTTTTTTTTAGTTTTTAGTAGTTTTAACCCCAAGGGACACATTCCTTAGACTTGTTCTAACCAAATGGAGAATTAGACTTGTTTGTGTGTGAAAACTTGAGTAAATAACTTATTTATTGGAGCTTGGTGGCCGACCATATGAAGGATTCGATGATCCTTCGCTACCATTCTACTTAGGTGAGTAAGACTTCTTCGTATCCCCTCTACTTTGGTGGGTTGAAGACCTTGGAGTATTGTACTTATATAAACACTTTTTTCTAACCTAATGGAGAATTAGACTTGTTTGTGTGTGAAAAATTGAGTAAAAAACTCATTGGTTGGTGCTTGGTGACCAGCCACCTAGGAGATTTGATGATCCTTCGCTATCATTCTACTTGGGAGTGTAAGACTTGTTTGTATCCCTTCTACTTTAAACTTAGAGCATTTCTTCTTTTTCCATCTACTGCAGCATCTTCTCTCCATGACACATCCATTAATTTTGGTATCAAAGCTCAAGGTTTGGAGGCTTGGAGAAAGTGCTCGTAAGTATTCCTTATCAAATCCAAGCAAGGTTAGTTTTGTGTTTAGATTTTGTATAATTTTATTCATAGAATTAACTATTTTGCTTGAAAACTCATGCTAAATTCATGTGGTAGGCAATTCTATGAATATTTGTTTTACTACCAACTAGTTGTCTCCACTTATAAAGCCTAGTCTTTCTCTACATAACCTAACTTCAATAACACTTCAATGACAACTTGAGTAAGGGAGAGTTTACTAAAAATCCTAACATAATATGCAAACCTTACATAAAAATCAATTCATATCCTTAAAGATCTTTTGTTTATTTTTTTTGTAAGTTTACTTAATGTTTTGTAGTATCCACAAGTTACTTTATGCTTACTGAAGGCTAGTCATTTTTAAATTTGTGGATCTCATTGTTCTAAATCAAGTACACTTATCACATATTTAAAATTTTATTTTGAGTGACATATTTTTCATCTTTTGTTTACATCATGCCACCCAAATCGATTAGCTTGAACCAACTAGAGGACTTAGCTAGAAGAGTATATGAGATTTCTATACAAAGTAAAGAGAAATTCACTAAAATAGAGGACATCCTCATGAACCTAACTACAAAAAATCAAACCTTGAGTATTAGGCTTCAAACCCCATCTCTATCCCACGTTTGGATGACTTAGAACCTGTAGGAGGAGAAAATATTGATGTTTGTCTTACAAGAAGACCAAATCTAGGGAACACCCTTAGACAATAACAGCTTAGGGACAATGAAACCTTACATGAACCTATGAAATAAGTTAATATAAAAACCCCAATGTTTGATGGTGTTAATGACCCTAATAAATTTTTAGATTGGTTAACCCAAATAGATGACTTCTTCGATTTGTATTATATGGATGATTAGCAATGAACTATGTTCACTAAAATAAAATTAGCAAGTCATGCGAAAATCTATTGGAATAAAATTTTAGCCATGGAAGAGAGAATCGATAGAAACCACATGACAAGGGCATAAATGAAAGAAATTTTAAGGGTTAAACATTGTTCTAAAAATCATGATAAAATGCTCCATAAATAATTGACTACTCTCAGAATATATGAATACATTTGAAGACTTAATAGCTAAAACTCAATGCACTGATCAATAGTGGCAAGTAGCTAATAAATTTGTCATTGGTTTAAATGGAGATATTAGAAATGTGATAGAACTTCACGATCACCAAACCCTGGAGAATGCCTCATTATACTTTATTCCTAGAAAGCATAAGAAAGTCACATCCAAGATGAAAAGTCCAATATCTTCTACATATCTATTTACATTACAATCTCAAAAGTCTATCATTAGACTTAATCCTTCTACATCAAATTGAACCTACATCTTAAAATGTGAAAGAGATAGTTTGCTTTAATGTCATAAGAAGGGTCATATGCAAAATAATTGTAGAGCAAAAATTATATTCCTAGATGAATTGAAAGTTTTATGAGAAGAAGAGGATATTGAAGAGATACATGATGATACACCACTATCAGATGAAGAAGTGGATCTAAATATAGATAATCCCATGTTAGTTATGAGGTGTATGACTGCTTCTAGGGAAGAAGAAGATAAACATAAGAGGAATATTTTCTCAATCTATATATTTTATATAAAGAAAATAGGTCTAATCTAGCAATAGATGGAGAGAGTGTTGACCTAATTTTTAGATAAGGTTAACATCATATCTAATCTTACTAATTAAAACACCTAATCCTATATTAGGAGCCTCCTGATTAAACACTTATGATACTACACTTGGTAACCTAGCGAATCCTTTTAGGATTTGACCTAACCCAATAGGATTAGGTGAATCCAAATCAAACTCAAATTAAAAAATATGGTTAAATTAAACACATTTTAATTGAAATTTAAATTCAGTTGAGCTTAGACCAAAATATTTAGGGTGGTTAACCCAATTATCTTATTTAAGCTCAAAATCATCTATACCAAATAAAATTCAAATAAAATCAAAATAAATTAAAATTAAATCAAATAAAAAGCATAAGGTCAATGCAATAATTTAAGTGGAATTAAAAATAAATTCAAATAAGGATTAAGATGTTCAACCATCTGACATAGAGTTGACTTTATGTGAGTCCCACAAGATCAAATGTCAACCCACCAAAATTTGACCAAATTATAACATTTCAATAGCTCAAAATCATCAAATAAATATGTTTAAACATGAATCTAGATAAAGCTAAATATAATAAGGCCTTAATTGGGTTAATTTAGTCACTTAATCTAAATGAGCCTAAATGGACCTCATGGAACCTAAACTTAAATTAAATCAAATTCAATTCAAATTAAATGTCCAAAATTATTTGGAAATTATCATTAAGCATAACTCAAACAATTATTGGGTTTAATTTAATAATTTGACCCATTTTGCCTAAATTGGGACAAAGTGGGTTTGAATTCAAAATTAACCTCAAATGAAACAAAATTAATTCAACTAACTCATCTCAAACACTTGGTTAAACATAATTGAAAGCCAAATATATTTTAATTGATTCAAATTGATCATTTGACTAAATTGAATTTAACTTAACCCATTTGGGTCAAATGGGTCAAATTGGTTTGAATCAATTCAAAACTCGATGTGAAATAGATCAATTGAACTTCAAGTCATTCAAAAGACAATCAATAACAATTACAATTATCATCTAATATCAATCAATTTAGTGAATTTAATATAATTCAATCTAGATTAAGTCAAACCTAAAAGTATCACTTTGAGTTTGATTTAGGCACTCAATCGACAATCTAAGAAACATTAAGATGGTGCCATAAAGCTAAGCAGTTCCAAATACAAGGGAATATGCCATGGGAAGAATCCATGCATAAGAAGCCAAACTCAATCTCTCATCCTCCCTATCCTTCTCATTCTTCATACAACTTACCAAAACCCATTCCTAATTAAGTAACCACCATTTTAGGAAGGGTCCAAGGGTGGAAATCACCATGGCTAGTTCTAATTTGCTTTTCACCATGGATATAGCTCATGACCATACATGAAAAGAAAAGAGAGACTTTATCTTATCAATCTAGCATCACACACATTCTTGAGGTGAAATGAAGGAGAACCAACCCCTTCCCTGATTCTGACACTGCCGGCATGCCGGAGTTCAACCAAACCCGCTGGTGAATGAGTGGAGCTCAGCCTCCATAGTGATTAGTGAGGAAGCAA
Source organism: Cymbidium sinense (assembly GCA_021442155.1). Lineage (NCBI taxonomy): Eukaryota > Viridiplantae > Streptophyta > Magnoliopsida > Asparagales > Orchidaceae > Cymbidium > Cymbidium sinense. The sequence continues at coordinate 58,108,199 of CM038231.1, read as the reverse complement.
CTCAATTCCTTATTCTCAGAGGCTCGCCACATCCCAACGAATGTGTTCGTAATGTCCCCACTATTGAAGACTGATGCCGGTGAAGTACACATCATACCTGACCTCCTTTGATTTCAGTTTTGGTCCTTTATGAAGGAAGTTTGATCTCAAGTGAGATTCAACAATATAGATGTGTTCCAAATGTTGCCTTGATGGATTAATAATCAAAATCATGTGTTGCTACTGACTAGATCGCTGAAATTCTTATCTTTTTAATGGATGGCGCTCGACCTCCGCAGTTGATTATGGAGACAAAATCTTCACCTAATGTTCCTTCTACTAGGAACAAACGATTGAGATTTAGTTGGACAATCTGATTAAAATCCCTTAAATAAATTAAGATTTAATTAGGACCATTGGATTCGTGATTAGATGGTCCAGATTAACCTTGAGTGTCCTGCCTTTTGACAAGGGATTCATGCGGATTCTACATGGTCCAATGACATTGCGCCATGTGGCAAATAGCACCGCGTAGGCGCTGACTGTATTAAATATGGAAAAATCCTAAAAATTTTAAAAACTCATAAAAATAAAATACTTAATAAAAATGAAATACAAATAAGGGCTCTATGGGTTCATCTCAGTGAGAGGAATCTATTAAACCCAAAATTCTTAAATTTTATTAGGTATTTTTGATTTAATTTGAGTTTGATTGAAAATATTTAAACTTAAAATTAAGAATAAAATATTAATCCAATTAATATGAAACTTTTGGGGAAGTAAAAGTGAGATTAAAATACACCTTAGATAGCTTTGTTAGAATTTATTGTTAAGTAAATCCAAAGATATGAAATTTTTAATCCTGAAGTCTTAATTTAATGAAATAAATTAATAATTTAAGAAAATTTGGAAAATTTATAAAATTAGTTTAAAACATCATAATTCACATTAGTAGACTTAGAAAAATATAAAACCTCACTAAAACATCATAATCCCCAAAATAACCTATTTAATCAAATAATTGAAATAATTAATTTAATTAATTAGTTTGAACTTTGAAAAATCATAATAAATTAACCCAAACCCCAAAAGTTCTAAATGAACTCTATATGGATGCATCTTCTAGAGAGGAATAAAGAAAAATTAAAACCTCTAAGTAATTCTTTCTAATTTTGGCTTAATTTAAGTTTTATTGAAATAATTAGAACCTTAATTAGTCTTAAAATATACATCTTATTAAGATGAAAGTTTAGGAAAATTGAATTGGCAGAGAACCCATAATAAGTTCAAAGCCAAATAATCTATGGATCAGAAGTTGTAGAATTTTCAATCTCTAGATAAATTTAAATGAAATAATAAATAAAAAAATTATTGAAATTGTAAAATTTTATTAAATTAATTTAAAACATATTCATTAACATCATAATACTTAAGAAAAATTTCTTAACCCTCTGAAGTTAAGAAATTTAATTAATTATGCATTTAAGGCTTACAAAATAATTAAGAATGTAAGAAATTAATTAAATCTTGAATTATGAAATTAATAAAATTATAATAAAATTATAATTTAATTGAAAATCAAGTTTAATCTAGCTCTCGATTTCATACTCAAATATGGAATTTATTAATATTGAAATTACTTAAATCCATTTAATATTAATGAATAATATAATTCTGGATACAAATAAAAATGATTAATCAAATTAAATAAATTCAAACGACATAGAAGTTTGAAATGACCTTAGTTTGGATTGGTGCCCAAAGTAGTTCATTTATGAAGTCGTTATTAATATATAAACTTTATTTTATGAAAAATCTTGAAATAATGATACCTTAACATATAAAATTCCATTAGAATTAACCCAAACGATAAATTAAAAAAGCATAAATTGAAGAACCATCTTAAGTTATTAAATTGAAATATAATAAATCATTCAAATGACAAAACCAAAACCTTTAAATTAAGTTTGAATTAGAAGTCAACTTAAGTTAATTAAATTAACTCATTCAAACTAATAAACATAAACATTAATGAATCGAATGATTAAGATCAAATCAAATGAAATAGATTGACTAATCATAATATATGAAATTAAATGAATATTTAATCAAAAACCCAAGCTATGAAACTATACACATCCTATATAACTTAAAAAGTAAATGACATCAAATAAGTAAATGCAATCACTTGAAACCAAAAAGAACTTTAAACTAAACATCAAATTAAATTTAATCATCATATATGACTAAACTCTTAGTTGAGGTTTAAGGAAACACTTTAAATGTTAATTAAAGGTTATAAATCAAAAGACCATAAATCAAACTAAAACAAAAATTAAATAAAATTATGATAACATAGACTTTTAATTAAGATTTAAAGAAACATTTTAAATTTTAATTAAAGGTAATAGATTAAACTAAAGAAACATTAATCAACATAAAAGAAATGTAATAAGAACGGAGTGTTCAAATCTTAATAACATTACATCACATAAACTCTAGCCTTAAAAGAAAATTAGAACATTAATCAAATCAAATCCGACTTAGAATAAATCATTCAAACGAATTCAAAAGAGGTTAATTAAGATACTTAAGTTCTTAGTTTGACTTTTAAAATGAGTTTTTGTCTTCGGATGAAACGTCTCATTCTGTTAGGATAAGGGTGTTAAATAGAATGGGTTTTGCCCAAATCAAACTTTTTTATATTTTCATTCTTTAAAACTTAAAAACTCAATTTTGACCATCAAACTAAAATGAAATCCAAAAGCAATTAAATCATTTAAATTGAAACTCCCAAATTTCAATTGAACAAATTCTAAAAATAAAAATAAAAGAAACCAAATAAAAATAAATTTTTTGATAACTTGCTATCATATGATACATAGTCCAGACACTTGAAGTCATAGGACTATTGGTCTGAAGGAGGTCTTGATACCTCAAACCTCTGGTTTAACGATGACATGTGCATATGAAGAAATATTATGGAAAGTAAAAGATTAAATTTTAAAATAAACCAAAACATGAACTTAAATAAAACCTAGTACAGACATATCACCCAAGCTCCTTTCTCATACACGAGATTATTAGGTCACCGATCCTAGACTTAGGTTAGGCTAATGATCTATGATGTTTTGTGATGTGTAATAATGTGATGCTTTTTCTTATTTTTTGGTGTAATGTTATAGACTAGATTGTCAGGATTGTTTGTCTACTAGTCTGGATGTTAGGGCATCCTTTTTAGACTAAAATTATTTTCAACATGGGGTTGTGCTTAAAGGGACCGTTGTACTTGCAGGTACTGCTTATGTCCCTAAGCATAGCCCAATAGAATAGGCAGGCTTAGCAAGCAACTAATGCTAAGTTCGTATGACTGAAATATAAACTATTGGAGTGTTATGTCTATTTTTTGACCTTTGTTTTGTAGAGATTATGAATTTATTTTGGAATTTAAAGATATAATTTGAGCCTATAATTAGGTTAGGATCTATGGGATTTAGGAATAGCAAAAGCTAAGTTTACCAATTGGTGGTCCGCTGTGATGCTCATAGATGTCCTTGAAGAAGGTGATGATTTTGGTAGAAGATCCCCATAGATCAAAACTATTAGTTTTATGTCGGGCTATAAAAAGGCAAAGCTCGATTACTCATTTTATCTTTCTTCTAAAATGTATAGTGATACCCGGCCACACTTGCCAGTTTTATTAATTCAAATTGGCTTGATTACTTTGGGGTGTGCAATAGAAATTATTTGCTTTTTTATAGATTTCTTTTTTTTTGTTGTGCTTTGTGACGAAATGCTTGACACATTAGGCTCAAAGAAAAATAAATTTTCTACCCCACTAAATTTAAATAACTTACATGAAATAAAATATCATAACCTCATTTAAATTAAAAGTCCATAGAAATAACTTAAAAGAAACTAGAAATAATTAATTTTTATGAATCATGAGGGTATATTATCCATTCTCCTTAAATTAGGTGCTTCACCCATTGCACACAAGGGAAAATATGACCTTTAAGAATGACAACACTATTTAGGGGAAGTGTACCTTGATTTGGTCCACAATTGTTTCTAATTACATATCATTGTAGGCATAAATTGCATACTCAAGGCTTCTAAAATGAATTACGTGTCAAAATACATAAAAGATGAAATTTATTGCATTAGTTAGGTGCATAATATGCCAAACATTATCATAGGGTTAGAGAGTGAGTTAAGTTCTTAGCTTCTTTCCTAAATGCAATAGCCTAGCTAGCTTGCATACATAAGACTAAACTCATGATTTTCAAATTATTTAGGTGGTGTTAATTGACAACCATTATAGGTGGTAATAAGTCCAGAAGAGTCAATGGATAGACTCATTTTCTCAGGTGAGGAAAAAAGCTGATAATTCTGAGAAAGTTTATATTAGGTCAAGCCTCTGACTTATGTCATAAGCATTTATAGACTTAGGATTTGAAGCATTCTTTTGAAATAAGCATTCAACTACTATGCATTTCTATAGTCTTACACTGTTAGAATTTAAGTCCTAGATTTTAAATAAAATTTCAATATAGAATCATACTAAATTTGATCTCAAAAATGTAAAGCCTAATGATAGAATAGTCGAAATACTTACTGGACATCCCAATATCTATAAGCAGTTTCTACTCAATCCAGATTGACCTTTGAAAAGAACTCTTCCTTTTTGAAGTGTTCCATATTGAATTTCTAAATTAAACATCCTTTTAAGATGAACTTTGAAATCCATAGAAATAAAAGTCTATTTCATTAATTGAGAGTATTCTTAAGAAGAAATCCCTTCTCCCTAGGATGTAATTAACTATAAGGGCTTGCCCTTATAGGGAACTATGAACTCGATATAAAATAAATCTTATCTTACTTTTCCATATAGTTTAAAAAAAAAACTCTGGAATATTAAAGACCTTAGCCTTAGGAGTTCTTATTAAGTCATTGAATTTATAATAAAATAACATGCTTATCTTTTAAGATAATATGTTCATTCCTTAATGATATATTTGATTACTGAAATATAAAATTTCTAAAGTCTATGTGGTGTCATAAATTTTCTAGTGCTATGAATATTATATCAACACATGCTACCTTTAGAACCAACCTTACAATTGAACCTTATATAGAACCACTCCAAGTTCGTTGGGTAAATCACACATCCCTACCTATCATGAATAGATGTCTTATTTCAATTTAGATAAGTAGCTATGTTGATCAAAATTGGTGTGATGTTCTTTCAATATAAATAACTCATATCTTATTAGGAAGACCATTTTATGATTTGATTGTAATCCGTTATGGGGGTAAAAATACTTATTTATTCAAAAATAATGAGAAAATAATCAAATTATTCCCTATTAAACCTAACAAAAAGAGGTCAATTACACCCCCGCATAGAATTATTCCTACACCTCCTCGCAAATCAAATTTTAAACAACAACTCAAACCCAATTAAGAGAAAAATATGAAACTCCAATTGATAGTGATATCATCATCTGGTAGTAGGAAGGATACTTCTAATATACATTTTAATATATGCAAATCTCCTAAAGTTTAAGTCATAACTTTAGAGTTTAGATGCTTATATAGAGAATTTAATGACCATTTTCTATTTATATTGCACCTTCAAGAAAATTTCATTAATGTTAAGGATCACCACATACCTATTGTGATCTAATCCTCGATGACTTATCTAATGAACTACCACCATTAAGAGATACACAACATGCTATAGACCTGAATCCTAATTCATAAATACCCAACTTACCGTATTATAGGATGAATCCAACTAAGCATGTAGAGTTAAAATGATAACTAGATGAACTCCTAAAGAAGGGTTTTATCTAAGAACATCTTCATCCTTATGTTGTACTTGCTCTTTTAACTCCTAAGAATGCTAGAACTTGGAGGATGTGTATTGATAGCAGAGCAGTAAAAGATCATAATAAAATATATGTTTTCTATACCTAGGTTAGATGACATATTAGATCTTATTTTAGGTTCATATTTATTCTCGAAAGTTGATTTGAGAAGTGAATACTATTAGATAAGAATTATAATAGGTGATTAATGGAAGGCAATATTCAAAACTCCTGATGACCTTTATGAATGATTAGTCATGCCATTTGGTCTTTCAAATGTACCTAGTATGTTCATGAGATTAATGAACACTGCACTAAAACCTTTTATTGGTCAATTCCTTTTAGTCTATTTCGATGATATTCTTATTTATAACCTAGATGAGAAGTCACATTTACATCATTTAAGAATGATCTTAGAAAAATTAAGAGCAACAAAATTATATGTAATTCTTAAGAAATATTTTTTTGTCAATGCAAAGTCATTTTCTTAAGTTTCAATGTATCTGTTGATGGATTAAAATATGACCCATAAAAAAATTAAGTCTATTATAGATTGGCTAACTCTGAAGTCTTTCACAGATGTTAGAAATTTACATGAATTAACAACATTTTATAGTAGGTTTATACAAAATTTTAGCATTGTTGTAGCTCACACCACTAACATCTTGAAAAAGATAAGTTTACGTGAACCATAGATGCTGAAAGAGCCATGCAATGATTTAAAACTCTTATGACTTCTTCACCTATCTTAAGAATTCATAACTTCAATAAAGTATTTGAAGTGACTTGTGATGCATCAAGTATTAAAATTGGTGAAATATTAAGTCAAGTAAATCATTCAATAGCTTTCTTCAGCGAGAAATTAAATGATGTTGGACAAAAATATTTTATATATGATCGAGAGTTTTATGTGATTATTCAAACTCTTAAGTATTAGAGGCATTATTAATTACACATCATCAAACCCTAAAATTTATTAACTCCCAAAAGAAATTAAATCATAGTAATGCTAAATGGATCGAAAACCTTCAAGTTTTTTTCTTTGTGCTTAAACATAAATTGGAATAGAAAAAAACAACAACATGTACTCTATCTAAAGTATCTTTAATGGTTTTATCCTTTGAATTTCAATTATTTGGATTTAAGACCTTAAAAGAATATTATAAAATTTTCCTTGAGTTTCATATGATATACCTAGAACACGAATCAAAAGCCCATGACTTTTGATAGCTTGTTTATCATTTTAGATGGATATATTTATAAAGATAACATATTATGTATTCCTAAAACATCACTAAGGGAATTTCTTATCTCTGAATTCCATTCGTGAGGTATATAATGACATTTTGATAAATTAAAGACCCAATCACTAGTTGATCAAAGGTTTTACTAGCCATTCCTACGAGACGATGTTGAACGTATCATAACACAATTTTACATTTGTTGTCAAGCTAAAATTATCAAACAAAAAGTGAGTCGTTACACTTTATTACTTATTTCTTCTAAACTATGGGAATGCCTATCCATATATTTCACATTAGGTTTACCTAGAACACCTAATGGATATGATAATATAGTTATCATTGTAGATTGATTTTCTAAAATACCACATTTCATACTTTGCTCAAAATTAAATGATGCATCACACATAGTAAGATTATTCATTAAAGAAATTATTAGGCTATGCGAAGTCCCATTTATGAGTAAAAATTTGTTTGACACCATGTAGAGTTTAGGAATTTCTTATTAAGATGATCAAATGCATCATTAAGGAATAAACACACTATCTCAGAAGATAAACATGTTATGCTATAATGGATTCGATCATTTAATAAAAGACTCCTAAGGCTAATGGGTCTTTTGTGTATCAAAGATTTTTCCCCTGAACTACATGGAAGGTAGAACATTATTTATTTTAAGCTGGGTTCATGGTTCCCTATAAGCGCAAGCACTTATATTTAATTATCTCTTAAAAAGGTCTCTTCCTTAGAATATTCTCGATTGAAGAAATAAGTTGTAATTTCTAAGGATTTCTAAGTTGGTTTTCAAAAGATTGATTTTTTAGAATTTCAATTAGGATTTGTCTAAAGTGGAGAGAGTTATTTTTGGAAGCCAAAAATGATAAAGTGCAAAATGCCTGTTGATACTGGAATGCCTAATAGGCACTTCAACTATGCTATTATTGGGCTTTGAATTTTATAATTTAATTTAGATTTTTAGTTGATATTTTCTTAGAAGTCTAGGACTTAGATTCTAACAGCACAAGACTATAGAAATGCCTATGGTTGAAGACTTACTACAAGGAGGGTTCTTTAGAATTTAATCTACAAGTGCTTCTAACACATGTCAGACGCTCGACCTTATTTTATTTTGAGAATTATTGGTCATTCCTCTCACTTGAGGGAACTAGCCTATCACTGACTCTTTCGGACTTACAACTCACTTGGAGGAGTTGCCAGCTAACACCACCTAAACATATTTTAAATTCATGATGCCAAGTCTTATGAATACAAGATGACTGGGCAGTTATCTTTTTGAGAAAGGAATTTTAGAATCCTAGACTCACTCTCTAATTCCTAAGAGAATGTAAGGTATGAAATGCACTAACTAATGCACATTTTTTTTTTATTTTTAACATTTTAACCCGATGATCATTTTAAGCCATGGGTATGCAATTTATGCATATATGGTATGCAATTAGAAGAAAGTCATGGGCTAAATCAATAATAGAAGGCAGACTTTCCCAAGAAGTCAGTCTTTATCACAGGTTAGATGCCCCTATGTGTAATAAAAGAAGTTTCTCAATTCAAGGATTGAAGCAGTATGATTGCATGATTTTTAAGAGCTAATTAGTTTCTAATTTATTTTAAGCTATTTTTTTAGGACTTTAATTTATATATGATTTTGAATCACACTATTTTTATGTTTGAATTTATTAAATTTAATTAGGTAGAAAATTTAATTTTTTTCCTATGAGCCTACGTCTAAGCATTCATCATAGAAAAGCAAAAGACAAAAGAAACCTAGAAAGGTAGGTTAATTTTACTACGCACCAAAATAAATCAAACCAATTTTAAATTATAAAATAGGCTAATGCGCCGGGGTATCACTATACACCTTGGAAGAAAGGAAAATGAGAAGCCAAGCTCTACTCTTATACAGTCCGACCTAAAACTACAAGTTTAGATCTATGGGTCTTCTTTCCAGGATCGTCTCCTTCTCCAGGGACCTCCATTGGGCTTCAAAAGGGAGCTCTGTATCATCTCCTAGCAAGGTCAGCTCCTGCTAATCCTAGACCCTATAGATCCTAACCTAATTTCAACCTCAATTTTATATTATAAAATTCAAAAATAAATCCTAAGCCCTACAAAATTAAATATCAGGAAAAATATAAATAACACATAATAGTTATATTTTAGAAACATACGGACTTAATATTAGTTGAATGCCAAGCCCACCTGTCCTATGAGCTATGTTAAGAGACTATTCAACACTTGTAAGCAAACATCAATTTTATAAATTCTTATTTATGACGGCAGTCCCTTTAACATAGCACCTTGCAGAAGATAATGTTAATTATAAAAATAATGTCCTACCATCCAAACTAATGACAATCAATCCTAGTCATTAGTTTAAAATAATACACCACAAAATAATAAAAGAAATTCTCATCACAATATTATAAAAAAGTATATAAAATCACAGAATGAGCTAACCTAAGTCTACAGTCTGTGACTTATAATTCTAATGTGTGAAGAAAAAGAGTCGGTGTGGAAAGACATTACTAGCCTTTTAACTTTCACTTTTAGGTTTTAAGTATTTGTTTATTTACCTTTGGATAATTTCAATTCAAATGATTTAATGATTTATTGATTTTTTTTGTCTTCTTTTTAGGTACATTTTATTATGTTAAAATTAGATTAGGTTTTTAAGAATAAAGAATATAATAGATATCCTAAGTCCTAATAGGATGATATCTTTATTCTAAGATAAAAATTCATTCTAAAAGTCTAACTAAAATCCTAAATATTTTAGTTTAACTTTTCTTTAAATTTAGAGGGTTTGAATTACTTCAGTTTATTTCACTTTGTTTTAAATTTCTTTATTAATAATGCTGTGATTTAGTTTGAATTAATTTTAACATGAGGTTTAATTCATTTATTATTATGATTCAATTTGATTTTCTCTTTAAGTTAATTCACTTGTTATTATGATTTTAGTTTCATTTTAATTTTTTAGCTTGATATTGATATTTATTATTTATTCTCTTAATTTGATTCATTTTTATTTTACATATTTTCTTTATTGATTATGATGATTTATATCTTTTAAGTTATTAAATTTACTTTATTTGTATATTAAATTTGTTTTACTTGTATAACTTTAGATTGATTAGGTTCTTAATGTTTATATTCTTTGATATTATCTTTGTTTATTGATTTTATTAATTTTGATTTAGGGTACAGCTTTATGTATAATTTTATTTTATTTTTATTTCATTTATTTAATTTTAAGATGCATATAGTTTATTCATTACATTTAAGTGTAGGTATTTCATTCATTCAATTCAATATAATTTCATTTGTCCTTTTATATTAATGTTCATTAAACTAAGTAAATTTATATTCAATTTATTATGTTTAATATTACTCCATTTATTATTCTTCAATTCTATAACTCATTTATATTAATGATTCTTTCTTATTTTAATTTATTCATTTCATAAAATTCTTTAAAGTTTCATAATGAATTTAGACTTAGATGATTAATTCCAAATTGTATATTTCATACATTATGAAATGATTCAATTTACTTTAATTAATTTGAAGGAAATGATCATTATGTCATTTGGAAAGGTTCTTTTAGCATTTAAGATAATATCATTTTCCTTTTCTTCATGACTTAAGGAGTTTAAATAAAGGTTATTCCTTTGTGCATTAAATTTATCTTATGTTACTTTGTCATTTTAAGTTTACTTCAACTTAACTCAAAGTTTAATTACAACCTTAACTTTGCATATTTGCATTTATACCATTTCACTCCTTAATCTAAATGGTTCTTGATATGACACTTAAAATACCACTAGTCGAAGTACGAATCTTGATGCCAAAAGCAAGTTGATCTTAAGTTGAAACTGGTCGAGATCAAGCACTTAAAATATCATTAAAAACTTTGGGGCATCAATTAAATCCCTAAATAGCACTTAAACATAGAGTGCTTATAGTCAAATCGAGCGCCTAGACGAGCCGGATCTAACAAGCCCAAGATCTCATAATTCTGACTTCATTTGAACATTCAAATACTTAAAATATATCAAATGATCAAAGGAATCATTTTAAGACGTCCATGGAGTGGTTGGGTTTGCATGTATTTACGTAAACGCCACTCCTCCACCTATAATCTCTCATTTTTCACGAGGGATGTCGCTAAAGAGAGAGAGCTCTAAAACTTGAAAATCCTCCAAGCATAATCGTTACCACTGACGGCCGCCGACCACCGGCCAACCACGGCTGCCGCCGCCGTACCGCATCCGGCTATTACTGCGTATCATTATCACCGCCGCTTGGTCTACCGCCAACCATCGCTGTCCATCTCCGCCGGTCACCACCATCGCCGGTCGGTCATCCCGTTGATTCTGCCGCCATTCGCCGCTGTCATCAATCATTGCCGTTGGCCACCATCAATCCTCATCATCGTCAACCATTGTTGTTGGTTATCCTCGCCACCACTGCCGTGCCATCGTTGCCATCGGCCGGTATTGCCGTCGACCATCGTTATCACGAGCTTCACTGCCGAGCCACCACTGCCGACTATCGCAGGCCATCTCCGCCATCACTACACCGACGACGCATCGTGCCGCCGATCGCCATTTGTTCATCATTATTACTAACAACTATTACACTCTAACCACGACTATATTGCTCGACATATTCGATTATCGTTCTCATATATAATTTTGTAATCCCGTTATCAGAAAAATTTTGTACTCTGAAATAGATACATAGTGAAAGGTTTTTACTAGATTAGGTCCCGTGATTTTTTCCCTCTTTTCGAGATTTTTTCACATAAAAATTCTAAAATTTTATCATTAATTTTTCAAATATCTGTGTGTAATCAGAACAAACTAAAAACTTTTACTCTGTACTAATTTTCTAAAGTTCTAATAATATATTTATATATTAATATACAAATTTCAGAGATCAATGAACTTTATATTTCAATTTATAAATAGAATTATTATGATTAACAAGATTATTATTGTTAAATATGATTAAATTTCATATTTTCATTTAATCACGATCTTTAATGTAAAATTATTTAAGTTTTATTGCTTTCAGTTGGCTTGAATATTTTATTTAAGTGTTCTGATATCAATTATAATATTTTAAATTTATATTATTGATTTTATAATTTCTATACTTTTTTTAATTTAATATTTCCTTTAAATTAATCTAGAGATTTGGAAATTCAAATACTCCAAATTCAAAGGTCAAATGGGTTTTAAATTTTTATGACAAGTGGGATTCATTGTCAATTTAATTTTTCTAAAATTTTACTTTAATCAAATATATACTTAAAGTATAATTAATGTTTTGATTATGTACTTAAGTTGGAATATGCATCCAAAGAGGATTTATTCAAAAATTGGGTTCTTGTTGATTTATTATGATTTATTTAAGTTCATATTAATTAATTTAATTAATTAATTCAATTAATGACCTAATTAAGATATTTTGTGAGTTATTATATTCCCATGAGTTCCAATGGCTTATTTATGATCATTAGGGTATATTATGATGTTTTGAATTGATTTGATGAATTTCCATCATTTATTTAATTTGTTATTAATTTTTTTTAAAACAACTTAAAGAATTTTATTGCTCAAAAAAGGAGAATACAAAGAGTCCTTAAGATGGAACCAAACGCTTGCCTAATGCTCAAAGAGCTACATGAAAGCCTAAAGATTTTAGTCCCAAATCTAAGTACATAAAATAGGGAAACAAATTAAAGATAAAAGAAAACTAGAGAAATTTAAATAGTAGACTAAAGACCAAATAGTAGGCTTGAGATAAGCAAGTAGAAACAACAACAAAACGCCCATAATGAGATCAAGAATGTTCTTAGAGGAGCTTAAAAGAATTAGCAACAAATACTTCCACCCAAAGGAATTAGCAAACATCAGCACTAGGCAAACATAAGAGGCTGAAAAAAAGTAAGCTTAGTAGCAATATGATCTTCAAGAAGGATAAAATAGCCCTAAAACAGCAACAACACTAGATCAACCAGAAGAAGATTAGCTAGACAGTATCAAGGGAATACTGCAAGACTCTAAGACCTGCAAAAGAGATCTATAAGAAAACTTTAGAAAAAAGATAATAAAAAAGACTCAGGCTCAGTCAAAGAAGTTACTAGGAACAACAAGATATGTGAGCATCCAAACTTCAAGAAGAAGGGTTACAATCACATATAATGTTACTAGCCATAGTAAAGAAAAATTTAGACATCATAGCCATCATAGCCAATAAGACAAAGGCAGCCAACCAAAGACCAACCAATAAAGTAGCCACACAATAGAGCTCCAAGAAAGATCCACCAAAAGATAATCAACAACCATCAGAGCCAAACACAACCAACCAAAGAGCCCACCAATCCAAAAGGGCAAAACCAAAGGAGGACACCTACAGGCAAACAAAACAACCCAAAAACCCAAGGGCCAAACACTAGAAATAGTAGGCACCCAAGGGTCAGTTAGGAAAGCAAAAAAAGGACCAGTTAAAAATACATAGAAAGAGAGCACCACACCTCTCAAAGAAACATCAGCTAACCACTCCAAAAACATTACCAACACCCAGAACAACCCACCAGAGAAAAACCACTAAGATGGAGAAATAAGACACCACCCAAAAAAAACAACACCAACCATAGTGAACCAAAAATCAATGCCACGAAAGCATAAATAGCTGACAAAGCCAAACCACCAAAAGGGAGAACCCAAAAAGAAGACAAAGGCATAGGCCAGGATAACACAACACCACACCCCACAAAAAAAAAAAACCAACAGTCAACCAGAAAACTAAACAACCAAAACAACAACAGGATGCAACCACCAACGAAACCCAAACCCAAAACAACCAGCACCAAAGCTAGAAATAAGAAGGCACCACCCATAGCTGCCATAAAAGCCAACCTAGCCAACCACCACCAAGACAAAGGCACTGGTCAGGATAGCAAAAGAAAGTCAGCTAAAGAAAAAAAAAACTAGCTAAATGCAAAAACCAGCCCACAAAAGAGCCACCAAAGGAAACCATAAGCCAACCAAAGCAGAAACCAGCATAACCGTCAGCAATCATAATAAATAGAAGAAAGCAACCATAGCCAAACCCAACCCAAATCAAATAAGGAAGGGAACAAACACAAAAGGAGCAACCAGAAAAAAGAACATAATCACCAAATACCAACAAAGCCCTCTAAGCCAACCATCTGAAAGGAACTGGAAATTAGATAACAGAGACCATCCAAAATGAAATAGCCAGAAGGACAGAAAAAGCAATAAACAACCCACAAACAAAAGGAACCAGCAGAGAGAAAGTCCAAGCCCTACATAACACCAAATCAAGCATCCAAACCACAAGCGGTACCAAAGGCACCAAAAAGCAGCAATGCCATGATAGAAACAAAGACAGAAACAAGGAAACCACAAGAGAAAATCACCTGGAAATAACAAACAGCAGAAACCAAGATCCCAATAAAGGCTCACAGAAAAAGAAATTCAATAGAAACATTATAATAAGGAAATAAAAATATTATTTACAAGAAGATTTAGAGCGAGTGATTCTCGACAAACTAGGAGGGACATAAATCCTTACATTCTTTTTCTTCTTTTTATTATAAACTGTTTTATAACCATGTCCTTTTTCAACAAAATCACCATCCAAAAAAGAATCAGTGTTATTCAAGAAAGAATAAGGATAAAAAATAGTAACTAATTGCTTAGAAGAACATTCAGCATCATCCAAAACTTGTGAAGTAGAAATATTAGGAATAACCAGTAATTCAGAACTAGAAATTAAAGGAGCAGATATAGACTTATTAAGTTGGCATTTTTCAAAATTATTAGCATCCAATAAATCAAGCTCAATATCTTCCCTATCACCATTTATAAGAGAAACAATAGAAGAAGAATCCATCTTGTCAATAAAACCTTCTTGAATGGGAAAAAAAAAAGGAATATGATCATTCCCCTTAACACCATCAAGGTTATTGCTAAAAACCTGAATGGGATTTTCATTCAACAAATTTGAATCAGCCTTCAAAGAGAAAGAAAAATTAACAATATTAACATTAAATCCATCATCAACCTCATCTTTTTGAACATCAGGATCATCAAACTTTAAATGGTCACTAGAAACTAAAAGTAAATATTTAGAAACATCTACAATAACTTTCGCATTAGACTAATCTTTTTCACTAGTCAAATAAATTATAATTTTATTAATCTGAGAATCCCCATTATTCTCCATAAGCTTAGACTCTCTCACAGCTTTCTTGTGAAGGTGAGGATGAGCAATAAAGCATTCGAAAGTTTCATGACCATGTGTTTTACAGTGACTGCAGAAAATGAGAACATTTTTGAAATCTAAAAATACCCATATTTTTCAAATCCAATCCGTATCTCCTTAGGGTATTTTTTCGTAACATCAATTTCAACAAGGATATGAAAAATAAACAGCCTAGTTTTAGCTGCTATTGCATGATCAATTTGCAAAGGTCTACCAAAGATAGAACCAATAACATGAAGAACTTGATGATTATTAAGATGAACCCAAAGATTGGGTAAAGAAATCCAAATAGGAGCAATTGGGGACTCTTCTTTAATATCGAAAAAAGGTGTCCATTTCAATAAACACATTTGACAAATTTTAACATAATAAGATCGATGAACAAAATGCGGCTATAATCAAGATCATTAGAAAGCTTAATAAGAACATGTTTAGAATCTAATAAACCCACAGAAAAAGTACCCAAAAGTTTTAAGCTATGGAAGAAAATCTGGATGTCATCCATATTCGGCCGACGGAAAGAAACTTTTCATATCAAACAAAAAAAAACAAAAAAAAAAATAAAATAAAAAAAAAAAAAAGAGTTTAATTAAAAAAGAAGAGCTACCAAAGAACTTGATGCCCTAGCTATAGATCATTTGGGTTTGCCAGATTCGGTTTAGACGCCATACAATATAAAGCATTTTTTAAATAATTTTTAATTTAGTTAATTTAATTAATTAATTAATTTTTTTAATTTTAATTAATTAATTAATTATTAATTTACTTTTTTAATTTTTTAATTTTAATTTTAAATTTACTTAATTTAATTTTTTAATTTAATTTAATTAATTTTTTTTAATTTTTAATTTATTAATTTAATTTTTTTAATTTTTAATTAAATTATTAATTTATTTCATAAAAATGAGGGTTTAGGGTTTTAAATTTCCAATATTAAGATTTATTGCTCAATAAATTATTAAAAATTTACCTAATGTGTGTCTTAATATCAATTTCAATTTCCCAAAGTTTCATTTCAATTTTATTATTTGTTTAGGATTAATTAAGGTTTGAAATTTTCATTCAAACCTAAATTAAGGTCAAAATACTCAACATAATTTGGGAATTTTAATTTTAATGGATTCCTCTCATCAAGAGGAATCCATAGAGCCTAAGTTTGTATTTTTTGGATTTATATTTAATTTCCTATGATTTTTTAAAATTTTAAGCATTTTTCTTAATTTTTAATTTGGAAAACCCAAAATTTTCATTTAGGCATGTCGGATCCATGTGGATTTGATGTGGCGTCGTGTCATCGCACCATGCAGGATCCACGCTAATTCGTGTTTAAAAGGAGGTACACAGGTTAATTATGGATCATCCGATTGAAGATTGAACTGATGTGATTCGACTCACAGTTCCTCTTACTAGATTTAATCAGAGATCCAACTAGATCTCGACCATTTATTCCTTTTGAAAGGAACATACGGTGGAGATTACGTCTCCTATGATGATGGTGGAGGCTGAGAGACGTCAATCATTTTCATGTGATTTATGGCTATTTGATTGTCGAAATCACGCGATTTCGATGCTAAATCCATAAGTGAATGAAAATATGGAGATCTAAACAGTTTGATCTCACTTGAGATCAAATTTTCTTTGAAAAGTACCAAACTCAAAAGCTTAAGGGATGTCGTTAATGACATACCTCAATCCTGATGATCTCCGGTGGTGGGGTTGACTCCAATAGCTGTGAATTGGTGTGAAAAGCTTCTGTGCTAATGGAATTGAGTTGCCTCCCTCTCGATCACCTCCTAGACCAACCTTGGCTTAGATTTCATCAGCTTTGGTCATTCTTCGACCTCCTGGTACCGAGGGGATCAAAGAAAGATGGGTTTCAACTTCATGTGAGGTAAGGAAGGTGATGGGTTCACTTGGGAATAGCTTTAGGTGAAGATACCATTGAAGTTGAGCCTCTTAAGCATGTTTCTTCTCCTCTTGGTCTGCTGGGGTGATTATAATCCTTGAAAACTAGTTACATACTTACTAGCCATCCAACACTTGCCTAAGCTAAAGAGGTGGAATGGGAATGAGGTTATAGGGTTGGAGTTGGCTTTACATGCCTTTGACTTGCCATGGCATCTTCTTTGCTTTGGATTTAATTGAAGTTGATTAATTGGCTTAATGTTGTATGGGAATCAACATTAAATAGGTTTTAGAATGGTTTGGTTGCATCCCAAGGTAATTATTTGAAGATTGGGTTGAGATCCTTTTGAATTATGCCATTAATGATTTCTTTTATTGGTTTGATCTAAGTTGCCTCACTTGATGGATTAGCCTTAGATCAATGCTTGGATTGTGTCCATTTAATTATTAATGAACTTATTAATCAAAGGGTTTCAAGGATTTTAAAATTTATGGAGTGCTTACTTTAGGTTTAGTCCATTTTGATGTAATTGGATTTGGGTTGATTTTAATTAAGTCAAATAGTTTATTTGGCTCAATTATACTATGTTTAATTTTTAATTGGGTTAATCCAAGCAATTTGGAATGCATTGGATCAAATAAGTCTAATTTTATTTTATTTTGAACCCATTTGACCCAAATTGGGCTTAATGGGTTATTTGACCAAATTGGCCAAATTGGACTAAATGATGGGTTGATTTAGATTCAACAATAATTTTTAAATGATTTTAGGCAATTGATTTGAGTTTATTTAAATTTGATTTGGGTTTAAACCCAATAAGATCCATTTAGGCCCATTTAGGTCAAATGACCTAATTAGCCTAATTAAGGACATAATGGACTTATATTATTTAAAATTAATGTTTACATATATTCATATCATCATCTTAATAATTTTGAATGATTTTATTTGGTCAAATTTTGTGGGTTGACCTTTTGACTTGGTGGAACCCACATAAGTCAAACCCATGTAAAAAGGGTTGACTAATCTTTAACCTTTGATTTAGACTTGGATTTATTTAATTTTATGTAATGATTTTATGCTTCTAACTTTATTTGATTTGGGTTTGTTTGGATTTAATTTGAATTTCTTTAGGTTTATATGGTCATTAGCTTAATTAAGGTAATTAAGTTTAGTTCCCTAATTACACCCTAATCTAGGCTTATTCAATTTCAAATTTAGAGTAGTGTATATCTAGGTTTAAGATTTAGGTTGAATCTAATTAAACCCATTAAGTTAGATTAATCCAAGAAGGGTGCACTAGATCACTAAGTGTGATGACCTAAGTGCTTAGTTAGGAGACTTTCTAATTTAGGATTAGAAGTCATAAAGATTGTCTTTGGAAGAAATGTTAACCTCATACAAAAATGAGGTCAACACCCATCTACTATAGTTTATGATAAAGATGTGAAATTGATATCTTATTTTTGAAAAACCTTATAGAAACTAATGGGAACACAACTAAAACTCTTCTCTACATGTCATCCATAAACTAATGGACAAATGAAAGTTGTTAATAAGATATTTAGTTGAAAAGAGTTTAGAAAACTAGAATTTAACATTACCTACATCTGAATTTATTATTATGGTTCCATTTCAAGAACAACTCTCAAATCACTTTTCATGATAGTTTATGGATATAACCCCAAAATGCCTATTGACATAGTTAATACACCTACTCATGTATTTTTTGATTCAACATATATATTGCATGTGATTTTCATAACCTTCATGAAGACATAAACAAATAATTAGAAATATAATTGAACAAAATAATAATGATAAGAACTATAAGGAAGATGAGGTAGTGATTATGTATTTGTTTGTATCCATCCTGAGAGATTTCCTTCCACCAAATATAAAAAGTTACAAGTAAGAGCATATGGGACATTTAAAATTATTATGAAACTTAGTACTAATGCTCATGTCCTTGAATTACCCCCTTACATATTTATTACCCCTATTTTCAATGTAGAAGATCTAATATCTTTTAAAGAAGTTACCCAATCTATAAATTTGCAAAATGATACTTTTATAGGAGGAGATAAAAATTATTTATAGGTAGCTATCTAGCCAATATTATTTTAAGTTGAAAATATCATCATAATTAAGACCCCAATCAATGATAACACCATTCAGAGATTCTTTGTCATGTGAAAAGATATGCCATCAAGTGAGGATACATGGATGACCTTGAAAGAACTATAGAGCTTCACCCCCAAACTTCTTGAAGACTTTCAAAGACTTAACTTCTTGGAGAAGAGTTCTTTGAGGCTAGAAGGAGTTGATGTAGCACAACAAAAGATGAAATGACATGTCAAAAGTCACAAACCAAAGCTTAAATTTTAAGGGCTTTTATTAAACTTTATGTTATGGTATTTATGTCCCATATGTTGTGTTATGTAGGAGTGGATGTATTTGATCATGTTTAAGTGCTATAAAAGAGTTATGATTGAAATCATGTGAGTTAATGTGTTAAATTGTATAAGTATCATTCTAACGCATAGGCACTACGCTTCTAGTGCCTTCATGCTACATTTTGTCATATTTAGTGCTTGGGGATAGAGAAGTTAGCACTTTGGTGCTAGCTTGTGGCACCTCAGTGTTAGTCTATGGTACCTTGGTGTTAGACTATACTTCCTTGGCTCTGCAAAACGAGAGGTTATGACTTTTTTTCTTTAGTTTTTGATAGTTTTTCCTCTAAGAGACACATCCATTAGAGCATTGTACTTACATAAACTTAGTTTGACCTAATAAAGAATTAGACTTATTTGTGTTTGAAAACTTAAGTGAAAAACTCTTTGTTTAGAGCTTAGTGGCCGCTCCTTTAGAGGATTCGATGATCCTTTGCTATCATTCTACTTAGGTGAGTAGGATATCTTCGTATTCCTTCCACTTTGGTGACTGGTAAACCTTGGCGCATTTCTTCTTCCTCCATCCACTACGATGCCTTCTCATCGTGAAGCATCCATCAATAGTACCTTATTTGAGTACTTTGCAAGTTGTGTTGTCTCTATGGAGTTTTTATTTGAAACACCACACAGATCTCAATTGTACTTATTTAGATAATTAATTACATCATTAAGGGATAAACATACTATTTCAAGAATGAAAATATTATCCTATAATGGATTTAGTTATTTAATAAGGATTTTTAAGATTGACGAGTCTATAATATACTAGAGATTTTTGTCCTAAACTATATAAAGATAGAATTTATTTTAATGCATGGTTCATTGTTCCCTATAAAAGCAAGCCCTTATACTTAATTACATCTTAGAAGAAAGAAAATTTCTCTAAGAAAACTCTCAGCTAAAGAAATTAGCTTTCATCTTTATGAATTTTAATGTTTATTTTCAAATGATGATTATTTTAAAAATCAAGTTGGATTGATCCAGAAAAGAAAGGGTTCTTTTTGAAGGTTAATCGAGAATAAGTAGGAAATGCTTAAGATACTGGAAGGTCTATTAAGCATTTCAACCTATCAACTATTTGGCTTTATAATTTTAAAAATGAAGTTATTTAAATTTTAAGTTTGAAATCTTATTCGAAAGTTATGACTTAGATTATAATTGCTCAAGAATGTAGAAATACCTAAAAGGTGAAGATTTATTCTAATAGAATGCTTCATACCTTAAGTATAAACAATGTTTCTGACATAAGATAAAAGCTCATCTTAATTTAATCACAAGAATTTGAAAATTATTAGTTCTTTCTTATTTGAGAAGAAGAATCTATCCCAACTCCTCTGAACTTACTTCTCACTTAGAAGGGTTGCTAGCTAATACCTCATAACAATTTTAAAACTATGAGTTCAATCTTATGAATGCAAGATAGTGTGGCTATTATATTTAAGAATGAAAGTTAAGAGCCTACACGCACTCCCTAACCTTAATATTATGATTGGAATGTTGTGCTTCTAGCAAATGTAGTAATTTTTTTAATTTTTATATATATTTTGACTCATAATTTTCATTGAAAATTTTTAGGTATGCAAATCATGTTTAAAATGAGATGTTGTTAGAGTTATAGTACAAATCAAAATAGAAGGTAGACTTCTCCCAAAAGGGTGTTCATCCTCACATGTCAGATACTCGTTATGTGTCATGAGAGAAGGGTCAAATTGAAGGATTTGAGAAGAAATATGCAATCATAGATCACAATTCTAGAGCTTTCTAGTTGCTTTCAGTGTTTATCCCCACGACTTTAATTAATGAAGTTATGAATTATTTATTTTTCATGTTTGAGTTATTTAATTTAATGGGATAGAAAATTAATTTTTTTGTAAAAGCTTAATGCAAGCTTTTATCACAGAACACATTATTCATAAAAAGATACCTATGAAAAACATATAGTTCTATTGCATACTCCAAAATAAATCACAATAAAATTAGTTAAATAAATAGGCCAGTATGGCCGAGTACTGTTATACACATTAGAAGAAAAGAAAAAGTGGGCAGGCAAGCTCTGCTCTTTTACATCTTAGCCTAGAACTAAAATTTTAATTTATGGGGGGTCTTCATTAACTTCAAGATTGTCACCTTCTTCAGAGACCTCTTTAGGCTCTAGAAGGGACTATCAACTAGTAAAATAAGCTCTTACTAATCCTAAACCCCATAGATCCAACATAATTCTAAATTTAAATTATATTTTAAATTCTAAATTAAAATCCTAAACCCTATAAAATAGGTGTTAGAAAAACTCACAACACACTAGTAGTTATATATCACAAACATGTGGGCTTAGCACCGGAGATTGCCAAGCACACCCATTTTATTGGGTTATGCTTAGAGACTTAAGTAAAACATTTATAAACAACAATATCTATTATTATTTTTACTATGATAGTCCCTTAAAGTGTAGCTCCTTACAAAAAATAGTATTAATCTAAAATGATGTCCTAATATCTAGACTATAGAGCAAACAATCTAACCATCTAGACTAAAATAGTATACCAGAAAAAAAAAATCACATCATAGACATATCATCTTCCTTAAGTCTAAGCTTGGTGACTTAGTAATCTAGTGTATGAAGAAATAGACTAATGTGGTGAGACTGTACTAGCATTCATTTAAGTTTAAGTTTTGATTTGAGATTTTTATATTTGTTTGATTTACCACAAGACGGTTTTACTTTAAGTGGTTTAGATAATTTAAAGATGTGCTTTAAATGTTGAGTAACTTATGCTGACATTGATTTCAAAGTTTTAAATAGTGAGAAGAAAAATAGGTTTTGTTTGAGATAAAACCTATTCTAATTAACATACTAACCCTAGTGAAGTAAGTTTTTTATCAAAGGATACATAGTTCCCAAAAAGCTAAGTCTTCTAAACCTAGTGCATTTTGACTAAATTTTGATTAAGTTTTTTTTTTGATTTTTTTTATTTAGTTTACTTTTTTATAACTTTACTTTGGTAGGTGTGTGTCATTATTAAACCATTAGTTCGAGATATCAAGGCCTCATACGGACTAGTAGTCTTATGACCTCGAGTGTCCAAACTAATACCTTGTGATGACTTCTTATGAAAAGTTCCAATTAATGTTTTAGTTTTAATAATGTTTATCTGTTTGATAAATAATTCAAATTAAATTTATTATGATTATTTAGTTTAAATTTAATTTAAAATTTTTTGGTAAAGTTAAATAGATTTTTTACTATTTTATATTGATTAGTTTAGTTAATTTAATTTTGTTGTTATTTATATTTTGGTGCCTTTATATTTTAGTTTGATTAGTTTAATGGTTTAATTTATATATATTTTAGGTTAAATAATTTTAAAGTTTACTACTTAGTTAAAGTTCTATTATAATCTTATTATTTGATTAAGTTTTTAATTAAAGTTCATTTCTTATTTTATTGTTTTAATTTAAGCAAATGTTTTTATTGAAGCTCAAATTTATTTATTTAATTTAGGTTTGTTCAATTTCACATTATTCATTATATTTGATTTATATTTATTTTAATTTTAATTTAGTATTTTTGTTTTGAGTTTGATTTAGATTTGCCTTATATTAAGAAAGGTAGAGGTAGACCTAAGAAGACTTGGTTACGATGTATAAAAAATGACCATAGTATGCTTGAATTAAATGAGAATTTGACACATAATAGGACACAATGGAGATGAAGGATTCATGTAGCCCACTTAGTGGGATAAAGGCCTGTTGTTGTTGTTGTTGTTGTTTTGACTTTGATTTCTTAAATTATTTCTTTCAACCTTAAATGTGGGATTTTAAAGATTAATTAACTTCAAAGAAGTGAAAAGTTTTTCCTATGTCCTATGATATTATTAAGACTTTTTTAAAGTGATTTTATAAATTTTTATAATTTCTATAATTTATAATTTATAATTTAATTTAATTTACCTTAGAATTTCAAAGATTCACAACTTCTGATGGAGAAGTTTTTTGATTTAAAATTTTTTGATTTAAAATTTTTAATAAGTCCTATAATTTTTTTGGTTTCATGTCAATTTCATTAAAACTTTTATATTATATCTGGTGCCTAAACTTTTATTTCAATCATAGGTGTATTTTAGGTATAATTTAGATATTATATTTTTCAATAAATCTTAAATTAAGTCTAAATATTGAACATTAGTTAGGAATTTTAACTTTTATTGATTTAAAAATTTCCAAAAGTGTTTGATATTTTTCTTAGGTTTATTGAGGTCATTTAAGATGTTTAGAATTAGTTTCATATATATATTTTTAAATTTTCTTTATTTTTAAAATTAGTTATTTTTATTAAATTATGTGTTCGGGATTAGAAATTTTAGATCCCTTAATTTAGTTAACTATAACCTTTGTATAAGGTGTGCTTTAACTTTAATTTCATTCTATGAAACTCTTACACCAAGTGAATAATTATTTTGAGCTTAAATAATGTTTGATTATTTCATTAAAATTGAAATTAGGCTAAAATTGTGAATAATAAATTAGGACTTTATTTTTCTTTATGTTTTCTCTAGAATATGAATCAAATGAGGGATTATTCATATTTTTAGGATCTTTGATTAATTTATTATAATTTTTTAAAGTTTTACTTAATAAATTAAATTATTTAATTATAATTAATCATAATTTAGGAATTTTTATTTTTTCTTTAACTTCATTGTTGTTGATTATGATGTTTTAAGTTAATCTCATACTTTTCCCAAATTTAAATATTTTTAAATTAATTAATTTCATTAATTATAGACTTTTAACTCAAAAATTTCATAACTTATGATCCCAAGTCTTTAAATTCTTATGGTAGTGAGTTTTAACCCTAATTATAATTTTTCCAAAGTTTCATTTTAACAAGAGACTTATTTTGAGTTTAGTTATGGTTTTATAATTTTCAATTAAACCCAAATTAAATATAAATTATCCAATAAAAGTTGAGTCTTTTGGGTTTAAAAGATTTGTCTCATTGAGAGGAATCCAACCCTTATTTGTATTTTTGTTGGGTATTTTATTTTCTATAAAATTTTGAAGTTCTAGGTAATTTTTATTAATTTTTTAAATTTAAAATTTTAATTTTCTAACTTAACCCAGTCAGCGCTGATGCAACACTGACTAAGAACCACTTTATGTGTGGTGACGTGTTATTTTATCATGTGTGATCCACATGGATCCCACACAGAAAGGTGGTGAGGATGCGGGATTGATCAGGACCGTCTGATCAAGGATGAGGTGATCCAAATTCAATCCAATTTCCTTAAGGAGTTTTAATTAAATGGTATTTTTAAATCATGGCTATTCATTCCAAATAGAAGAAATGAATAACTATGATTTTGTCTCTAACCTCTCGCTGAGAATCGAGAGTCCTTTCCACAAATGGGTTAATCTTCAGCGATTTAGATGGTAGAGATTAGGAAGTTTGATTGCAAATTGATCAAGGATCAATTTTAATAGATCCAAATGACTTAAATCTTAATATGGATAATTTTGACATCACAAATGACCAAACTAAAAGCAATGGGTGGTTAGAGTTAGGGAGTACCTATCCAGCATTGATCCTCGGTGGTGATACCATTTCTAAAAGCAATGATATGCTTGGATGAAGCTCTAGAAAGGATTTTGCACCTTGCCTCTCTCTGGATTGCTATGGAGACTAGCTACAACCACCATTCTCTAGAGTTTGATGTTGGTAGTGTGGTCAGAGAGGTCAGGGAAGAAGGGAAAGTCTTTGTTTGAGTTTGATTTTGCCTGGGGATGGTGCAAGGATGGTCTAAAGTGAGAATTGAAGGCTCTCTCCATCTCTTTATAATTGTTCTAGCCTCTCATCATATGGTTGGGGTTGGTCATAGGAAGCAGTGGGAAGGTTAGAGAAGGAGTTTGAATGGGTTAAGAAGTGAGGGAAAAGTTTGGAGAGGATGAGGTGGCTCGATCGTCTTCCCCTTCCATGGCCTCCACCTCACCTTCCATGACCACCACACCCTTTATATGGCTCTTGGCTACCTACTATGGTTATGTTAAGGTGAGTCAATGGTTGAACCCAACTTCAAATGGGTTTGTGGTTTGAGTTCAAGCAATGTCAGACTGAGATTCAATTGAATTTGATTTGTGTTGATCATAATCTATTTGATCACTTGACTTTAGATTCAAAATTTAATTGTTATTGATTGTCATGGAATTATTTTGAGATCAATTAATCCAAATTCCATATAAATTGAGCATAATTGGGGTTGGTTTGACCCATTTGATTCAAATGAGTCAAATTGGATCATTTAGCTTAATTAGCCATTTTAGAGATTTGCTTTTGATTCAATTATGTATAATTGATCATACATGATGTTTAGAAATGATTGATTTAAAAATTTTTAATTATTTGAATTATTTGAATTTTAATTTTGTTTAAAACTTATTTTGATCCATTTTTTCCTAAATGGTTTAATGTGAATTCATTAGTGTGAAATGATCAATTTGACTCAAATAAACGTGTATTTGGATTTTAATTATGTTCATTTAAGTTTTTGGAATGATTAGGATCAATTGCTTTCACTTATTTGATAGTTAATTTAAAGTTTGACTCATATTGACTACTCGTGGCCTAAATGGGCCATATTAGGTTCACTTGGGCTTAATAACCAAATTGGCTAACTTAAAACCAAGGAAAGGTTGGATTGTATTTACATATGAATTTGAAATTATTTAGCATGTTAAATTTAGGTTAACTTTAATTTAATTTTAAATTGAGCTCAATAGGTCCATTTTTGGTTAATTGGCTAAATTTGCCCATATGAACCCTCGTCGAATTTAGATTTATTTATATTTATGTTTAGAAATATTTATTTGATGGATTTGAGCCTTTGGAATGGCTCAATTTGATCAAATTTCGAATGGCTGAGTTTTGACTTGATGGGGCCTACATGTGTCAACTAAGGTCAAATGACTTAAATGGATACTTTGACCACATGTGAATTCAATTTTAGGTTCATTTGTGTTTATATTCTAATTTAGTATTTTTTTTTGTTTGATTTAATTTAATTTTTATTAAACTTAAATGATTTTGAGCTTAAATAGGTCAATTAGGCCAACCATCCAATTACTTCAATTTAGGCTCAATTGAGTTCAGATTTTAATTTTGATTTTATTAAGTTTAGATTTAATTGGATTTGTCTAACCCAATTAAATTTGGTTAGGTCCTAGTGGGGTCTACTAGGTTGACCTAGGCTTTCACCTTATTTTTTTATTATTTTAATTTTTTTATTTTATTTTATTATTATTTTTTATTTTTTTAAAAAATAAAATAAAAAAATATTAGGATGATGTCAATATCATTCAAAAATGATGTCAACAAATGAAACTCCAATATGTGTGGTGGACTAGTTAGAGTATATTGCACATATTGGTATTGACCAAACTAATCAACAGATCGTATGAAGGTTACAAGCAACAATGCTTGCGAAGATTTAAATTTGATTTGAAATTTGATTGTGAAATACAAACATGAACTATCTTAAGTTATTTTGATTTTAAAAAATTCATCTGTAGAGGAATCAAGATGTACTAATTTCTGAGAAGAATAGAAGTGTTGATAGGAAAATATTCACTCAAGAGTCTGATCTTATTGTAGTTATAATAGCCAAAAAAGATGTTGTTATAGGACTTATTCTTATCTTAAATACAATGGATTCTATTTTCCATTGATTTACATTGGCTAATCTAAGAAGAAAGCACTAGACTCACATTTTTCTAGATGGGACTAGGTAAGAAGGTAGTCTAAATGACTAACCAACATAGTGAGTGAATTCATAGATGTTTACACTAAGATAGACTACATCTTAAGATTTTATTTTTTCATCAATTTTTAATGAATAATTTAGGAAGAAAGCATGGGGACTCATATCTTCCTAGGTGAAACTAGTCAAAAGGACAGCCCTAATGACTAACAAACCTAAGGGGTTCTTGTTAGTTTGTGATGGCTAACATAGGAAGAAAATATGAGGACACACATCTTCCTAGGTGAAATTAGCCAATGGGATAGTCAGGATGACTAACCAACATAAGGGGAGGATCTATAAATGCCTATATTATTATAAATTAAATCTTAATTTTTTTTTGCAAGGATGCCACTCGAGGACTTATTTCTAACTAATTGTACTAGAGGGGTAAGACTCAAACTATATATACTTATTCCTACTTTTATTATACTAATCCCTAGAGGATGCCACTATGGATACTTAATTTTTTAGAGGTTTGGTTAATAGGTAGGACCTTAAAAGTATCTTAGTTCTAGACCTACATAACCTATTTAAAAATTGGGTCAATTGACTTTATCCATTTCTATGTTTTTCTACTTGGAAGGTGTTGTAGGGGCTTGTTCTTAAACCTAGATGGCCTAGTTAATAGGAAGGGGCCTTGAGGTGGTTTAGTTCCTAAACTTGAAAGCTAAACTAAGAAAAGGGGTCTTAAGTGGATTCATTCCTAATCCTCAAGTTTTTAGAAAGGATTCCACTACAGAACTTATTCCTGATTAATTGATTTAGCTAGCTATTAGGAAGGGGCATTAAGGTGCTTAATTCCTAATCTAAAAAGCTAAAATTAGGAAAGGGCCTTGAGTGGCTTCATTCTTAATCTTCAGAGCTTTGACTAATAGGAAGGGGTCGCATGGAATTTATCCTAACCTAAATAGCTTACTTAAAAAAGAGATGTCTCAGTGACTTAGTTCATTCCTATGTTTCTAGAGATGGAGCCTTAAAATGGCTTACTAATTCTAAATGGCTAATGAAATATCATCAAAATTTGATTTTATTCATGTATTCAAACAAAAGTAAAAATATAAATAAATTGCACATTTTATAAAGAAAATATCTCAACCCAGACAATCACATTAAGATATTATTAGTAAATATGATTTTATTATTTATTCCAAATTAGAGATACAATTCATGTTTAACATTGCTTCAAGTAACATCCATTACTAAAGAGCATTGGATGTTCTCCATTACAATCTATTAATTGATATGAACCTCCTTTATTGTCCTTTTCTACAATGAATGGTCCCTCCCATGTTGGTTCAAACTTATTGCTTATCTTGTGATGGATTAAAATGAGATTTCGAAGAATCAAGACCAAGTCTCATATTTGGAAAGTTTTAGAATGGATCAATTTATCATGGGCTTGAACCATACATGATTGGTAGAGTTTGAGGTCTTATTAATCTTTTGAACACTTTTTTTCATGACTTTCAAGCTCTTCTAAATGAAGTTTACAATTTTTGTATGTTGTAATTTGACTGTTGACCTTGATTCTTAAAGAAGGGAGTTACACTTCTAATGGAAGAACATCTTTGGCTCCATTGACCAAAGAAAAAGGCATATATTGAGTTGGTGTCCTGTATGTAATCTGATGGGCCCACAAGGCGTCAACCAACTTCTCGTGCCATTGACGTTTATTATCGTTAAAGATTTTTTTTAAAATCCAAACAATTATTTTATTAAAAGCTTTGGACAATCAATTAGCCTTGGGGTAATGGATGATTGAATATCTTCAATCATTGTTATATTTTTCACAAAATGATTTATCTTGATAGACTTGAATGCCGGGCCATTATTGTATATAATTAGGAGAGGAACACCAAAATGATATATGATATGTTCTTTAAAGGAACTAAGCACATTATATGCTTTCACTTCTCATATGTGAACAACTTTGGTCCACTTTAAAAAATCACCAATTTCAATTAATATAAAATGATGACATTTTGATGATGGAGGGTCAATAGGCCCAATGAAGTCGGTACTCCAACTCTTAAAGGGCCAAGAGGCAATCATTGGATATGATACATTAGGTGGCTGATGCAAAACTGCACCATATACTTGACATTGATGATAATGACCATAATTTTTTATGCAATCAATCATCGAAGGACAATAATATCCAATTTAATTAATTTTTAATTTTATTTTAAGACTAGATTGATGAGCACCACTCAATTCAGAGTGTACTTTAATTATGATCTTATGTGCTCCCTGTTTATCCAAACAACATAACCACATTTGATCAAATGACCGATGGTGCAGACACATTAATTAGTGAGGAAGACAAAGCTCGCTTCTTAATCTAGTTCACTAATGATTTATCTCTTGGGAGCCTCCCTTATTAAATATCAATGAATGGCTATCTTTAGTCATTTTCCTCTTGACCGTTAATAAGGGTAGCTACATTTTCAATTTTACTTTTCTATTTATATAATCCAAATATATAAGAAATAAAACCTATCAATTTTGAACTTCTATAAGGTTTGGGTCATCCTCTAGGCATGTGATTTTCTTTGTAAGATTTGCTAAGACATCAATTATGGAATTATCCTTATGTGATATCTTATAAAAAGTTATAAAAGGAATTTGTTCAAGTAATTTCATCATGTATTGATGATAATTGAAGAGTTTTGGTTATAATACTTTGTAGATTTCTCCCACTTGATTGACAACTATTTGAGAATCCCCAATGATATTAATTTTCTTAATTTCTATGAGAATATCTAATTCCAAACTAGTTATAAGAGCTTTGTACTCAACTTCATTATTTGTACAAGATTCAGATAAAAGATAGAAACGTCACATTATTTTTTTAGGGGGTTATAATAATCAACCTAATCCTTGCCATCCTTCGGATGGAAGAATTATGTTCTTAACCTTTTTAAGAGGAGGCTGTATCATCAACATATAACTCCTAGGTGATATTATTTCCCTCCCTTAAAATCATAATCTATTTTTCAGGGAGGTCATCACTCAAAAGAGAACCCCTCAATGAGTGGGTATGTTGCTAAGAAGTTAGCGACAGCCTGACCATTTACATGATGAGGAGGAGTGAATGTGATTTCAAATTGCAATAAAATCATAGGCCAATATGTTAGACATTTAGATAATGTCGGATGGGTCATGAAATAATTCAAAGGATTTACTCTTGAAATTAAATTCACTTCGTGCGAAAGCATGTATTGCCTTATTTTCTGGGCAGAAAAAACCAAAGATAAGTAATATTTTTTGATAGATGAATAATTCATTTTCACCATAATAAGTCTGTGGCTTATATAGTACATGGCATTTTCTTTGCTCTCCTTGTTGACTTGAACTAACAAGGCATCGAGGGAATCATCTAAGGCTACAATGTTAAGAATCAATGGTTCCCTTAGAATTGGGGAAGCCAAGATAGAAGAATTAATCAAAGATTGTTTTATATTTTTAAATGTATTTTGTCATTTTTAATCCCAAATAAATTTAGAATCCTTTTTGGTTAATGCCATAAATGGCTGACATCTTCTAGTTAGATTTGATATGAATCTTCTTAAATAAGCAAGCCTACCATGATAATATCTCAATTGTGTAAGACTTTTAGGAGGAAAAATTTTTAAGATAGCTTGGATGTTCTTAGGATCGATTTCTTTCCCTCGGTGTCTCACTATAAAGCCTAAGAATTTCTTTGAAATTTCTCCAAAGGCACACTTTAAGAGATTCATTGTTAGGTTATAATCGTGCAACCGCACGACAACAATCCTAAGACCATAAATGCGATTTTCTTTTTCTTTACTCTTGATAACTAAATCATCAATCTAACATTCCACTTGATTATGGATTAAAACATCAAAAAATTTAGTCATTGCTCTTTGATAAATAGCTATAGCATTTTTAAAACCAAAAGGCATGATCGTATAATAGAATATTTCCTGTTGGGGGTTCTAAATGCCATGTATTTCTCATCTTCAAGGGCCATCTTAATTTGATTATATCTAGATGATCCATCCATAAATGAGAAAATTTCATGCGATTAGGCAATATCCACCATAAGTTCCAGTATCGGTAATGGGAACTCATCTTTAGGACAAGCTTTATTAAGTTCTCTAAAGTCGACCCATACACATATTTGACCATTCTTTCTCTTCACGTGTACAATGCTAGCTAACCAAGAAAGATACTATTCTTCTCAAATGAACCCATCTTCAATACTTATTGTTTGATTTCTAAATGCATGTGTCTTAGAGCTTACTTTACTAGAGCTATATCTAGTTTAATTTTTAATTTATGGACCACTACATATGGAGATAAACCAAGCATTTCATTGTAATTCTAGATAAAATAATCCTTATATTTAGAAAGTAAATTAATCAAGTCATAGGAATCTTTAGGACCTAGTAGAGATCTTATAAAAGTTGATTGTGGGTCTTCTTCCATTATTAAATTAACTTCCCTCAATTCATCAACCATGGATTTTATTTCTTTAAAATTTTGGGTGCATTTTGAATTAAATAATCATCTAGATTATCTGATATTAAAAAAAAATTTTCTCCCACTTAATTGAATGAACTTGCAAAAAATTGATCATATTCTACATGATTACATATCATCGAATAGTACTCATCATCATTTAGAGGTCTAATGGTATCAAACTCAAGGCGAGCTTTAGATTAAAATTTTTTTATTTGGCTTCTCATAATCTTTCCATGCATTGAGCTATACCTTTGGACCAAACATGAATAATTAATTCATGTTTAATAGCATTCTTAACAAAATTAGGATACCAGTCAAAAGGAAGTTCCATTATTTCATTAAAATATGAGTATTAAAACTCAGAAGTAATGACTGGGGTACAAATTTAAACTTTTATGGCTTTCCAACCTCTTCTGAAAGGTTAGGGGACACTTTGACTTCCAATCTTATGATAAAATAAAGGAGTTAAGAGTCAAAGTGTCTACATACCTTTTTAATCTTTCATAAGTAAACAATTTAGGTTCATATGTAGATGCTTGAACCCACTCTTCATCACGATATGATTTTACCTACTGTCCTTTAGCTCTCAAGATGACCCTAACCATGACAACTAGACAAATGCCATTCATCTTGTTACACAAAATAGAGGCAATGTTGCTAGTCAAGTATTATGTTAATAGACAAAGATTTTTGGTGATTAAAGAGTTAGAAAAAGATATCAACGAGTGGTAGAAGAAAATAACCAAGGTCATGGAGGATACACTCACATGCTATAAGAATTGAGGATTAAAGCATCATTATAGCTAAAAAAAAAAATAAAAGTTCGATGATAAGATACTTTAATCTCCACATCAATGATAAATACTTCAAAACAAGCAATTTAGTACTTAAAAAATGTAGATGTAGTGGCTTAGTAGAATGTATTAAGTAAACTGTCCCACACATGGAATGGTTCCTACATCGTCAAAAAAAAAAAAAAAGGTTAGCCAAGGATCATACAAACTATAGACTCATTTGGAACAAGATGTGCTTATTACTTAGAATGCCAAAGGTCTGAAGAAATTTTATCCCAAAGATAAGCTTTATCTTTTTATCTTATTCTTCATTAATTTATTTTTTGGAAGCCATAAAATTCCTAAGTTCACACACTAGAGTGCTGCTTCTTTCCATTATAGTTTTGTACTCATTATGAAATGTCTAATTAATTCATTTGCTTGCTTCAAAGTTAAATGTTGAGAACATTTAACAAATAACAATAATCCAAGTCAGCAGTCAAGGAATTGTGTGGCGACTCAGTACACTCAGTGAGTCATTTTTTGGCCCATATAAAAGATTCCATCCAATGAGCCATAAAGGCTTGAACAGAGAACTTAAGAACTTGGTGCACCATTCTTGGCCCAAGGATATAAAAGTCAAGCATGAAACCTTAGATAAAAATTATAAACACTCATCTCAATTTTATGGACTATTAAAGGAAAAATAAAAAAACCAACACTCCATGTGGTTCGTGACTCAAGTGTAAAACCAACATGATAAGAGATCAGCGACTATTAACCAAAAAGATTAACTCTCCATGGTTGGATACTAAGAAGACCAATACTCCTTATAGTTGGTGATTGAAGTGTGAGATCAATACTCTAAGTGGTTGGTGACTATTAACCATAAAGATTAACTCTTTATGGTTAGTGATTAAAAAAGCCAACACTTTGTATATTTGGCAACTTAAGTGTAAGACTGACACCCCAAAGGTCAATGACTATTAACCAAAAATACTAACTCTCCATGATTAGTGGCTAAAAAGTACAATATGTTGTGTAGTTGGTGGTTAAGGATAAGACCGACACCCCGTGAAGTCAACAACCACAAATCGAAAACCACTCCATAATCAGCACTCAGGTTCATTTAGTATATAATAAAGCAATTATACCATATATATATATATATATATATATATATATATATATATATATCTGATTAGTATGCATAACATACATGAGTATACATATATTATGTACAAAATGATTTTTCTGACTCATAGGAAAAGAGAAAAAAGAGAAGGAAAAGAAGCTAGCTAGCACTCCCCTCATCATCGCTCTCATTAGAGTTTGATTCTGAATAGGAAAGTACATTGTCAAAATCCAAGAACTTGGCATCCAACTGGTCATACTTCACTAATTTAGCAATGTCAAAGTCCGTGCCTTCCTTGAATTTTTATAGTAGTAAATCTCTATACTCATTAGAATCAAGAAAGCAAACAACTCGACTTCTTTCTTCTAAAACTCCTCAATGTACTGAGAGAGCTCCTCCAATTCTTTTCTCACCTTAATGAGATGTGTCAACCTTAGGGTAGCATGTTTCTTTTATTCCTCTTATTGCCTCATCTCTTCTTGAAGCTTGGTAAGTTTGGCTTCAAAATCCTTGAGCTTACCTATCATAGCCACAAGCTTTATCCTCACCATGGACAGGTCCTTCTTCTTGAAGAAAAAACTTTTTATAAACCTCCCAAGTCAACTACCACATGATAGCTTGAGTAGTAATCACAATGAAAGGCAATCATCAATCAGGAAGTTTTTTTGAGTGGTCCAACCCTTTAGAAAATATTCTTTGCCCTTGCTTAAAGGCCTTACTCATCAGCTCAACCAAGTTAAAAGTATAATTATTAACATTATATTTTCCATCTAGTTCTTTACTAGCTTTGCTTCTAATTTTTTTGGCGACCACAGGGAGCGTAACTCATGGCTCTTTTCTTAGACTTTTGGGGAGTTAAACTCTTCCTCGCTTCATCGGTAGGCTCAATAGAAGCCAACTTGCCACCAACTCCCTCGCCCTCAAACTCATCAAAGAACTGAATGGCTGCATGATCAAGGGGGAGGGGTGTAGAAGGATCATCCCCTACAAGAAAATGAGCAAAGAGATAAGAATATATAAGAGATGACAATAATCACAAAATCCATGTAGTGATAAGTACTTTTAATAAATAAACTCTGGATCTTCTCGAAATGGGGATAGTGATGAATATTCAGTGTCCTACCAGTCACTTTCTCTAAAATTTCCTTTGCATAAGCACCCACCCTGGAAGATGAACAATGAAATCAACTACTCAAGATTGGGAAAGTCCTTATCCTTGGTCTATGTTAACATAATCATTGTCTTCTTCAAAGTTGTTATGACCATAGTTAATAATTGACCCGCCTATGATAAAAGGGAGGTAGGAAGGTAGTAAAATAGCTCGCACAAAAAAAATAAAAATAAAAATTCCTCACTCTGAATTGTAGGGAAACTAATAAAGATTCAACCAACCATAGTAAAAAATATTTATAAACAAGGTAAGAAGAGCTCGATAATGCAAATATTATATTAGACATTAAATGGAAAAATCATCATAAAGTCTCGTAAGAAACTTGA
This sequence comes from Cymbidium sinense, assembly GCA_021442155.1. Taxonomy (NCBI): domain Eukaryota; kingdom Viridiplantae; phylum Streptophyta; class Magnoliopsida; order Asparagales; family Orchidaceae; genus Cymbidium; species Cymbidium sinense. The sequence goes on along the minus strand of CM038231.1, from coordinate 58,072,742 downwards.
GTGACGAAAGTCATGAAAAAATGATTAAAGCATCTACTCGCACTTGTGATAGGCATAAAAAGACTCGATGAGAAGTAATGAGTAAGAAACAGTTGACCTCATTTTGAATGAGGTTAACATTTCTTCCAAAACTAGTAATTAGGATACCTAATCTTAGATTAGGAATCTCATAATTAGGCACATAGAGCACTATATTTGATAGCCTAGTGCATCCCTTCTTGGGTTTAGTACAACCTAATGGGTTTAGGTGAACTCAACCTAAACCTCAAACAAAATTGAACTTTTAAATAAAACACATAATAATTAAAACCTAAATCCAATTAAGCTTAGGTTAAGTTCATTTAAAAAATTAAACATAATTACTCTAATTAAATTAGAAAATCACTTAAATCCAAAGAATTAAAATTAAAATTAAATAAATCCAAATAAACTAAAAAAATTAGATCAATTAAATAAAATAAAATTAAACCCAAATCAAGGTCAAAATGGTCAACCTTTCAAACCTAAGTTTTACTTATGTGGGTCCTACCAAGTTGAAGGTCAACCCCATAAAATTTGACTAAATAAAATCATTCAAAATGGTTTGGATGATGATATAAACATATTTTAACATGAATCTAACAAAATATATCCAATATGGCTTTAATTAGGCTAAATAAGTCATGAGACCTAAATGGGCCCAAAAGGGTCTTATTGGGTTCAAACCCAAATCAAACTCAAATCAACCCAAATCAATTGTCCAAAATCATTTGAAAACAGTTATTGAACATAAAACAAACCATCATTAGGTCCAATTTGACCAATTTGGGCATTTGACCCAAAAGACAAACTTAACCCATTAAGCCCAATTTGGTTCAAATGGGTCAAAATTAAAATCCACTTGAAATTAAATAAAATTAACCACTCAAAATCATCTCAAACATACGCTAAAGCATGCTTGGAGTCCAAACATAATCTAATTAGGTCAAACTTGGTCATTTAATTTAATCAAATTCAAACCTAACCCAAGCTTAACCCATAAGACCAAGATAGACCAAATTAGGTTTTAAACCTTAAGTAAATGAAATTGTTTGATCCAATGCATTCCAAATCCTTGGATCAACATAATTGAAATGCAAAGCTAAATAAGCTATTGACTCAATCCAATCTTACCCACTTAAGCCATTAAGGGTTTAATATGTAATGAACTCATGGAAAATTACAAAATTTATTAAATCCATTAATTGAAAACATCATAAAGAATGAAATTGATGTAATTGAAGCATTAACCTAGTCCTAATTCAACAAATGAAATGAGTTAACTCAACTTGCATCAAACTTCCTTAAATGGCATAATTGAACCCATGTTCAAACGTAATCCCTTGGAATGCACTCAAACCCATCCTAAAATGAATTTAGGATGATTGGCAGCTAAAACCAAATGGATTAATCAAGCCCAAATGCATCCAAAATGATGAAATATGCCATGAAAAAGATGGATTGCATGAAGCCAAATCCAATTTGCCCAATTCCTCATCCTCTTAGCATTCCACCTCCATAAAGCCTTGGATAGCTGTTAAACAACTGAGGATCCTTGGAGATAGCCTCCAAGGACCTCAGTTAGCTGTGACTGACTGAAGGAGGAGAAAAGAGAGTTAAGAGGCTCAACCTCTAATTGTAAAACCCAAGAAAGAGTATCTCATTTGAGATTGATCAGTCCACTACCTTCCCCACCTAAAATGAAGATGATCGCGACCTTGCTCCAATCAGCTCGCCATCAGGATGCCAAAAAATGACCAACATATCGAAAATTATCTGTGACTTGGTCTAGGAACCAATCCATGGAGAGGAAATCCAATTCCTTTCTCCCTTAGCTTTGTCACATCATTTTAAAGGTGTTCGAGTCAATCCCATTGTCAGAGGCTGCCAAAGTTGTGGTATGCCATGAATGTCACTCTTTTAGCAATTGGTTTTGGTCATTTTTGAAACAAAATTGATCTCAAGTGAGATCAAGCTGTATAAATCCATTTGATTTCATTCACTGATGGTTTTGGAATTAAAAATTGAGCAATTTTGACGGTTGGATCATCGGAGATTAGCTTGAATTGATGGACGACTCTCAGCATTCATCCCTGTCGAAGGAGAAATAGTCTCCGCTATCCATTCCTTCTGTTAGGAATATATGGCTTTGATTTAGATGGATCATTTAATTAAAACCCTTATGGAAAACTATTGATCGATCAGAGCCGTCCGGTGGAATTAGCCCAGGTGCACCATCATTTTAACATGGGATCCATGTGGACAAATACTGTGGCGCTGCTTGGAAAGTGGTGCTACATCGGATCTATGTGGATCCAACACATTTAAAATGAAAATTCAGGTTTTCTCAATTAAAAAATAAGAAAAAATGACAAAAAATTCAAAAAGTCATAGAAAATTAAATATAACTCCAAAAATTACAAAATTGGGCTGTATAGATTCTTTTTGATGAGAGGAATCTATTAAAATTAAAATCTCTAAATTATGAGGGGGGTATTTTGGCCTTAATTTGGGTTTGAATGAAAATTTTCAAACCTAAATTAATCCCCAAAGCATTGATCAAAATGATTTGAAACTTTGGGGACTCAAAATTGATGTTAAGATACATATTAGATTAAGTTTTTCTAATTTATTGGATAATAAATCTGAATATATTAAACCTATAATCCTAAACCATAATTTTAATTAAAATAAATTAATAATGAGTTAAATAAATTAGAAAAATATGGGAATAACTTAAATTATCATAACACATCCCAATGAATATAAATAAATCATTGAAATCCACTAAAACCTAATGAATCACCAAAATCACCTAATTTGGCCTTTAGTTGAATTAATTAATTCAATTAATCAATGTGAACCTAAATAAAATATAATAAATCAACTAGAACCCCACAAATCATGAATAAACCCTTTTTGGATGCATATTCCAGTGGGGAATCAAAGAAAAATAAAATCCTAAATGATCCTCACTAAATTAAGCTTAATTTATATTTTAATTAAATAATTAAAACTTAATTAATTCTAAACTATACATCTAATTAAGGTAAAATTTTAAGGAAATTAAATTGGCAAGGAACCCCACTTGCCATAAAAATTATAAACCCAATTGACCTCTAGATTGGGAATTCTTGAATTTTCTAGTCTCTAGGTCAATTTAAAGGAAATAGTAAATCAGAAAAAGCATAGAATTTACAAAACCCATAATACAAACTTAAAACATTATAATTAACATTAGAACACTTAAATAAAAATACTTAAGTAAACTGAAAGCAAAGGAGCCTAATTAATCATAAGTTAAGGGTTATGGATAAGTAAAAATGTGGAATTTAATTATATTTCAAAACTAGTAACCTCTTAATAAACTGATATGTAAAGTTCATTAATCTCTGAACTCTATAAGTCATCAACATATAATATAAATACATTAAGGCCATTTAAATGAAGGAATAAAGTTGCACAAATGCAAATATGAAAGATTATGTATAATTAAACTTTAGGGTAAGTTGAATTGAACTTGAAATGACATAAAAATCTAAAGCAACATAGGACAAGTTTAAAACACATGAAAATAACCCTTCTTTAAACTCCTTAGGTCATGATGAATAAGGGAAATCACATTATGCTAAGTGATAAAAAGAACTTCTCAAATAACATAATCATCACTCTATTTAAGTTAATTAAAATGAATTAAACTATACCGTAATGTATGGAATCATAATTTGGAATCAACCATATTAATCTAAACTCATTAATTAACATTAAAAAATTTCATGAAATGAATAAATTGAAATAAGAAGGAATCATTGATACAAATGGGTTATAATCAATGAATAATCAATTCAAGATAATAAAAATAGAGAAAATGGATTATAAAATTAAATAATACTAAACTTAAAATTGAATATAAATCTACTTAATTAATAAACATCAATAAAAATGAATAAATGAAATTAACTTGAATTGAATGAATGAATAAGATACATACACCTAAATCTAATAAGTAAACTAAATCATTCTAAAATTAAATAAACAAATGAAATGAATATAATTTAAATGGAACATAAAAATATAAAAGGTGAAGTATTAAGTTAAATAAAATTCAACATAAATGTTTAACCTAAACTAAAATATATTAATACTAATAAACAAAATGAAAGAATAAAATATATTAACCTCAATACGTTTGATTGACATAATAAATAAATATCAAATATGAACATTAACAAAAAGAATGAAAAATAAATCAAATAAAAAAGAAATTAAAAGAAGATTCAAATATTAAAAGAATTGAAATTATATATTTAACTTCAAATCAAATCATCTAAATGAATCTAAAAGGATTAATTAAGATACTTAAGGATCTTAGTTAGACTTTTAGGATGAATCTTCATCTCAGGATGAAGACTTCATCCTATTAGGACTTAGGATGTTGAATAGAATGGGTTCCACCCAAAATAGAACTTATTATATTCTTCATTTTTGAAAACCTTATCTGACTTTAATAATAAAATGTATCTAAAATGAAAATAAAATTGCAAATCATTAAACCATTTAAATTGAAACCATCCAAAGGTAAAAATAAAGAAAATTTAAAATTCAAATTGAAACTTGAATTAAAAAAGAGGCCTAATAAAGTCTTGCCACACAAGTTTATTTTCTTCACACACTAGATCATTAGGTCACATATCCTATACTTAGGTTAGGTCATTCTATTATATTTTGTGATTTCTTGTGATGTTGTGATGCAAAATACATTTTTATTATTTTATGGTGTATTGTTTTAAATTGTATGGATAAAATTGATTATTGTTAATCTAGATGGTAGGACCTTATTTTTAGAATTAACATTATATTCCATAAGGGGATGTGTTAAAAGGGTCTGCCATCATAAAAAAAATTATAAATGTTGTTTGCTTATAGGTGTTGAATAGTCCATTAGCATAACCCAATATGATAGGTGGGCTTGACAAGCAATTAATACTAAGTCTGTATACTAAGTCTGTATTTTTCTAAAATCTATTTTGCATGGATTAGGATTTATTTTTGAATTTAAAATATAAATTTGTGCTTAGAATTAAGTTATAATCTTTGGGGTTTAGGATTAGCAAGAGCTGACCCTATCAACAGATTGGTGCAAAGGTCCTCTATGAAGCCCAATGGAGGTCTTTGAAGAAGGAGATGATCCTGGAAAGAAGACCCATAGATCTAAACTATAGTTCTAGGCCGGGCTATATAAAGGCAGAGCTCGGCTACCCATTTTCTCTTTCTACTAGGGTGCACATTAGTACGTAGTAGCATTGGCCTTTCTGTAAATGTCTTGATTTATTTTGGGTGCACAATAGAATCAACTAGCTTTTTTAGGTTTCTTTTTATGATGAATGCTTAGACGTAAGCTCATAGGAAAAACTAAATTTTCTACCCAACTTAAATCTAATCAACTCAAACACAAAAATAAAGAAACTTGAAACTTCATATAAATTAAAGCCTTAGGGATAACCTAAAATAAATTAGAAATTATTAGCCCTTGAAAATCATGCAATTATATTGCTCTCAACTCTTGAATTGGGCACTTCACCCATTGCACATAATGGACATTTGACCTGTAAGGATGACCACCTTCATAGGGAAGTCTATCTTGATTTATTAATTTAGGCCATAACTATTTCTAATTGCATGACATTTAGACATAAAAACAAAAACCTAATACTTTAAATGAATCATGAGTCAAAATATTTAAAATCTAAAAAATGTACATTAGTTAGATGCATTTTATACCCTACATGATTCTAGGGATTAGAGAGTGAGTCTAGGTTCTTATATTCTTTCCTAAAAAGAGAAAAACCTAGCCATCTTGTATTCATGAGACTTGGCATCATGAATTTAAAATGCGCTTAGGTGGTGTTAGCAAATAGCCCTTCTAGGTGGGTTATAAATCTAGAAGAGTCAGGGATATGTTTCTTCCCTAAAGTGAGAGGAATGATCGATAATTACTAAAAATGAAATTAGGTCGAGCATCTAACTTGTGTCAGAAGCACTCATAGACTTAGGTTTTGAAGCATCCTCCTTAGAGTAAATCTTCAACCCTAGGCATTTATGCAGTCTTGTGTTGTTAGAATCTAGACCCTAAATTTTTAAGAAAAAATCAACTCAAAATTTAAATTTAAATTTAAAATTTAAAGCCCAATGATAATATAGTTGAAATGCATACTAGGAATCTTAGTATTAACATACATTTCCTCCTTCATCTCGATTGACTTCCAAAAATAAGTCTTTCCACTTTGGATCATTCCCAATTGAAATTCCAAAGTATCATTCCTTTGAAAACTAACTTAGAAATCCTTAGAAATAATATCTTATTTCTTTAGTCGAGAGTATTCTTAGGAAGAGGCCTTTCTTTGTGAGATATAATTAACTATAGGGGCTTGCCTTTATAAGAAACCATAAGATAGTTTAAAATAAATCCTGTTCTGCTTCCCATATAGTTCAAGAGAAAACTCTCTAATACATGTAGCATTAGAAGTCTTTTATTAAATGATCAAATCCATTATAAAATAACATATTTATCTTTCGAGATAATATGCTTATTCCTTAATGACGTATTTGTTCATCCAGATAAGAAATCTATAAACTCTATGTGGTGCCATAAAATTTTCCTACTGAAACATGAATATTTCCTTCACAAATATGATTTTATTGCAATTATAAATAATAATTACAACACACTTGCTAAACACCCTTTTATATCATTTTTAAAATGATATTTTAATGGGGTTTGATTATCATTCCTTGGTGAGTGCTACATTATTACAAAGATAATTAAACATGAAGTTAACTCTAGCAATAAAAAGAGAAGATTTATTATACTCAATAGAGCATCAATGCGAGATTAACTCAACTTCCATGGTTGCCAACCTCTATTGAGACTCCACCTCCATAGCTTGCCTTCACAATGACTTAGCTTTCAACATACAACTCAGTGAGTTCTTGCTTTGATGAGTACATTCCTTCCTATAAAAGAGCAATCCTCCTCTATAAGGTGATGAACTCGACGGAGTAAAAGAGCAACTGAGGTTCTCCTTCAACATCTCCTTCTTTTGGGTGGGAGGACACATTCTTCTTGGACTTATCATTTTCTCGGTGAGTCAAAGGAGAGAAACTCACCAAGATTTCTTGGATGTCCACTGAAGTGAAGCTAGCCACCTTGGTAACTGATAAGGTTGGAGCTGCAACTGCTAATTTCAGAAGACTCAGAGCCTGGGTCAATACATGGGAGTGTCAGAGTTGCCCTTACACAACAAGGAATAATTTCAATAATTAAAGCGATGGGGATTTTAATGAATCAATCTGCTAAGGGTAAGATCCTTAAGATTGGAAGCCATTATTAAAGTGAATGAACTTTCTCACCACTCAAATAATGACTTAGTAACTTGCCCATGGTGAGATGAACCATCATTTTAGGGCTACCAGGGAGTCAAGAGAAATAATCTTAAGAGCAGGCGAGTGCCCATTATCACCTTCCACTGATGTCTGAACACTTATCATGCTAAGTTGCAAATAAAGGGTGTTAAGAAAACATAAGTAACAACTAAGTTGCCTACCTTAGTGAGATATTCCTCCACCTTTTTCACATTGGTGGTTTTTGTGAGCCTGCTTATCATGATTTCCTTCAAAAATTGAGGGGGCATCATCTTCTTACTCTCAAATACTCAGCATCTCCTCCACATTTGAGAAAAAGATGACTCTGCCATGGCATATGAAATCTCCATAATCAAAAGAAGAGGATCATTCACCTCCACTCATGAGTCTTTGACACTGCTCTTAGTTAGAGCAACAAAATTGACTTGCCCATTGATGGATGAAGTACTCATCTCTTGGAGGGATAACCATGAATTCCACTGATTTATTTTTTGTCTTTTACATTTTCTTCCAAAGACTAGCCTAAAGCTTATAAGGGTGAACATCACTGTGAGATCTCTTGGAGTCCACAATGAGTGAAGATGTCTCTTATAAAAGAAGACTATGCAATGGAGAGTGATGTAAATTCTGCAATAAGCAAGATAAGGTATGCAAAACCTTAGGTTAAGGTTCCTTTTATAGATTGGGATGTGGGAAAAATGTCAAATAGAAAAACCATTTCAGAGGTGATGTGAAATTAATGATAAGAAAACCTCAATTTTCAATGATTTTCTAAATATTCATAAATTCTTGTCTTTTTCATTCTTTTACTATTTTTTCAAGTTGGCTTACAAGGAGTAGAAGAATTGGGAATTTAAATGTATATCTGAAAATACAAGTGGACTAAATGAATAGTGAACAGCCACCAAATGAGATCAAACTCATGCAAGTGTGCTACCCACTAACAAAAACTCGTCACACATATGATAGTGGGAAAGAAAGTTCCTGCCAACAAAGATGAGGCATGGTAACCTACCTCGTGGATGAACACTCACCCGTGGAGAGACAGGTGGATTAGAAAGATTGATTAGGCTACAGACTGAGGTTTGACAACTTGCCTCTAATATGATAACTCAGACATTTGCAAATGACGGAGCATCAGAATACAAATAGAGCTGGTCATCCCAACAATCAGGAGAACTTCAACTACAGGACTCATCACTGACCGCTAGGTGTTCACCTCTTTCTAGTGAGTCCTTTCTTTTATGTAACCAACTTTCCTTATGTATATTTTTCATATGTAATGATTCCTGAAGTCCTTATAAAAAGAAGAATATTTAAGAGAGATAAGGGACCCTATCTTTTTAGATTCCTAACTTTTCCTAGGTCTCAAGCTTCCACTGTGTTCTATAGAGTCCCCTTTAAGAGGGAAATTCCATTTTGTACTAAAATTGTTTGACATTATGGGACATTGTGAAACTTCAGATATTTCATGTGATTCTCTTATTTTACTTGTTAGTTACTATTCCATTTCTTTTTTACTTTGTTTCCTAGGTACCTAAGATGGTTCTACTTCATTTCATGGATAAGTTTAGATTCAATGATAAACATATTATATATTAGATGTATATTGTACGGTATGATATATTTTACTTTATATCATCCAATCATTCATCCCATCTCTTTATAGTGATCTAAACATATCAATCATATAGTACTATACTAGTAATTTAATTTTTATTTCATAATAAATAAATAAATAAATAAATAAATTATAACATCAATCTAAAATATGAAACATGTAAAAATAAAAAAAATTCATGAATTAACTTAACAGAGGAACACAAAACAAAATAAAAACTAACATATAAGATAGAAGAAATGGAAAAGCTAAGTACAAAAGTTTATCAGTCCTAAGCGTGATCTAAGAGTGCTAAATTTATCAAAATTCAAGGCTTTTGTCTGTTATCATATTTTTTGCATCACTAAATTTAATATCTACATTTCCTTTCAAAATATGATCTCTAATATAATGATGAAGGAGATCTGTGTGTTTTGTGTGTGAGTGCGAAATTAGATTTTAAGTTATGTAAATAGCACTAATGTTGTGACACATTATTGGAATTGTACTTACTTGTAGACTAAGGCCAAAAAGTTATTACTTCAGGCGTAAGACCTGGGCAACATAACTTCTAGTAATAATGTACTCAGCTTCAGTAGTAGAAAATTATATTTCAGTAGTAGAAAAAATAATATAGTTTTATTTTTGATAGGCTATAAAATTAATGAGTGGCCTACAAACTAACACATATTTGAGATGCTTTTTCTATTAACATTGCATATTACAAAATCAGAATCAAAATATCCAATAGGATTAAATGATGTGCTCTCATAGGGTACCAAATTATTAAATTATGTCTACCTATAAAATACTGAAAATAAATATATTTTTTATAATTTTCAAATGAGACTCCTTTTCATTAGCTTGAAAATGTGCATAAAGATAAATACTAACCATAATATCAGGTCTATTAGAAGTAAAGTAAAGTAAAGAGCTTATCATGCCATGATATTTCTTAAGGTCTATGAACTTACCTACAAAATCCTTATCTAATTGTATACTAAGGATTATGATACTTTTACATCCTTTTGGTCTAAATTTTTTTGATTAATTCTTTGGTGCACTTTGATTGACTTAAGAATGTATCTTTTTTATTCTTGCTTTATATTGAATCCCAAAAAGTAAGTAAGCTCACATATCATGTTGATCTTAAATTATTTTTTCATTAGATTTGAAAAATTCTTCATACATTAATGAATTAGTATATTCAAATAATATATCATCTACAAAACTCTACATAAAAAGAATATCAAAATGTATTCTTTTGATAAATAATATAGTATTGACAAATCCTTTAACAGAAGAATTACTTAACAAGAAAGTAGTAAGCTTATCATATCATACATGAGGTGCTTGCTTTTAAATCATAAGGTTTTATTTATTTATATATATAATTAGGATATAATGAGCTTTCAAATTTGGCAAAAAACATACAATTATTGGTCATGGAAATAATCTTGCCTAAGAAAAGGAAGAAAGTGGTTGTGGAAATAACGGGCGGTGGGGACATGTCCCTCTCGGGATCTAATGACAACTTTATTGGTGTGTTATTGTAGAGGTGTCCATAAGAAGGCTATGGTCAATTTTTTAAGGAACCTGGTGGAAGATCACAATATCTTTTTGTTGGTCTCCTTGAAACCAAGGTTGAAGACATTAGTAAGAAAGAGGTTGACATCATTGCGGGAAAGAGCTGGGACTTCTTGCATCAGCCGGCAAGAGACAAATCTGGTGGAGTTTTTGCTGCATGGAGAGTGGATCTCATCTCCTTTTCTCCTGTGGCTCAATTCGACCAATGCATTGGTGGAAAAATCTACTTCCCTAACACCAACTGCATGAATGCAGCACTCATTTATGCTAATAAAGATTTTCATTTCTGGAGACCTCTTTGGAATATGGTTGCACCTCTTATGGACCTCGAAACACTGGCTATCATCGGTGGTGACTTTAATTGCATCTCGTCAGCTGAAGATAAAAAGGGTGGAAAAATTCTTGTCTATTCTCCTGCTGCTAGTGAGCTTGATGAATTTATGGTTGAATGCCATTTACATGACTTGGACTTCACAGGACCAAGGATCACATGGACCAACAACAAGGATGACGCTAGCAAGATCTGTTAAGACTCGACAAGTTTCTGATTAACTAGTGTGAATCCAACTTATTGCCTTTCTCCAAGATGAAACACCTGGCTTGGATTACATCGGACCACTATCCTGTTCTCCTTCAAATCAGCCAACCGAAGGCATCTAGTTTGAAGATCTTTGGCTCTCTAATCCCATGGCATTGAAGCATGTTTGGAAGAACTGGAACAAACCTGATTATGAAACTAAAGCTGAGATCATGGAGTGTAAAAGCACCCAAACTTTAAAGGCTCTACTTTAGGAGGGGCTGTTTGGCTATACACAGGATTTAACTTAAGTATATATCCAATAAATCTGAATTTAGTAAATCTCATGAAAGTTAAATTCAAAAAACTATTTAGTATACTGATAGTTAAATCTAGTTAAATCCTGTATTATTATTTGGTTACTTATATCAGAATTTAAGTTAGTTATTTTTTAATATTAAATAATAAATATTTAGAAATTATTTTTTATCATAAAATAAAATTAATAAAAGATGAATTAAATAAATAAATCAAGATAATGAAAGATGTATTGAAATAGAGATACTATTCCTCTTTAGTTTTTTTTGTTATTTTGAAGGATGATAGAAATGATGTTGTATCTATTTAGTATTTTCTTTTTTTGGACTACTTTTGTAACTATTTTTATCTATTAATGTAAAATGTATACTTTCAAGGCTTCTAAACTTGCAACTACTACAATTGTTTTCTTAAAATTAAGGCCTTTGATGCGATTAAACCATTAACTAAAAGCCTTATTTTATCCTTTATAATCACTCCGAAGTCATTTAATTTATTTTTTAATACCCACTTATTTTCAATCACACTTTGAGTTGCAAGTCTAGGTACTAATTCTTAAACATCATTTCTAGCAAATTAAGTCAATTTTTTGCATTGCTTTATACAAGAATTCATCATATATCGCTTCTTATATATTAGTGGGTTTAATCATGGTTATAAAGGTTGTATGACTAACCTCTTCTTTAAGACTATTTTTAGTCCTTGTTTCATCACAGAAAAATTTAATTTTCTTTTATTTTTTATTTCAAATTCTCCACTATGATAACTATGAATAAATGCAATGCTATAACCAATTTTTCTTCGAATCCGAACAATAAAAATCATAAATTCAATAAAGGATTCATTTTTGTGTCCCAAAAACTTCATCTAAGCAAACCTATAAAAATCATCAACAATAATAAATTCATATGGCTTTCCTGCCAAGCTAGTGGTGGTGATAGAACTAAATAAATCCATATTGACTATGTCTTTTATAGACATAAATGCAATCTTAGTTTGCTTACCAAGTTGACATGAACCACACAAATAATCATTAGTGAAATAAAGTCTAGGTATCCCTCTAACCATGCTAGCCTATATAATCTTCCTAAGTGTGTGCATGCTTGCATGGTACAATCTCCTATGCCACAACCAGGACTCATCAAGTGTGGGTTTAAGACATACCATCAAAGAATAATTCATGTCATACAGATTAACCATATAAATATTATTAATCTTAACACCTAAAATAATCTTATCATTTAAATTAAGCAAAAATTTATTATTAAGAATCTTTATATTAAAAATCTTATCACATAATTGAAAGTAAATTATCTTTTATACCATCAACAAGGACCATTTTTATAAATAAATAATTATTTCTATCAGTGGTAATTGATTCAAATGAGATGACTTTGCTTTTGTCTCTTATCATGTGTCTTGAGGACTCATTGTTTAAGTTCTACATGCCTCTATTGATTATTGAGTGATTACAAATCTACAAAATAGATTTAGGTTAGTTTTTTGAGAACCCAAACTTGGTTGTGTCCATGTTTAAGCTCAATTTGTACATGTGCAATTTATGCATAGATTTTCTTTGTGTCCATGTCCAATAATGCTAAAAGAAAAGCATTGAATATTAGGAAAGGAATACATGATTTTATTAGCATTAAATATTTTCTTTTCTAATTTGGTGTGTTCTTTTTACAAATTTCAACTTCTTTTTTCAGACTTTCATTAGCATATTCAAGAAAGTAAAATTTTTCATTTAAGTCTTGTCACTTTTTGACATTTTGGATTTCTAATTCTTAATAATCATTTCTCAAATTTTCATGTTCATGCAATAATGTGCTATGAATATTTTTTAAAGAAGAAAATTTTCTTTAGTGCTAAATATTTTTAATGATTTAAATACAACATGCAACTCATCAAAAAATTTTAAGAGTTCATCATAATTGAGATTACTTACCTAATCATTTATAGAATCATTAGAGTTTCCTTTTTGTATCAAATAGAGGTTTATGAATTTTTCTATAACCTCTTGTGAAGAGTCTTAATCTAAGTTAAAATAAAAAGTACACCAAGTTTTTCTTTTACCCTTCTTAACATCATCTTTTTATTCTTATTTATCTTTCTGGTTGGTGTTTCTAAGTGAAGGATACTTTTTTTTTTATGTGACCTAGTTTCTTACGTTTATAACAAATTAGATCAACAACCTTAAAAAAAATTTTAGTCATACCTTTTGCCTTTCTTTTGATCAAATTTCTTCTTCTTATCTCTTAAGAAAGTTTTGAACTTCTAGTTATGAATGATACATCGTTATCATCAGTGGTTCTTTCCTCCTTGCAACATTTAGAGGTATTTGCTTTTAAAGCAATCAACTTTTCAATTTTCTTGTCACTTGTGGCTATATTTCTTTGTAGTTTTTTTTGTTCATAAGCATTAAGAGAACTAAGTAAGTGATTAATAGAACAAATAGAAAAAAATTAGATTCAAAAATAGAAATAATCCTTATTCATAAACAAGTTTTTTATATAGTGTGTGTATATATCAAAAATATATTCATGAGATAACATTCGAAATAGTTTATAATCATGAGGTAACATATCCCTGACTCTTCTGGAAGGGCTGCTTGCTAACACCACCTAAGCGAATTTTAAATCCATGATGTCAAGTCTTATATATGTAAAATAGCTAGGTTGTTGTATTTTAGGAAAGAATCTAAGAACCTAGACTCACTCCTTAATTTCTAAGATTATGTAGGATATGATACGCTCCTAAGTAATGCACATTTTTTAGCTTTTAGTTATTTTGACTCATGATTCATTTAAGGTTTTAGGGTATGCATTTTATACCTAAATGACATGTAATTAGAAGTGGTTATGGGCCAAATTAAGAAGAGAAGGAAAACTTCCCCAAAAAAGGTGGTCATCCTCAAATATTAGATGCCCCTTATGTGCAATGGGTGAAGTGCCCAATTCATGGAGTTAGAATAATTATTAGAAAAAGTTAGTTATTTCTACTTGAATTTAGGTTATTCTTATAGCTTTAATTTATATGAAGTTTTAAGTTTCATTATTTTTTGTTTAGGTTATTTAGATTTAGGTTGGATAGAAATTTTAATTTTTCTAAGAGCCTAACGTCCAAACATTCATCACAAAAAGCACAATATAGACAGAGACCTAGAAAAGCAGGTTGATTCTATTACACACCAAAAATAAATTAAGCCAATTTAAATTAAAGAGTAGGCTAATGCGGCTGGGTACTGCTGTATATCCCAGAAGAAAGATAAAACTACCCTTATATATCCTGACATAGAAATATAAGTTTAGATTTATGGAGTCTTCTATTCAAGATCGTCTTCTTCTTTAGGGACCTCCATTGGGCTTCATAGGGGATCTCTACACCCATCTATTGGTAGGGTCAGCTCTTGCTAATTATAGACACCATAGATCCTAACTTAATTTTAAGCTCAAATTAAAAATTCAAAAATAAATTAAAATCCCTGTAAAAAAATGTGAGGAAAATGCAAACATCATACTAATAGTTATATTTACAAATATACGGGCTTAACATTAGTTGCCAAGCCCACCTGTCCTATTGGGCTATGCTTAGGGACTTAAACATACCTGCATGAGAGCAACATTTATATACAATTTATGATGGAGATCACTTTTTAGCACAACCCCCTATAGAAGACAACATTAATTCTAAAAATAACATGTCCTACCATCCATATTAACGATAAATAAGTCTAGCCAGCCACTCTAAAATAGCACACCACAAAATAAGAAAAGTATATCACATCAAATCATAAAATATCATAGAATGACCTAACCTAAGTCTAGGGTTTGTGACCTAATAATCTAGTGGGCGAAGGAAATGTATTTGTGTGTCAAGACTTTGCTATGCCTTTTTAGATTCAAGTTTCAATTTGGGTTTTCAATATTTAATTTAATTTAATTTTAAGAATTTTTAATTTTCATAATTTCACTTCATAGGTACATTTCATTATTATACCGGATATTTAAGGTATCAAGACCTCTTTCGAACCAATAGCCCTACGACCTCGAGTGTCCAACCTATATATCATACATTGCTAATTATAAAAAAAATTATTTTATTTATTATTTTAATTTCTTTTAGTTTAAAATTGGTTTAATTTATGACATGTGGTTTCAATTTATGTGATTTAATGATTTACAATTTCATTTTCATTTTAGATGCATTTTATTTTAAGATGAAATTAAGTTTTCAAGAATGAAGAATACAATAAGTTTCATTTTTGGGTGGAACCCATTCTATTCAATATCCTAAACCCTAATAGAATGAAACTTTCACCCTAAGATGAAGGTTCATCCCAAAGGTCTAATTAAGATCCTAAGTATCTTAATTAATCTTTTTTTGAATTTCTTTTGATGATTTAATTTAATTTAAGTTTAATTCAATGAATGTCTTAATTTTTATTTTGAATCCTTCTCTTCATTCATTTGTTCTTTTTTGTTTAATGTTTGATCGATCACATCTTAATTTGGATTATTTCTTTAATTAAGTTTAATTTAGATTTATTTAAGTTGTTATAATTTAATTTGAATTTGTTTTTCACTTTAAATTTAATTCATTTTTTATTATGGTTTGAGTTATATAATTTAATTTTATTCACTTTTATTTATTTGATTTGTATTATTCATTTAACCTTAGATTACTCAAGTTCAATTATTATATTAACGTTTATGTTATTGTAATTTACATTAATTTAGCTTTCATTTTTATTTTCTTATCCATTTAATTTTGATTTTAGATTAACTTGATTTATTGATTAATGTTTATTTTATGTTTATGTTTATTAATATTCATTGAGTTAAATGAACATAATATTCAATTCTGATTTATATGTCATCATTTCATTATATTTTAAATTTATAATTTTATAATTTTATTTTTAATTGGTATACTTAAATTTTATCTTGATTTCTTTTATTTCAGTATATTTGTTTCATTAACCTTCTTATATTTGTTAATGAGTTTAAATTAAAATGGTTCATTTCAAGTTATGATTTTATTAACATTTATGTATTATGAGTTTAATTGAAAAGATTCAATTATCTCCAATCATCTATTAAGGAAGTAATATCTTCATTATTTTAGAAAGGTTCTTCTTATCATTTGATTTAGTGTGATTACTATTTTGATTTAAGAAGTCTAAGAAGAGATGTTCTTATATATTAACCTATCATTATTTATTTTAATGTTTATATCATTTAGGTTTAATCAATTCATCCTTATTAAGTTTATTTGTATTCATATTTACTTTGTTATTTTGATTTAAAATACCTTAATAGGTTTATAAGTTCAACAATTAATAAATTTTACATTTTAGTTTATTAGTTAGTTTATGATCAATTATTAAATTATTAACTTTAAAGTTTAATTGAATTTCATATTTTTTAATTATCCTTAATATTAAACTCCAAGCTTATGTTTAATTAAGTATCTTTGCTTTCAGACTACTTGGAAGTTTTCTCGAAGTTGATATATATTATAATGTTTTAAACTTATTTAATAGATTTTATAAAATTTTATAATTTTATGATTTATTATTTCACTTATATTGACCTAGAGACTTGGAAATTCAATAATTCCTAATCCATAGGTCAATTGGGTATGAAATTTTTATGGCAAGTGGGGTTCCTTGCCAACTTAAGTTCCTTAAAATTTTACCCTAATAAGATGTATATTTTAAGTCTAATTAAAATTTTAATTATTTTTTTGTAACCCAAACTTAGCATAATTTATAAGAAATTTCTTAGGGGTTTTATTTTTCTTGAATTTATATATGGAAGATGTATCCATATAGGGTTTATTCATAAAATTTAAAATTTTGGTTGATTTAATATAATTTTTCTAAATTCAGGTTAATTAGTTAGATTAATTAATTCAATTAATTAATAAATTATGATTTTGTCTTATTAGGTTACAAAGGGGCTTAATGGTATTTTTAGGTTTATTAAAGTTTATTATAATGATTTAATGTGAATTCATCTTTTTTATGATTTTCTTAGTTTAATATTAATTTATTTCATTAAAGTTTTGGTTTTAGATTAAAAGTTCAATATTCATTGATTTACTTCGTAATAAATAATGAAAATTTTTTCTGAGGTATATTTTGACATTAATTTTAGTTCTCCAAAATTTCATATTGATTGATTTAATCGATTAGGATTAGTTTAGGTTTAAAATTTTTTATTTAAATTGAAATTAATAAAAAATTACTCCATAAAATTTGAAGATTTTAATTTTAATGTATTCCTCTCACTAAGATGAATCCATAGAGCCCTTATTTATATTTTTTGGATGTATATTTAATTTACTATGATTTTTAAATTTTTATCATTTTTTTTTGTAATTTTTAGAATTAGAAATTCTGATTCTCATCTTTAATCATGTCGGTGCCACATGGCACTGCTTTGCACGTGGCGTCACGCCCTTTGTCCATGCAAGATCCATGTGGATCTCGTGTTAAAAAGGCGGGCCATGCAGTTTTGATTTGGGCTTGGATGCTTTCGCGGGTTTCTTATAGGGTTTTAATCTTCATCCGACTAGATCTTGGCCGTCCATTCCTTCTATTTGGAACAGATAGCAGGAATTATCTTCCCCTCCTTCTGCTGGATAACCGAGAGCCGTTGACTCTTTGGGATTGATCATCGATGATCAGAGTGATGAAATTTTGCAATTCTGATTACAATCAAGAAGTGAATTACAATCGATCCATGCAGTTTGATCTCAATGGAGATTGACTTTCCTCATAAAGGACCAAAGCTGAAAGTTTAAGAGGGTCAATTAGTGGCGTACCTCATCGGTGGTGATCTCCGATTGTGGGGTCAACTTATTAGCTTTAGAATGATGCGATGAAGCTGTGGGAAGAAGGAATTTGATTATCTCCTTATAAATTGACCTATGGACCAGAGCACAGACGAAATCCAATAGCTTTGGTTATTTTTCGGCCTCCCGGTGGTGAGGGGATTGGGGTACGAGTGCTCTCGACTTAGATTGGGTCAATGAAGGTAGTGGAATCCTTAATTGGGCACAAAAGGATTTCTCTTTCTTTTTGCCATTAGAGGCCAAGAGCTTCTTTTAAGCTTTCTCCTTCCTCTCAGCCGGCCATGGTGATGGCCACCCTTGGAGGCTGGCTCTAAGGGTGCTTGACTGTCTCACACCTATCTAGAGGTGTTGAGATGGATAAGCAAAGAAGATGAGGGATTGGGGAGTTAGATTTAGCTCCATGCTGTCCTTACTTGCCATGGCATAGTTTTGAATTTTAGTTGGGATTGGTTTAGTTACTTAACCTTGCTGTCAATTACTCTTAACCCATCTTAGGATTGGTTTAAATGAGTTTAGATAAGTTTGAATGGGTTTGATTCACGCTTAGGTTCATTTGGTCTTTAATTATGCAATTTGTATTTGATTTAATTTTAGATATTGTAATCATATTTCTCTTGATTGATTTATTTTAGGTTAGGGTATAAATCATTCTTAATTGTCCAATGGATAATTAGAAATTTAATTGGCCTATGCCACATGAGAGTTTAATTCAATTTTGAGTCAACTCGACCATTTTGACTTAAATGGGTTAATTTGAATTCAATTGAGTCAAATGATGAATTTTGACTTATTTAAATTATGTTTGGACTCCTATCATGTTTAATCACATGTATGAGATGATTTGGAGTGTTCAATTTCATTTGATTTCAATTTTGACTCATTTGACCCAAAGTGGGCTTAATGGGTTAAGTTCGGGTTCATTTGGGTTAAATGATCAAAATGGTCAAATTGTATCCAATGATGGATTGAATTATGTTTAATTACCATTTCCAAGTGATTTTGGGCAATCGAATTGAGTTGGTTTTGGTTTGATTTGAGCTTGAACCCAATAGGGCTTATTTAGGTCCAATGATCTATTTAACCCAATTAAAGTTTTATTGGATTTATATTCTTTAAATTCATATTTAATCATATTTATGTTATAATTTAAACTATTTAGAATGCTTTTATTTGGTCATATTTTGGTGGGTTGACCTTTGACTTGGTGGGACCCACATAAGTCAAACCCATGGCAAAAGGGTTGACCATTTTTGACCTTGATTTAGATTTGATTTTTCTTATTTGATTTGATTTAAATTTATTTTGGTTTATTTAAATTTTTTTGATTTTGTTTGAATTTCTTTTGGATTTAATTAATTTTGAGCTTAGATAGGGTGATTAAGTTAATCACTACTTTAATCACCTTGCTTTGAGCTCAAATGAATTAAAGTTTCAAGTGAAATATGTTTGATTTAATTTATGTTTGAGATTTAGGTTGAGTCTATCAAAACCCATTAGGTTAAATCAAACTTAAAGAGAATGCACTAGGTCACTAAGTATAGTGTTTTAAGTGCTTAGTTAGGAGACTCCTAATCTATACCTCATCTAAAAATAAGGTCAACAAGGAGGCATAGACATTATCCCCAGATTTTATAATAGAAAAAAAGCAATTTAAATATCAAAAATCTAATTGTGCTAATTCTTTATCTTCTACTGACCAAGAATTGAAAGGGATTTTCCATTGACAAGTTTATGTAGGGGTTTATATAACATATGTCTATCATGTTGTAGATGCAATAATCAATTGATTGAATAAGTGTAGACATGTAAATTTTCAAAAATTCAAAATGTGTATCATCAAACATAGCAGGTCAGGTAATTGAGTACCTTTCCATGATGTTCCGATTTCCCATGTGTGCCATTATCAGATTCACCCATGGCATGGTTGTTAGACTGTTTAAGCAAGCAACATACTCTAACATCACTTATAAGAATGTCACACCCAAGAGGAGGGAGGGTTTGGATTAATAGGTACTTTTTAAATTTTTTGAAAAAAATAAGTAAAACTTTCAAAATGAATGAGCAAGAAATCCTTTGACCAAAATTTAAAACCAACAATCCATCACAAAAGTTAAGAGCAGCAAAAATAAAAAAAAAAAGAAAATAAAAAGGGGCACATATTGATTTATAGTGGTTCAGCCTAACAGATCTACATCCACTCTCTAGAACTTCTTCAAAAATTTCACTATACCATTTTAGGTACAAAAGCCAAAGCAAAGATGTCTCTCTTCTTAATAGGTAATGGAAAAACCCTACACCACTCCTCTTTTCTTTCAAGACAAGAAGAATGTCACTCTGTTTATAAGATAAAAAAACTCCTCATAATAGCAAATCTCAATCAAGTTCTCTTTATAAGAATAAACTCTCAAGTTAATGCTCAACTCACAATGTCAAGGTGAATGGAAAAGAATAATCAAACTAAGAGCAGCTTCACCAAAAATTTTCTCTGTAGGGATCTCTTAAGGAAAAGAGGAAGAGAGAATTCTTGGTGTGAAATTGATGGATTTAGATCATTGAAGCAATTAAATTGATAAATTAGGAGCTCTCCTAAAATTTTAAGAGAGTATGATTATATTAAATGGAGTTTAAGTTCAAGTGACCATAAAGAATTTAAAGGGAAAGGGCTAGCCATGCATTTGATAAAAGAAAGTCCTAAATCTAGAACCACAACTTCCTCCAATTAGTTCTCACTCATGAGAATGCCAAATCACATAAAATATAAAGGATTGTACACATGATTTTAAAATGCAGGTAGTGTTAGCTTGCAACCACTCAAGATGATTGTAAGTGTAGAAGAGTTGGGATAAAAGAGTGTGCCATTATATCCCATCTTCCCCGACTTGAATAGATCAAGCTTCTAGCTTATGCTAAAGAACTATTAATTATAAGGTGAGAGGTGTGGAGAAAATTTATGACACCACATAGATTTCAAAAATTTCTTATTTAGGTAATTAAATTCGTCATTAAAGAATAATATATCATCCTAAGAGAAAAAAAACTATCATCTTATAATGGATTCAATTTTTTAGAAAAAGACTCCTAAAATAAATGGGCCTATGATATTCCAGAGATTCTTTCCTTAAACTATATGGTGAGATAGAACATGGTTTATTTTATTGCAGGTTCTTAGTTCCCTATAAAGGCAAGCCAAATAGTTAATTATATCTTATGAAAGAGATAGTTTCTTAAGAAAACTCTTGATTAAAGGAGTTGATTTTTGCCTCTATATGGATTTCAGACCTTATCTTAAAAGGATAGTTAATTTGAAATTTCAAAGGGAATGCTTCAAAGAGGAAGAGTTCTTTTAAGAAGCCAATTAGGAATAAGTACAAATACTTTTAAATACTATGAAGCCTAGTAAAATTTTCAACTATCCTATCATTAGGATTTGCATTTTTGAAATTGAAATTATTAAGATTTTGAGTTGATATTTTATTAGAAATCTAGAATTTAAATTCTAACATCTCAAGATTATAAAAATGCGTAGGAGTTGAAGACTTATTCCAATAGGATTCTTCAAATCCTAATTATAAAAGCACTTTTAACATAAGTTAGAAGCTCAACTTAGTATGAACCTTAGGAATTATGGGTCTTTATCTCATTTAATATTAAAAACCAATCCGTGACTCTTTTGGACTAATTTCCCTCCTGGAAAGGTTACCAGCTAACATCATTTAAGCAATTTTAAGATCATGATTCTAACATCATTTAAGCAATTTTAACATCAAATTTTAGTGGGTTGATCTTTAAGATGATCAACTCTTTGATATGGAGTTGACGAGCCAGAAAACCATCAAACTCAATGGCAAGGTGGTGAGCTTTGGTCTCCACGGTCCGCAGGGAGGCAATATGAGATTAATTCACCATGGTTTTGACTCATCGAGACAAAGGTATATGTATCGTCCTTCCCATTAAGGATCAATGCCGGTGAGGTATGCTTCAAAACTGACCACACTTGCCTTTTTGTTTGGTCTTTTGTTAAGGAAAGTCCATCTCCATTGAGATCAAATAGTAAGGATCACTTGCAATCGATCCTTGATCGATTGCAGGATAGATTTGTAATCAAAACTACACTCTTTTGTCACTCTAATTGCTGTGATCAAGGCCAAAGAGCCAACAACTCTTGGTTCTCTGACAGGAGGATATGGGGGAAATCTCCATCGTATGTTTGAACAGCTGAGATCTAGCCCCATGATCTAATTTAAATCCTTTAAAGAAACATGAGTGAAATCTCGATCGTCCGATCAAAGATTGGATGACCATGATGAATCCTATAGTCTCTGCAACCATCTGAGCTAGATCCACATAGATCTAGCTAGTCGAATTGGGCTCCACCAAGTGTAAAGTGATGCCACATCTGCACCGCCAGTAAAAACGAGAAATTCCTAAATTTTTTGACTTAAATAAATGTTAAAGAAATAAGAGAAATTCAAAAAATTATAGAAAATAAAATACTCAATAAAAAATGCAAACAAAGGCTCAATGGATTCATCTCAGTGAGAGTAATCCATCAAACCCAAAATCTCCAATAATTTTGAGTAATTTTAAGTTAATTTGAGTTTAAATGAAAATAATCAAATACAAAGTAAACTCAAGCCACTCATCCAATTAATTGGAAACTTTGGGGAAATGAAATCAGGGCTAAAACACACTTTAGGGAAAATTTTCATGATTTATTGAAAAATAAATCTAAGGATAAGAAATTTCCAACTTTAAACCCTAATTTTGACAAAATAAATTAATATTAAATTATAGAAATAATGAAAAACTTAAAAAATAAATTGAATCATCATAATAAGCCATAATGAACCTAAACATTTCATTAAAATACTTTGAAATCTAATAAATCATAAAATGACCTAATTTGATAATTAATTAAATTAATTAATCTAAACTTAATAAAATCATAATAAATCAATAAAACTCTAAAAATTTCAATAAAACCTTCTATAAATGCATCTTCTAGAGAGAAATGTAAGAAAGATAAAATCCCTAATTAATTCTTTTTAATTTAAGTTTAATTTAGATTTTATTAAAATAATTGAAACCTTAATTAATTTTAAATTACACATCTGATTAGGTTGAAACTTTAGAGAATTTAAATTGGCAAAGAACCTCACTTGTAATAAAAATTCAAAGCCAATTGACCTTTGGATCTGAAGTTATTGAATTTGCAATCCTTAGGTCAATATAGTTGAAATAAGAAATTAGAAAAATCATGAAAAGTATGAAAATTCATAAAAATAATCTAAAACATTATTATTTACATTATAACACTTAAGGAAATTTTACCCAACCCTCGAAAGTTAAAGGAATTTTGTTAATCATAAACTTAAGGCTTAATGCAATAAAGAAAATTAAACCTTATGTTAATAACTTAATAAATTCATGTTACATCAATTAATCAAGTGAAATGTATTAGCCTCTATATTTTATATTCAAATATGGAATTCATTAACATAAGCAAAATTTTTTAGGTCCATTTAAGTTAATGAATGACATAATTCCAAATATAAATGAAAGTGATTAATCAAATCAAGCAAATATAAAATAACTTAGAAATTTGAAATGGCCTAGGTTAGGTTTGGTGCCCAAAATAGCATAAGTCTCCTAGGTTATGAATTGATAAATCAAATTTCATTTAAAGGGATTGAATTAATTGATGAAATCTTAACACATAATAAAATCAAAACCTAAACTAAGAATGAATCAAATCATTTAAAGGGAATAAACATTAAATCAATGAATGAAATTAATTCAACTAAAATCAAACAAATTAAACTATTCAAACACATGAATGTAAATAAACATTTAATCAAAAAAAAATGAAAATATTGAATGAATCAAATCATTTAAAAATAAATCAAAGCAAGGAATATTTAATCAAATTAAAAGAAATGAAACGAAGAATAAATCTTAATTAAATTCCAAAATATAATCTAAACTTGAATTAAACCAAATCTAACTTAAAAGAATTAAAAAAAAGTTAATTTAAACATTTAAGATCTTAAGGTTGACCTCCTTAGAATGAATCTTCACCTTAGGATGAATACTTCATTATATTAGGATTTAAGATGTTGAATAAAATCGGTTCCACCTAAAGTGAAACTTATTTTATTCTTTATTCTTGAAAAAATAAATTTCACTTCAACATAAAATGAATTTAAAAAATGAGAACAAACTCACAAATCAATTAAATCATTTAAATTGAAACTACCAATGATATTTAAACAAACTTTTATGGTGTTTTAAGTTGGAGTCGTTGGGGCACCACGTAGATCTTAGCGGGTACTTATTGAAGTGATCATGTATGACATTAAGGTATGATGTACCATCTCGAAAGATGTAAACATCATCCTACAATGGACCTAATCACCTAATAAGGACTACTAAGATGGATGAGTCTTCGTATATAGCAGCGATCTTTCTCCTACTTTACATGAAAAAGTAAAGTAGGATTTATTTTATGTCGGGTTCTTTAGTTCCCTATAAAAGTAAGCTTCAATAGTTAATTACATCCTAGGAAATAAGAATTTCTTAAGAAAACTCTCGATTAAAGTAATCAATACATATCTCCAAAGATTTCAAGGTTAGATTATTAAAGGATTAGGTATTTTTGGAATTCAAGTGGGAAGGTTCAATTTGAAAGATTTATTTTTATATTCTAAAGGAAGATAAGTAGGGAACACTCATGATACTAGAAAGTTTAGTGAGCACTCCAGTCTACTTTATAGTGAGACTTTTATGTATTTGAAAGAGAAAGATTATTTTTGTTTGAGTTGAAATTTTATTAGAATACTAAGGCTTATAATCCATCAACATAAGATTGTGGAAATGCCAAGAGATGGGGACTTATACTCATAGCCCGAAAGATACAAGCAACCTCAGATCTTAAATATAGGATGCATTAGTACAAACTAAAAGCACAACCTAAGTCTAATAAAAAAAATGGGGTATAATGGTTTACCTCCACAAGAGAGGACAAACCCACCATGACTCTTCTGGACTTACAACCATATGGAGTGGCTGAAAGCTAACACCTCATATTCTTTAAAACTGTGTAGGCTGATCTTATGAAAATGCAAGATAGCTAAGCTATTATTTAATTAAGAAGAAGATTAGAGTCCTATACTCAATCTCTAAGAGACTAGGTCATGATTGGCATGAAGACATGACATAGACTAAAATATAAAATTTTTATAATTCTTTATATCATTTTGACACATACATTTGGACAGAGGCTTAGGACAATTATGCCTTAATGCATGATAAAATTATATTATTGGCTCATTCAGCAGGATGAGGTGTTCTCAATTATAAAGGATGTTCTCATAGGTCAAGCATTCTCCTATCGTGCAAAAGTGGAGACCCTCCCTATTAATGAGTGAAATAAGATGTTATGCATGATGTTAGATCATTCAACATTCAACTAAGTGGTTGCTAAATTTTTTAATTAGCTTGATTATAAACTAGGCTTTAAAGTGAGTTTATGAGTTGTATTTAAAATTTAGTTATGAGATTGTTAGTGGGGATAAAAAAAATTAACTTTATCTTAAGGAGCCTACCACATCCAGGCCACACATTCAATCATCAAGCTTTAAGAAATCTATGAAAAGCATGCTATTTCTATTACACAAGATAAACATAATAATCAAACTTTCATAGATTTTCGTAAAAGAATAAAAGGCCAGTGCAACAGGGTATCACCGTTCATGCCAAAAAAGAGAAGAAATTGGGTAGCCGAGCTCTACCCTCATATAACCTGGATTATAAAGGAATATTTATAATTACAATCGAATGAATACTATGGAGGTCTTCATACTTCATATTTTCCTTCTACTTCTTTTGGTTTTGATCGAGGCTTCACAAGGCCTCCCAGGTCTTACCTTCTAGCCACTGTTCATCCTAAACCCCATAGCACTAAGCCTAATTCTATTTACAAAATTACATATTTGTAGAAAATAAAATCTAACTACACCTATAAAATAGATGTTAGCTAAACAACCATTCAAACCAAGCATTTATATTCTATAAATTTGGACTTAGCACCTTGCATATGGGTAACCAAGTCCACTTGTCCTAATAAGTATTATGCAAGGGGCATAAGCAACCTATAAGCAAAAGCATTTATATTTATTTATTATTTTAGCAGCCCGCATAATCCCCTACAAAAAATAAAAGTAGGCTAATATCGACCTAACATCTAGTCTACACATAAGTAATATTAATATCTAGTCTAAAATATTACATCATAAAATAATACACCACATCATAACATACACCGTCCTAACTTAGAGCTAGATGGTGACTTAGTATTCTAGTGTGTGTGCTAAGGTTTAGTGTGGTATGTCTTGCTAGGCTTTATGATTATGATTATCTAAGTTTGGAATTATTTAAGTTAGACATTAGGGGAGTGTTGACCTCACTTTTGGAGTGAGTTCTCACCCTATCTTCTTATATTTAGGAGTCTTCTAGACACTAAGACTTCCTTAGTCAAAAGAGACTTCTAGCACTTAGGTAAACAGTTAACCTAAGCCTAAAGATTTAGAAAGGTTAACTATAGGATTAGGCTATTCCTTAGGATTTAAGGAAATCCACCTGCCCTATAACCTAAACACAATCCATGTTCACCTTCTTAATCTATAACCAAATCTCAAATTCAATTCAAATATCAAATCCAAATCCAAATCCCAAAACCAGATGATTGAAGCCCATGTTCAAATCCAAACTTGAAATCCTACATATGCCACATGACCTACTTTCGTGAGCTTAGTCAAAACCCCTTTAAATAAATCCAAAATTAATTTATTTTATCATAATCAATTTGTATCTTCAATCATCTTTTCAAATATAAATCAAATCTACAATAAAATGACCAAAACTAAATCAAAATCAAATCAAATCTAAAGCTAAGTCATATGAATCAACTTCATAAACTTAGCCAAATTTGTCTTCAAATCAATCCAAACTCAATTGATTTTCTCACAAATCAATCATACCTTCAATCATCTTCACAAATATAAATGAAATATGCATTAAACCATCAAAACTAAATCAAACTAAATTAAAATCCAAACTTAAGCCACTTGACCCAACTCCATGGACTTAGCCAAATTCTTTCATTCCAAAACCCAAATTCAATTGATTTTCTTATGAATCAATCATATCCATAAATATAAATGAAATCTACAATCATCAAGCCAAACCAAAATCAACCCAAGTCAAACCCAAATTAACCCTTTTGACTTGAAATATACAAATGAACTAAAACCTATTTGAACCAAAACTAATTGCAATTGAATTTATATATCAATACCAAATCCATATATAAACTCAACTAAATCAAACACAACACAAAATCAATCCAACCAAACCCAATTGGTCCACTTGACCTAAAGTGGCCAATTTGACATATTTGAGTCAAGTTTCAATCCTACCCAAATTGGATTGAACCAATCCCACCAAAGCCTCATATCATGATTGTTGATCACTATAGGTTGATAAATTATCATAAATTGGGTTAAACCAAGTCTACCTAGCCCTTTGACCAAGCCCATACTCTTAACCCATGTGAACCCAAACTAGCCAAATTACAACCTAAGACAAATTTATTGAAACCAATGATTCATACCAACCCAAAACTAATATTTGAACATGACTTGACCTTCAATTGAGCCAAACCAAACCCAATTGGCCCTCTTGACCCAAGTTGACCCAAATTGACCTAAAAGAATAAATTGGGTCGAATCAAAATATAAATTAAATTGATTGCAACTAATAGCTCAAGTTCATTCCAAATTGATTGTTGAACTTGCCCATCACACCCAAATGACCTATTGAACCTAACTTGACCTAAAGGGTCAAACCATCCTAAAACCCAATAAAATCCAAATTAAACTTAACCAAAGACTACAACATATTCCAAATGATCAACAAAACACAAAACAAACCATGACCCAAGCCAATTTGGCCAATTGGGTCAAATTGGTCAACTTGACCCGTTTGACTCAAATGAACTAAAATCAAATCTAAACCAAACCAAACCAAACCATTGACACCAATACACTTCAATTAATTATATGAACTTGACTCAACCCTTGGTTTGACCCAATTTGACCAGTTGGTCTACCTAACATAATTTGACCTATTTTAACCTAAATGACTCAAATTGAGCCAAATCAAACCAAATGAACTCCAAATCACTTGAAATTTGGGCTAACCCACATTTGACTCATTTTAAATCTATCCAAATCAAATTAAATGCCAAATGACCATTCTAACCTTGGGTCAAGGGTATCACATGAGAAAAATCACCCATGTAAGTGGTCATTTCTATTCCTTGGCCACTTGGGACTTTCTCATTGGTCCACTTAGGATCCTAGGACACTACCCAACATGACCCAAAGGTAGTTGGTTAGGCCATCACCTAAGGGGAGGTGAAATCACCTCACATCCCCCATTAGAGCACTTGAAACACCAAGGACACCCACTACCCTCCTTGACAGCCATCTCCACACCCTCACCCAACCAAATTGAGCCAACTCATCACCTCCCTGCCACCCATGACCCCCTAAGGTGGCTGGATGATCACAAAAATCCAAACTAGGCCTAGCCGTCTGATCAAGAGGAAGGGGTGGGGTGGGGGGTGGGGAGGGTGAAATCACCTCACATCCCCATTAGATCACCAAACACCAAGGACACCCACTACCCTCCCTCCTGATGCCCATCTCCACACCCTCACCCAACCAAATTGAGTCAACTCATCACCTCCCTGCCACCCATGACCCCTAAGGTGGTCGGATGATCACAAAAATCTAAACTAGGCCTAGCTGTCCGATCAAGAGGAAGGGGTGGGGGGGGAGGTGAAATCACCTCACATCCCCATTAGAGCACTTGAAACACCAAGGACACCCACTACCCTCCTTGAGCCCCACACCCCTCACCCAACCAAATTGAGCCAACTCATCACCTCCCTACCACCCACACTAAGGTGGGGATGATCACAAAAAATCTAAACTAGGCCTAGCTCATCAAGAGGAAGGGGGGGCGGAGGGTGTATGCACTCCCTTATTTCTACTTAAACACACATGAAATCATTCATCAGAGCTAGAGAACCCTAAGACAAGCTGTCAAGAGTTTCCTAGAGTGTTTCCCAAGCTCCTCAATCTCCCCACTCTCATTTCCTTCAAGTCAAAATAGGGCACTCCTCCATTCGATTCCATTTGCTCAAACCTCCACCAAAGTGAAATTAACTTTATACACACCATTCTTAGAGCTAATCGAGCATGAATGAATCACCTCCTGAGCCCTTTGACACTGGACATGTGATTTCGATCAACATCGGCATCCCAAGCTTTGGTTCGTGGCCTTCCATGCAAACGCTCTCAAATTGAAGCTCGTGCTGATTAGTAGAACTTGGTCTCCACTAGATGAAGCTTCCTCAATCAGATTTGCCACCGATCTTGCACTCCAGTGAGGTATGCCATTAAAACTGACCTTGGGTGAAAAATTTGTTAGAGCTTTTTGAAGAAAACTTGCACGCTGCGTGATCTTAGCCGTTGGATCCCCTTTGATCCTTTGTGTGAAGGTGTGGGGTTCATTTAGAGTCGATCCAAGCTCGGGTGAGCACGAATCACGTGAGTAATGGTAGACAAACTCTGTCCTACCTCGTTCGCATGATGATAGATCACGCATCGTCTATTTCGCGTGATCAGAATAGACAATCATGATTAGATTTGTTAGAATTATCCTATTTAATCCTTTAATGCTGTGAGATTAATCATAGTCGCCCGATCTTAGATCGGATGGCACACGAGAAAGCGTGTTCCATCGTCGCCACACAAGAACTAACTAGAATTATGTTTAAGTAACCAATCCTATCGTACCATGTGGAAAGCATGCCACGTTAGCATGCCAAGTGGCACTGACGGGGTTAAAAGTTAATTAGGCCAAAATAATGTGTTTTAATGGCTGAAACTTCCAAAAATTATAACTAATTGTAGAAAAGCATAAAAATATAAATAAATATTCATTTTAAAGGTATTTCAAAGGATAATCTATTAAAAATATTCTTAATTAATTTTGAATAGTAATTTGGGCTTAATTAAAGTTTAATTATAAAATTAATTAGCTTAATTATGATTTAATTACTAAAGTGATTAATCCCAAACTTTATTGGTTGATTCAATGGGATGACCACTACCTGCCATAATTTTCTTTGGATTTATTGCTTAATTAATTAAGAGAATTAACTAATTAAACTTTAATTACTCTTTTAAGTTAATTAATCATTAATTAATCCCATGAATACCAAAAAGTAATTAATTAAGTGGTTAATCATTGTTTAATAGTGATGTACCCATGGGATAAGGTTAGTGCCTCATCCCTAATATATTTCCCTAAGTTGATTTCATTAATTAAACTAATTAAGGCTTAATTAATTAAACTACTTAATTAGTTAAATTGAAATCATAGTCATATCAAATTTTAATTAAGTCTTGGGTAGACCCTTAGGTGTTCAACAACCTAAGGAAATCTTAAGGAAATTATGATTAACCCACATGTGTGGGGAAACTATAAGAGTACATAATTAAGTTCTTTAATTCAATTAACCATTAATTATGAGCCAATTGCATTAAGTCCTTTTTGTTTCTTAGGATCATTGCTAATTTAATTTCTAATTCATATGCATATCATGTTGGCTCATAATCATTTTGGATGATTATATTATGGTAAATAGAAAAGGGTTAATTAGTGTATTTAATGCATGTTATGACCTAATTAACTCATAAAATCAACTTAATTACATTTCATTAAACTAAGTTAATTAGCAAACATGGGAATGGGTTAGGATAAAAAACCATTTCTCACATCCTTAAATCAAATCAGAATATGAAATTAAAAAGGATGTTAAGAAAGCTTTGGTTTACTTTAAATAGCTTTATATAATATGATTGTCCATAGAAATTAATTTTATTGAATGAATCATGTGTTTATGTTCATTTAGTCATTTCCAATCATGTTGAATGTTATATGTCATTTGATTTCATATATTCATGTGTTGGTTAATAAATCTCTATTAAGGAGTCGCCTTTCAAATCTGTGGGGAGAAAAGAAAGAAGAGACCTTATAGAAATTGGTCTTAGTAAGATGCCACGTAGATCCGCAGATGTACTTATTCAGGTGATTGGATATGTCATCAAGGTATAGTGTACTATCTTGAAAGATAGAAATCACTTCCCTTTAATGGAACCAATCACCTTAATAAGTACTCCTAAGGATGATGGATCTACATGTGTACCAGAGATTCTTCCCCTACTTTATATGAAAAAGTAAATCATGTTTATTTTAAATTGAGTTTGTCAAATTCCCTACAAGGGCAATCCCCCACAGTTAATTACATCCTAATGGATGGTATCCCTTAGTAAAACTCTTGATTAAGATAAATGATCATTGTCTCTGAAGATTTTAATAGGAAGGACTATCAATCGATTGGTTTTATTTTGAGGATAAAATGGGATTGATCAAAAGAGGGATTTATTATCAAAGCCAAAATAGAAGGTAAGTAGGAGGTGTCCACGATGTTAGAAAACCTAACGAGCATCTCAAACTATCCTAAAATTGTGCTTTACATTTTGGAAATTTAATTAATTTTTTTGGGTTGCATTTTTCATTAGAATTTTAGGACTTAAGATTCCTTAACACAAGATTAAGGAAATACCTAAGAGGTGAGGAATTATGCTTATGGCCCACAAAGGGGAGAAGCAACCTCAGAACTTAAATCTAGGGAGCTTCGGCGAGGGCCAAAAGCACAACCTAAATATAAGGCAAAAATGGGTAATTGGTTTTCCTTTATAAGAGAGAGCAAACCACCCGACAACTTGGACTTACAACTGCTTAGGGGTGGCCACCAACTAACTCCTCCTATGATTTTAAATACATATAGGCAAGTCTTTATGCTTATGCAAGATAGCTAGGCTATTTTTATTTAAAAAGAGACTAAGTCCTTAAACTCACTCCCTAAAGAGACTAGATCATGTAAAGGGACATGCTTCAAATAACCTAAATCTAATGAATTTCAAATTTCATTTTATTTTTATTTTTGGACAATTATTTTTGACTCAGACTAATAGAATTCATATGGCTAATGCATGAGAAATCAAATTTATGGCCAAAATAAGTGAGAAGGTAGGAGGTGAGTTTCCACCATGGCCCTCAAAGGTCAAGCTGGGTTCTCTGGCAAAGGTGGAAGCCCTCTAATTAAGAGTGAAATAAGATGCATTTGTGCATGATATTATAAAGAAAATGCTCATCCAGCTAAGGGGTTGCTAATTCTTTTATCTTGATTTTAATCCTAAGGTTTAAGTGAGGTAATATATTATTTTAGTTTTAATTTGAGTTGTTAAGTTGGGTAAAAGATTTATTTTTTCTAAAGAGCCTAATCCACATCCAGGACATACATAAAGTAAGGATAAAACTAGAAAAATCATGCCACTTAATGCAAAAGCTAAATAAATCATTGATTAATTTATAAAGCTAATCTCAAAAAGAATAAATGACCATTTATCGTTGGGCACCATCACAAAAACTCAAAAATATTAAATGTGGGTAGCTCAGTTCTACCGTTATATAACCCAGATTACAAATGAATTGAATTATAATTTAAGCAAAAGAATTCATTATTATGGGGTTCTTCAAGCTTTACTCTTCTTTCTTCTTTCTTCTTTTCTTCTTTCTTCTTCTTTTCTTTCTTTTGGTTCTTTGGTTCCTCCTTTAGAAGGTTGGAAGGTGGATGCTCCAAGGCTTCACATTGTGCATAAGATAGGATCTTATGACCATTGCTCATCCTAATTCCCATAACAAATCATTCCAACATCCCAAACATACAAACTTTTACATGAAATAAAGGGAAATTAAACTAACACTTGTAAACTAAAGGTTAGACAAATCACAGCACATAAATTCCAAGCATGTATATTGGACTTATCACCCCACACATGGGTGACTAAGTTCACCTGGCCTATGGATTATGCTTAGGGGTATAAGCATCTACAAGAAAGAAGCATTTATATTTTAATTTATGATAACACCCTTAAGAAAAATCTCCTACAAAAAAAATAGTCAGACTAAGCACGTCCTACCATTCATTCTATGAGCATACACCCTAACATCAGTCTAAAACTTTTATCACAAAATAAAACATAACATCAAACCATGCACCAACCTAACCTAAGGCTAGAAGTGGTGACTTAGGCTAATGTGTGTGCTTTGAAGGCTTATGTGGTATGCTTAGCTTAAGACTTTAGGTTCAAATTTTCTAAGTATGAAGGACATGTTAAACTTAGAGAGGAGGGTTTCATTTATTTTTCTTAAGTGTTTTGGGTTATTTTTATTTCATGTTTTAATTTGGTTTAAGTGAAACCTACAATTAATTACTAAGTTATAAAGAGAGGGAAAGAGAAGAGAACTTCTCTTTCCTTCCCTAATCCTTAAGTAATTTCTAAGATAAATTCATATTTTAATTTCATTTAGGTGAATGTTTTGATTACATATTTTAATCAATCCTAAGTTTAGACAAACTATAAACAAACCTATTCAAAAAGAAAGGCATTTTAAGATTAATAAAATGAATCAAAATTCACATAACACACATTACTTCAATTCTTTCCCAACATATATAACATGCATATGGATGGATCCTAAGCATATCTATACATGAAAATGTGAATAGTTAACATAATTTATGATGCATGCTAAGTAATCCATTTAAGAAAATTTATAAGTTGAATATGCATGATTTTTCTTAAGTAGAAAATATTTTCCTTATCCAAAATTTCACATGCATGCATGAA
Organism: Cymbidium sinense; assembly: GCA_021442155.1. Lineage (NCBI taxonomy): Eukaryota > Viridiplantae > Streptophyta > Magnoliopsida > Asparagales > Orchidaceae > Cymbidium > Cymbidium sinense. Next base: position 58,038,529 of record CM038231.1, on the reverse strand, counting down.
AGTAAGAAAGGCATAAGTGAGTACAGCCCCATTGTTAACAAGAGGTGTAAGGTACAAGACCTACTTAGAGCTACTTAAAGCCTCGTAATCTCATGGTTGTCCAAACTAATATACCACTTTCCTTAAGAACAAACATGCATATAAAAGAAATGAAAATGCAAAGGGAATATGGAAAAGTTGTTTAATAGTTTCATTTTTATTTATGCAATTTATTCATGCAAGTATAGGAAATCCATCTTAGATGTTGGCATAGGGATGAATAGGATATAGAATTAAGTAAGTGTTGGGTTCTTTTCAAATGGACCCTACATCTTACCCACTCCTATTGAAAACTATGCTAACATAAGAAAGGAAGGAAAGGCTACACTAAACATTACTTTATAATCCATCACATGCAAGATTATAATTAAAGTATAAGAATAGCACACTTTCACATTTTATATTTTATTTATAAGTTTTGAAAATACTTTGAATTTAGTAGTGATAATAGCCACTCATATTTTACTTTAGCCAACACATGCACATTTTACATAAAGTAAACAATTTCATTTTAAAATTTTGAAAGATGAAATTATGAATGAATGAATCACATGGAATACAACTTAACATATTGGGAAAGATCTAAAGTAATGCAATCATGTAAACAAACTAACTTTACTTAAATCTTAAAGACATTCTTATGGAATAAAAAAATTTAGAATAAATCAAAGTGATTTTCAAAATGATTTTTGTTTAGTTTGAAGTTTATTTAATTTTGAAAAGGTGAGATAAATTTGCTCTTCTTAATCCATTCCCACATGTGTTTTATATTTTTGTTAAATTTTCAGGTAATTGAATCCATTTTTAAGCATTGATTAGGTTAATGTATGAATTAAGTGGCTTAATTAATCCTTACCTACACCACCTTAGAAAGATTAACTAAGTAATTATGAGCCAATGAGATGACATAAAACCCACAAGGTATTTAAATTTGTAATGCACCTAATAATGTAAAGTCCTAATGTAATTTGGCTCTTAATTAAAAGTTAATTAAGCTAAGGGGTTTTCGCTTAAGTACTTTTAAAACACCCTTTCATACTTATGAAAGGGGTTTTAATTTCCTTAATTAGACTTAGGCTACTAAACACCTAAGCATCTACCCAAGGTAGATTAATTAAGTTATAGAACTTTTTAGAATTTTTGAAAATTATTTAAAGGAATAATTAATGAATTAACCCTTAATTAAAAAGGGATTAAGGAAAAAAAAGGGGGTTTAGGGAATAGCATAGCGGAAATACCCCAAAAATAATTCTATAAAACCCCTACTCACTAGATCTAACCTTAATCAAACTTAATCAAAGGGTAAACCCACGAATCATACCTTAATTACCCTTAATTACATGAACAAGGTAATTAGGGAATGAGCTAGAAATTTCCCCAATTAAGGCCTCAATATATCTCAAGAAAATTAGGAGAGGCAGAGGTCATCCCGTAAAATGATCCTTTGAAATTTTAGATCAATTGGTGACTTAATTAGAGAATAATTAACTAATTAACATTCCCAAAGAAAGCCAAATTCAGAGAAAAGGGGAATTCAAAATCCATTGAAAACATTTTAAAAATATTCTAGATGAAATTATCTATCCATGGCATTTTTTACTTTTAGTTTTCTGAATTTTATTGAAGGACTTATGATTTTTAGAAGATTTTTAAATTAATTAGGAATTAATTAAAATTTTTAACTAATCCCTGCTTAATATTGGCTCACGGCGAGACATGTGGCGGTGGTGGTCAGCGCACTTTACATGCATCGCATCGTGAGCTACCCACTTATACATCACATCAAGGGGGCGACTGTGGCACACATGCTAACATCCTTAGTCGTCCGATCAAAGATCGGATGGCTGAGGATACACCCGCTGTTTATAAAATGGATAAAAGATATATAAACATGGGAATAATCTCAGTGGTCCATCCAAATGGTGTGGATGGATGACTAGAGATTCATCCTTGCCAAAGCTTAGGAAGAATGAGATTCGTCCACCTTCTATGCTTTGATCCAAGCTTGATTGAGCTTGAATTAGGCTAAAATTTAGCCCACACCTTCATCATGCAATTACCAACACATCCAATGGCTAAGATCCTATGAGATTAAAGTTCACTTCATAAAGGACCAACACCAATGAGAATTAAACTTGAAAACTCACTAACCTCGCCAGAGGTGATCACTGGCACTCGATTCCCTTGGAGGAGCTTCGTCTAGTTGAGACGAAGCTTTGCTGATGTTTTGAGCACTTGAGGTTGAGTGTAGAGCTCTATGGACTAACTCCTCTTCAATCCCTTTATAACTTTGATTGAAATGAGCTCCCCTTGACTCTAGAACTTTAGAGAAAGCTTGGGCCAATTTGACTTAGCTCCTAGATCAAGTGTGCAAGAGGAATTAGAAGGAGATTAAGTGTAGAGAAAATTAGCTATTGGATCGAGCTCCCTTATTTTGCATAATGCAAAATTGAGAAATGCCAGATTCAAATCCTCTCTAGGGACCTTGGGAAAGCTCTCTGATGATTGCTAACTCTCTCTAAGCCTCAATTGAGTATGAGTCAAATGAGATTTTAGTGAATTAGGGGGATTTTATCTCCCCCTATGGCAATCAGACGGCTGACCCTTGAGTTATCATTTTGATCTAATTGACCATATGGAGTGAGCTGTTTAGGCTATTAGAGCATTGCACATGGTTAGTTTGGCTAGAGGAGTGGAATGCCAACTCCCCATGTGCTTGAATTAAGCTTAAGAGGAAATTTGGAATTTCAATATCAAGGCTAAGGGTCGGGTTTGGTCCATGGGTCAAATGGGTTGACCCAAACCCATTGGGTTAGGTGCACCACTCATCACTAAGTCCTCTTGAGCTTTTAAGAAAGCCTCAAGTGATTGTGAAGAGGTTATGACCAAATTACCCATGGGTTAGGCAAAAATTTGTTCTAGGGACTAGGGGTAAAATGGTTATTTTCTATTTTTTCACTTTGGGTATGTTTGGTATGTTGAGAAAATAGGTTTGGCCAAGTTTCATTGGATTTGGAATCCATTTGATAGGGTTTGGCTCATGTTGACCCATTTAGGTCAAAATGGGTCAACTTGGGTCAAGTTGATCAATTGGTCAAATTGGGTCAAACTAAGGGTTGGGTCAAGTTCATATGACCATTTGAAATATTTTGGTGTCTTTGGTTTGGTTCAATTTGGTATAGATTTGGTTTTGGCTCATATGACTCATTTATGTCAAATGGATCAAGTTGACCCATTTGACCCATTTGACCCATTTGATCTATTTGAGTTAGGTCAATGGTAGGTTTAGGTTTGGTTAGTCATATGGAATGGATTAGTATCTTTGTTTCCAATCAATTTGGGTTAAGTTCAATTTTGGCTCAACATGACCCCTTTAGTCATGTGCCTAAGGTCCATTAAGGTTGGGTCTAGTTGGCCAATCGAGGCTTTGGACAAGTTCTACAAGTGATTTGGAATGGACTTGACCCATTGGTTTCAATCAATTTGACTTAGATCAAGTTTTGACGCATTTTGGACCTTTTGGTCAAAATGAGTCAACTTGGGTCAAGTGGGCCAATTGCACTAGGTTAAGCTCAAAATGTTGGCTTCGTCAAGTTTAAACATAGGTCATGAGTGAACTTAGATCAATGGTTTCAATAAATTTGGCATATAGTGGATTTTGGCTATGTAAGGTTTCATTTTAGGTTAAGTGTTGACTTGGTTTGACCCAATTTGATTGATTGATCATCCCATGATGATTGTTGATCATGATGAGAGGGATATATGAGTTTGGTTCAATCCAATTTGGTTAGGATCAAAAGTTGGCTCATAAGGGTACTTTAGGTCAGTCTGGGTCAAGTGAGCCTAAGTGGGTCAAATGGCTTGGTCAAAGCTTGATTTAAAGTTGATTGATCTTGTATATGGACTTATGATTGAAATATAAATCCATTTATAAGTGGATTGAAGTCAAATAGATTTTGATCCATTTGAAAATTTCATATTCAAAGGAAGAATATGAAGGGGTTTTGGGTTTGATTTTTGATTTGGGTTTTGATTGAAGGATTTGAGTTTGGATTTATATATGAAGTCATGATTGTAGGATTAATTTAACCATGAGAGAAAATAAATAGTTTGGCTTGATTTCGAATTGATTTGGCTAAGTTCAAAATTTTGACTTGAAAGGCTTAGATTTGGATTTTGAGTGGATTTAAGTTTGAATTTTGAAGTGGGTTTTGATTGTTTGAATTTATATTTCATTTATATATGTGAATATAAATGAGAATATAAATTGATCATGAGAAAATTTTAAGAATTTAAAAGAGTTTAATCATGATTTGAGATAAATCCATTAAAGGGAATTTAAAAGATTTAAGAGAATTTTTAATTTGAAATTTAATTTTTGGATTGGATTGATTTATATTTATATTTCATTTATATATGATAAAATAAATGAGAATATAAATTGATTTTGAGAAAATCCCATGATTTTGAAATGGTTTAATCAAAGTTTAGGTTAAATCTATTAATGAAAAATTAAGGGATTTAAAGGAATTTCAACCATTTTAAATTTCAAATTTAATTTATTTATTTTTAGATTGGGTTGATTTATATTTATATTTCATTTATATATGAGCATATAAATGTGGATATAAATAAGTTTTGAGAAAATTCCAAGGTTTTGAATAGGTTTGATCAAAGTTTAGAGTTGATTTTGGCTAAGTCCTTTAATGGAAAATTAAAGGGACTTAAGGATATTTTCATGAATTGATTTGAAATTTTGAATTTTATTTGATGGGTTGAATTTATATTTCATTTATAAATGTGAATATAAATTAGAATATAAATAGATCATGAGAAAATCTCAAAGATTTGAATGGGTTTTGATCTTAATTTTGGCTAAATCCTTAAGAAAGTGTTAATGACTTAGGAAATTTGAACTTAGGAATTTTTGGTGGATTTTTATCATGGGTTTCAATCATACCTTTCAATCATTGATTTGAATTGAGTTTCGAAAAAATTAAATAGAATTGATTTGGAATTTGACTTGAAAGAAAGAAAGTGAGGAATGGTTTAAGCTAAAGGGTAGGGAAATTTTCCTAACACCCCTAAGGCATGAGCTATTCCTATGGCTAACTTTTCTAAGTCTCTAGGGCTAGGTTGAGTGTCCACCTAATCACTAGATGAGTTTTAGGACTAAGGAACTCTTAAATAAGAGGAGTCCTATGTCTAAGATGGAGGTGTTGAGAGCTCATTCTAAAAAAAGAGGTCAATATCATGCTTTCAAATTTAAAATAAATTAAATAATCTTTCTTTATGTAAGCTTGCAAGTGTTGGATTAACTTATAATTTGTCTGGCTATTATCACTAATAAATCCAAATTAATTTTCTAAAATTTAGAAATCAATTACATTGACTAGAGTGATAGTAGTTATGAATACATATAGGTTTGCATGTGCTTATAACTTAAGTATGTGAAGGAAAAGAAAGCTTTACTTCATATACGAGGCTTTCTTTTCCTTAATTCATGTGTAATTTTACATGTATTTGAATTTTAACAATTATATAGTCTAGACATTCCGGGAATACGAGGCTTTAGTTAGCCCCAAGGAGGTCATTTGATTACCTCACTTCCTTGGTTAACAATGACACGTACTTATTTGATTTCATTTATTGTGTTTATACACTAGAATTTGGATGGAACTTTACTTCATATACATAAATGATTCAATCAAACAAAATATAATTTTTTGCATGATTTTCTTCTCCTTATTTACATATACATACATGTGTGGTGAGATAGAAAAGTATATAGTCTGGACATCCCGGGAATATGAGACTTTAGCTAGCCCCAAGAGGGTCATTTGATTATCTCACTTCCCTAGTTAACAAAGAAATGTACTAGCTTATCTCTCTTTACATGTGTATGTATGTATGGTTAAAGGATGAAAGTCCCTCTTTTCTACTAAAAATGCATGCATTCATAATTAACTAAGTGTTTGGCAATTAGTCATGTGATTTGGAGCTTTCTTTCTCATATTCATGCATATAAATTTACATATATTTGAATGCAAATGGGTATAAAGTTTGGATATCCTGGGAATACGAGGCTTTAGCTAGCCCCAAGAAGGTCATTTGATTACCTCACATCCCTAGTTAACAATGACACATACCTATTTAATCTCATCCCTATGTATTTTTGTATAAGAATTTAGATAGAGCTTTAAACTAATATAATTAAATAATTCAATTATTTAAAAGAACATAAACTTTAAATACACATATATACATTCATCATATAATTGTACTAAAACATAATGCATGTATAGATACACTTAGGATTAAAATCATATGCATGTTACATGTTATGGAAAAGAATGGATTAGCATATGTCATGTGGTAGTAGTTTAATCAAGTTAATCTTAAGATGCATTTTATATTGGATAGAATCATTTAAGGTGAGCTCAAATTTAGGATTAATTAAATCATTTAATAAACTATTTACTAATAATAACTAAATCAAATTAATATACTTTAGAAAGTGGCTTAAGGTAGGGATGAAAGAGGGCAATCCTCTTTGTTCTCTTTATAACACTTAGATGATAAGTGTAAATCGTATGAAATAAAAGAAAATATAAATTAAAATTCTCAAATCAACTAAACAACATAAAATGAAACCAACCCTTTATGTTAAATTGAATTCTTCTACACTTGGAAAAATATAACTTTAATGCTTAGTAAGACATCCCACACAAGCCTTAACACACACATTAGAATTAAGTCACCACTTCTAGTTCTATGTTAGGATGGTGCATGATTTGATGTATATTTTATTTTGTGATGTATTATTTTAGATTGGATGTTAGGGTGTACACCTCATAGACTGGATGTTAGGTAAATATTAGCCTAATCATATTTTCTATAGGAGATTGTGCTTAAAGGGTGTTTAAAAATAAATATCATTGCTCTCTTTGCAGGTTGCTTAAGCCCCTAAGCATAATCCAAGTTAAGGCAATTGGGCTTGTTTACCCATGTGTAGGGTGCTAAGTATAAATTATAAATATAACTTCTTAGAATGTATGTATGTTTAGATAACCTTTGTTTTATAGGTGTAGTTAGATGTATTTTCCCCATTTTTTATATAGTTTTGCATTAGGAATTAAGATTAATGCTATAGGGGATTAGGATGAGCATTGGCCAAAAAGCTTTGTCCTGAGGTGCCATATAATGCCTTGAAACCTACCAAATCAAAGAAGCAAGGCGGAAAGAAATGAAGACATGAAGAATGAAGAATGAAGACCTATAGCACTCATCCATTATAAATTTTAATTATTATTTTATAATTTTGGGTTGTATAAGGGTAGAGCTCAGCTACCCATCTTTTCTTTTTTGGGTTGTACGACAGTACTCGACCGCATCGGCCTCTTATTCTTTTGCATTAATTTTATAAAAATGTTTGGTGATTTGTTTAGTTTGTTCACTAGAAATGAGATGCTTTTCTTAGTTTCTTAAATGTTTGATGCTTTAATGTGTGGTCTGGATACGATTAGGCTCTTAGGGAACAATTAATTTTTGTTCCCCAATCAATCACTCATAACTAAGTTTTAAAGCAACTCATAACTTCACCATAAAGCCTAAGAATTAAATAGAATAATTAAAAGATTTAGCAACCCCTTAGCCAAATGGTTGAATGTTTCATAACATGCATATCATATTATTTCATTCTTGAAAATAGGGGATTTCCATTCTTGCACGATAGGGGAATGCTTGACCTGTGAGGGCATCCCTTCTAGTGGAAAATACCCCTTCTTACTGATTTAGCCAACTACTTTATTTCATCATGTATATAGGCATCAAAATCCTGAAGTTTTTTTTTCAAAATGAAGTGTCAAAATTAAATAAAATTTGAAAAGATTTTGTATTAGATTAAGTCATTATTCATACCACTCATGCTCTAGTCTCTTAGGGAGTGGGTTTAAGGACTTTAGTCACTTTTTAAACTAATAATATCCCAATTATCTTGTAATTTCATAAGACCAAACTTCATGATTTTAAAATTGTAGGAAGAGTTAGTTGGTGGCTACCCTAGGCGATTATAAGTCCAGAAGTCGGGTTGTTTATCCTCTCTTGTGGAGGTAAACTTTATGTCCACTTATCGCTTAAATTTAGACTACTTTAGCTCATATGAAAGCTCCCTATATTTAGGTCCGAGGTAGCTATTTCCTTCATGATACAAGCATAAATTCTCATCTCTTATGCATTTCCACAACTTTGTGTTGAGGAATTATAAGCCCTAGTAATCTAATAAAATTTCAACTCAAAATATATAAGTCTCTTCACTTTCAAACATATAAATCCCAATTATAGGATAGATTGAAATGCTCACTAGGCTTCCTAGTATCACAAGCATTTCCTACTTTCTCCCTTTGGATTCCAAAAGTAAGTCTTCTTCTTGAACTTTACCATTTGATTTTCCAAATATAACCAATCATTTCATAGTCTAGCCTTGAAATCTTTGGAAATGACAATTGTCTACTTTCAAGAGTATTCTTAAAAAATTTCATTCTCTATGATGTAATTAACTATGGAGGCTTGTCCCCATTGGAAACTTTAGAACCCGATTTAATATAAACCTTGCTTTATTCATCCATGTAAAATAGAGGAAAAATCTTTGGTACATTTGAAGACTTAGCATGCTTTAGGAGTCCTTATTAGGTGATTAGGTCCATTGAAGGGTGATGTCTCTATATTTTGAGGGAGTATATCATACCTCAATGTCATACCCGATCACTTCAATAAGTATCCCCTACATTCTGCGTGGTCCCCCCACCAAACATTCAAAAATAAACACCACAAGGAGGTTTCACTTCAAGTGATTAAAAGGATCGGCTAATCTAAATTTGTAATTTTCTTTTGCTTAGTACTTAGCATCTAATTGTTATAAAGAGAGGGAAGAGGTTTGACCATCTTCATGCCTACCCTAAATTATTTTCTAAAGGCATGTTATTATGATTTTTGGTTTCTTTTAGTGAATGATTTATTATACATTTAATTAATATTAAGTTTGGATTAATCTCAAAGAATCCTATTCAAACATTAAAGGCATCTTAAGATTAATGAGATTGAATTACTATCACATGAATAATATTACATAATTCCTTTTATCATCATATAACAATCATATGACTTTGAACTTAACGTACCTATACATGCAATGTATTTTTGGCACACTTGAATGATTATTAATGTATGTATTTTGATAGAAAAGAGAGATTCCATTCCTTAGCTAAGTATAAATACACATATATTAAAGATTTAAGCAAGTACATGCCATTATTAAACCAGGTAAGTGAGGTAATCTAAGACCTCCTTGGGGCTGCATAAAGCCTCGTATTCTTGAGATGTCTAGACTATATACTTGCTATCTTAAACACATATAAATGTATACACAACCATGAGAATAAAAATCATGCAAAAGATTGTATGTTAGCAAATTTATTTATTCATGTAAAGTGAAGCTCTATCCAAATTCTAATGTATGTATACATATGAATGAAATTAAATAAGTATGTGTCGTTGTTAAACAAAGGAAGTGAGGTAATCTAAGATCTCCTTGGTGCTACTTAAAGTCTTGTATTTTTGGGATGTCCAGATTATAGTTTTACTAACATTCAACAACATGTAAACATACACATGAATTGTGAAACGAGAACAATCCTTTAACATGTTTAAGCTATAAGCAAATGTAAATCATATATAATATTTATAACCAACATCAATTTAAATATTTACCATTAATTTATAATTTTGAAAATAATTTGAAATTTATTTGTGATAATAGCCATGCCATATAATGGGATTGATTCAACACATGCAACTTATGCATATATAATCATATTCATTTGATTCTTTTATTTAAAAATATGAAAACATGATATTAAATGGAATACAAATTTATAATGATTAAAAAGGGATAATTAAACATTGCCACATGATACATTCAATCACATTAAATCTTAAGGATAATCAACTCAAATAAAATTTCTTAAGACTAACCAAAGTTGTTATGAAAGTTAAATTTTGGATTTGAATTATTAAAAGTTAAAGAGGAGAGATGATATTTGCTATTTTACCCCACCTCACATTTGTAACTTAATGTGTTTAAGAAAAAAGTAATTAAGTAAATTTTATGGATTGATTAAGTTCAAAACATTAAGAAATCGATTTAATCTCCCTTCCCTATGTTTTCTTAATTTAATTAACTACTTAATCATGAGCCTCCAATGATATGCAAATGAGAAATTAAAATTTTTAATGCTTCTAAAGGGACCTAATGCAATTATACTCATATTTAAGTGTTAATTAGATTACGAAAAAGCTAAGCTAAGTACTCTTATGGTTTTTCCACACCCAAAGGTTAACCATGAATTTCTTTAATGACTTTTATTTTATTAAACACATAAATGAAACCCATGAATTTGATTTGAATCATCTGAAATAATTATTATTTCAATTTAGATTAATTTTACCATTAATTTACTTAATTAACTCTTAATTAATCAAATGCATTAATTAACCCTCCTATAGAAATTTATTTAGGAAAATAAGTAGGAAGGAAGCTCTTATTATTTTTTCCTCATCATTCCCTCTAATAATAGAAATTAATAGCCATTAATTGCCTAAATTTTACTATTTAGCATTTTTAATGATTATTAAATTGATTAAGAAGAGTAATTAGGATTGGAATTTTATATTCTCTAAATCATATGGCCAATAAATCCCGAGAAAATTATGAGAGACAGAGGACATCCCATGGGATTAACTCACTAAAATTGAGATCAATTGGCCAAGTAATGAGGCCTTAATTAGGGTAATCAGTCTGTATTTGAAAGCCTAATTAAGAACTATTATTAATCAAACATTAAGGATTTTATTTTTATTAAATGTTTCTCTGTTTACCCATCACAAAATTGGTTTACTCATATTTTTTAGATTTTTTTATAATTAGTTATGAATGTTTAAAGTTATGGCCACTTAATGACATTTTCAACACCTAATTAATCCCATAAAGTATCGGTGCCATGCTGGAGCTGATGTGGTAGCGCTTTCCATGTGGTGCCATGGGATAGGCTATTTAAAATGTCCCTGTGGCAGCTGACTCAGAGGTGGCAATGAAATCAATGCAATTTTGTCCCCACCGTTTGATCTCGGATCGGGTGACAGAGATTAATCCTATGGTTCATATTGGATTAAATTGAAATTTCTAGTGGATTAAATCAGGGTCGTCTATTCTAATCATGCGAAATGAATGACCGATGATCCATCATCCCTAGAGCCAATGGGGTGTGCCTCTTCCTCCAAGTGAACCAATGGGGTGCCTTAGGTGAGTTCACCCTCTCATGACCTAAGGTTGAACCCAACAACCTTAGGTCAGATTGAGTTAGTAGTCCAAGTGTCCAAGAATGGTGAAAGATGGCTGCCATAGCTTGGGGTGTAGGTGAGACCATCCAAATGGGGATTTTGTCCCATTTGGGTGGGTTGGTTCATGGGTTTTGACCCAAACTAGGTTCACCATGGGTTGGGTCCACTTGGGCTAGTCCATGGTGACCCAAGGGTTAGTCATGCCAAGTCTGGTTGGGTTTGGACTTGGTTTGAATTGGCTTGACTCAATTTGACTCATATGGGTCAAATGGGGTTCAATTGGGTTAGGTTGAATAATTGGTCAAATTGGGTAAATCTAATGATTTGGGTGTATTCAAATGATGATTTGAAATGTATTGGTGCAATTAGTTTGGTTTAATTTGAAGTGGAATTGATTTTGGCTTATATGAGTTCATATGAGTCAAATGAGCTAAGTTGACCAATTTGGCCAAATTGGCCAAATTAGCTTGGGTGGAGGGTTGGTTTAGGTTCAATTGATCATTTGAGAATGATTGTAGGTGTTGGTTTGAATTAATTTGGATTAGGGAATGATTTAGTTCATTTTGACCCTTTAGGTCAATATGGGCTAAATGGGTCAATTGGGTTGGCTTGATCAAATTGAGTTCAATTGAATGTTGGATCATGTTCAATAATCAATTTATGATTGATTAGAAGCATTAGTTTCAATTAATTTGATTTAGGATTTGATTTGACTCAATTTAGCTCTTTAGGTCAATTTGGGTCAACTTGGGTCAAGGGGCCAAATTAGCTTAGTTTGGATAAATTGGTGGTTGAGTCATGTTCAATATTGAATTTATGATTGATGGGAATCAATTGATTTCAATCAATTGAAGTTGGAATGATATTTAGTTCATTTTGGTCCATATGGGTTAATAGGGTCAACTTGGATCAAGTGATCAAATTGATTTAGTTTGACCTAATTGATTTCAATTGGATTATCAAGGATGATCAACAATCATCATAGAGGAGATTGGATGGGTTGATTTAATCCAATTTGGGTTGGATTGAAGTCTGAATCAATTTGGTCATTTAGGCTACTTTGGGTCAAGTGGACCAATTTGGTTAATTGGGTTGAATTGGGTTTGAGAAGGGTTCAATGATGGATTTAAGGTTGATTGATGGATTTAATTATAATTGATTTGAGTTTGGTTGGATTTTGGCTCATTTGGACCTTTTGGGTTAAATGGACCAACTTGGGTTAATTAGACTCATTTGGTTTAATTGGTTTGATTGTAAGTTTTATGAGAGTTTAGAATATGATATTGAATGGTTGAAGTGCTATTGTGAAAATCAATTGGATTGGTTTCAATTGAACGGGCTTCGGTTGGATCAATAAGATGATGGTGGAATTGGTTTAGGTTAAGGGTTAAGTCAACTTGGCTTGGAGCTTAGATAAGAAACAAAATTTAATTGGAGGTTGGCTGTGTTAGTTTGTGGTCAATTTTGGATAAGTGGATAAACATAGGTCTTAGTTAAAGTCATAGAATAGGTAAGACCTATTTGTCCTAGGGTATAACCTACGCTTAAGGTATGCCTCCCTAAGTCCCTAGGTTTGGGTTTAGTGTTCCCTTGATCACTAGAAGTGTCTTATGACTAGGGAAATCCAAGTGCTAGAATATTCCTAAGTCTAAATGGGAATGATGAGTCATCACTCCAAAAGTGAGGTCAATAACCTTAAAACATGAAAACTCAAATCTAAAATTCCTAGAAAAGTCATACCACACAAGCCCATTTTTCTTCACACACTAGATTATTAGGTCACCAATCCTAGACTTAGTTTAGGTTAATGTTCTATGACACTCAAAGTTGTGAAATATTTTTCTTATTTTGTGGTGTACTTTTTTAGACTAGATGGTTAGGGTTGCTTACCCGGTAGTTTGGATATTAAGACATTCTTTTTAGGATAACTCTATTTTTTGCAAGGTGTTGTGCTTAAAGGGACCACTATCATAAAAAAATAAATATTATTTTCTTATAGGTGTGCCTAAGTCCCTAAGCATATCCTAATAGGACTCATGGGCTTGGCAAGCAACTAATGCTAATGTTGAATGTTTGGAAATATAACTTCTTGAATGTTGTTTGTATTTCAAGTGTTTTATAAGGATTAAAAGTTTATTTTGAAATTTGAAATATAATTTGAGCTTATAATTATGCAAGGATCTATGGGGTCTTGGAATAGTAGGTACTGACCCTACTAGCTGGTGGTCCCCTGTGAAGCCATGGAGGTCCATTAAGAAGGAGACAATCTTGGATAAGTGGATAAGCATAGGTCTTGGTTTAAGCCATATAATAAGTAAGACCTATTTGTTCTAAGGTATAACCTAAGCTTAAGGCATGCCTCCCTAAGTCCCTAGGCTTGGGTTTGGTGTTCCCTAAATAACTAGAAATGTCTTATGAATAGAAAACTCTAAGTGTCTAGAAAGTTCCTAAGTCTAGGGCAGGAAGGATGAGTCCTCACTCAAAAAGTCAGGTCAATAAAAGGACCCCCAATATATGTGGTGTAATTGACAACGCACACCACACATATTGGCATTGATCGAGATGATCAATAGCATTCGGGAAGATCACAAGCACTAATGAAGGCTATCCATACCTAAGTGGAGAGGTAAATGGAATTACAGTCTTAGTGTGATGCGATTCGTTTCATGCCGAGGGACATGAAAGGGTTTAGTGGATTTGGTTTGATTTGTTTGAGAATTAATTTCATTCCAAGGACACAAAGAGTCCATTGGGGATTTTCACATTAGTTTGGTTGAATTATAGATTGATTTATGCTAAAGACATAAAGGGGGATCCATCGAGGATTTAGATTTCATTGAATTTATCTGATTTATCTGAATTATGTTGATTAGTTTTGATTTGAACTTGAATTTTGTGTTGATTTAATTATGTTGATTTGTTGATGTTGATTGAGTTGGTTTGAGTTTGGAAGTTCATTTGATTTGATTATGTTGATTGATTTAGTTTGAGTTTGGGTTTAATTTGATTTTAATTTTATCTTAATTTGTAAAATGAGTACGGACTCTATCAGTTTGTGATGGACCGCACTAAGGAGGAGCTATATAAGCATGGGCCTGCCTTAGATTTACCAATTGAAAGGGGTAGTCTATTAGCTATAGAGTAGAGACTATCCAACTTAGGGCTTGCCTATCGATTTGCCACAACTACACTAAGAAGAAAGCTTAGGGGATTGCATATTCCAAAGTAGAATCATCCATTATGGTGACTTGCTAATGAAATAACAAGTTGAACTTGACTTAGGGAGACTACTAAGTGAGTTCCTCTGAGGGTCTTTTCTCAACTTAGATAGTTGAGGTAGTACCTATAGGGAGTTTTGCTAATACTTCCCAAAGGATAGGATGCCTACTTGGGACGAGGTTCTTTTGGGGGTCTTATCCTAATCTATAAGAGATGTTGTTTTGTTTTGTTTATTTATTTAGCATGGACCCTATTGGTTTATGAGGGCCACACTAAGAAAGAGCCACAAGGGCTTTGGCCTATCTCAGATTTACTGGCACAAGGGATAGTCTGTACATCCGCAGTATAGAGCTTCCAACCACACGGGTGGCTACTAGGAAAGGGGAACTGTCCAATCTGATAGTAACCTGGGTCATGTACAAATAGGGTTATGAAAAAGTAATCTAAATAGAATGCTTGTAGAGAAGGTGTCTCTGGGGGTCTTATCCTGATCCCTAAAATATAAAGCCTGTAGGTATACATGGCCAGCTCAGGGAGAAAGCTTAGGGACTCACATCTGCCTGAGTGGTGTTATCCACCGGGTGGGTTGTTGTCAATATAGTGAATATGAACCAACCTATGGTGCCCACTAGTTTGCAATGATCAATCTTGGAAGAAAGCATCAGGGACTCACATCTTTCTAAGTGGAACAAATTATCAGGATAGTCTATCGTTAGCTAGACAACTACTATCCGACTTGGGGCGAATACCAAGTAGGTTGTCACAAAGGAAGACTAAACCCAAGCTTGAATTAGTCTGAGGAAGAGGAGCCACTAGAGGTATTACTCTAATTCTCAAATATAAACTCAGACCCAGTCAACGCATGGTGGCTAGTTTAAGAAGAAAGCTCGGAGATTCACATCTTCTTATGCAAAGCCAGCATCAAGGTAGCTTATTAGTCATATAATAATATACACCACACTAACAAGGTGCTTATTAGTTTGCAGTGGTTATTCTAAGAAGAAAGCATAGGGTCTCACATCCTCCTAAGTAGAAATGACCACTAGGGATACACTCTAGCTAAGTAGTGAATCGAGCTTGACCTAGAGTAGCTACTGAGTGAGGGTCACTGGGGGACTTATCTCAACTCAAGGTAGCTCAAGTAATTAAATTTGTGTTTGTATACAATTTTGTATTTGTGGTGTGCTAATGAGAGATAGGATGCCGCTCAGGTTCTCTTACACCTGCCTTAAACACACCATAAGAATTTGGTAATTGGAAAACATTTCAATTTGGAGAGATGTTTGATTAAAAATGGAATTTTTATTGATGGAATATTGGTTTTGGACATGATTCATGCATGGTATTTCCTTAGATAAAGCCCATTGATTAGGGCCATTGGGCATTCGCCTTTATGATTTATGAGTTGGTAGGATCCAGTGTAAGGCCTTTTCTATGATGAAAGGGCCTTTCTAAGTAGGTTCAAACTTGCCTCCTATCTTGCAATGGAAAACAATCGGTCTCCTTAGAACTAAAACAAGCTCTCCTACTTGAAAAGCTCTAGGGCAGACCAACTTATTATGAGCTTGAACCATCTTTGCTTTGTATAACTCAAAGTTCTGGCATGCTCCTAAGCATCTTTCTTCTAAACCTTCATGTTCTTCTAATCGCAACTTGGTATTTTGTTTTATTGTGATCTTGCTACCCATAGCTATATGTAGTGATGGGAGTTGAACTTCTATTGGTAGAATGTCTTTGGAGCCATACACTAAGGAGAATGTTGTAGATTATGTTAGAGTTTGGTAGGTAGAACAGTAAGTCCATAAGGCTTCAACTAACTGCTCATGCCATGTCTTTTATTGTCATTGAGCATCTTCTTGAATATTTGGATGAGAGTTTTGTTTAAAAATTCTTCTAAACAATTCTCTCATGGGTAGTAGATGGTAGAATATCTCCAATCTATGTTGTGTCTCCAGACAAAGTTATTGATTTTGGTGCTTTTGAAGGTGGTACCATTATCAGATATGATTCGGCGGGGTACCCCAAATCTATAAATGATATGGTTCTTAAAGAATGGGAGCACATGTTGAGCTTTGACCTCTCTTAGTAGAATCACCTCTACTTACTTGGAAAAGTAGTCTATAGTAGCTAGAATGAACCGGTGACCCTTGGATGAAGGAGGATCAGTCAGACCCACTATATCGGTGCCCCAACTCTCGAGTGGCCATAAGGCCAAGGTTGGATGTATAATGTTGGGTGGCTGGTGTAGGACTATTCTAGGTACTTGGCATTGATTACATTACTTCACTACATTGATGTAATCTGTAATCATCATTGGCCAGTAATACCCAATTCTTTTGATTTTGGCTTTCATCTTAGGACCAGATTGATGAGCTCCATATAGTCTTGAGTATACCTCAGTCATGATTTTATGGGATTTGTGTTTATCTAAACAACATAACTAGATATGATCGAAAGATTATCGGTATAAGACACCATCTACAAGGGCGTAAGAGAGTGCCCTTTATTTCACCTGATGTGCTTGAGACTTCTCTTGAGGTAGTTTACCTTTATTTAGGTAATCAATGAAGGGTTGTCTCCAATCTATTTCTTCATCCTTTTTGGCAACAACAACCTCCCCTTCAAGAAAGTATTTATCGATGAGTTCAACATTAATAAGAGGTAAGACTTGTCTATTGTAACCCTCTATTGATATGGACTCATCTTCTGGAAATGTTAATTCCTTTCAAGTTTGGTTATTACATTAGCTATGATGTTTTCTCTTGAGGAATCTTATAGATTGTGACCTCTGGGATTTGAGCTAACAACTCCATGGTATACTTATGGTAGTGATGGAGTTTAGGCTTTAAGACATTGTATGACACAATGATCTGGTTGACAACTAGCTATGAATCCCCAAAGATGTTTATATTTTGGATGCCGAGTGAGAAGTCTAGCTCCAGACTGGTGATTAGAGCTGCATATTCAGCTTCATTGTTGGTGCAAGGCTCAGATGATAAGAAAATCTCATCATATCATGGTCTGACGTTAGAAGGACTATTCCTACCCATACCTTACATGAGAGAATAGATTATGGTTCTTTTCCTCTTTAAGAGGAAGCCAGACCATCAAAATGCATTTCCTGATGGTGAATGGTTGAATCCCCTAAGTTCATAATTTGTTCATTAAGGAGATCATCATTGAGCACGAAATCTGCTGGAAGTGGTTGTGTTGCTAAGAATTTCATGAGTGCTTATCCGTTCATCACATGGAGGGGTATGAATGTGATGTCAAAATGTGATAAAATCATGGACCATCATGCCAACCATCCAGATAGCATTGGCCATGTTATGAGATATTACAGTGGATTGATTCTTTAAATCAAGTTTACTTTATGAGAGAGTATATAGTACCATAGCTTCTGGGCTATGAAGATTAAAGCTAGGAAATGCTTCTCAATGGGTGGATAATTTTTCTCAGTAGGTATCAGATGATGACTAAGATAGTAGAGTGTGTTCTCTTTCCCCTCATCATTAGCTTGGGCTAATAAAGCACCAAGGGAGTCATCTAATTGTAGTAGGGTAAAGTATCAAAGGTTTTCCTAGGATAGGGGTAGCTAGGACTGCCAGCATCATGAGGTACTATTTGATGCTCTCAAATGCATTTTGGCACCTGTCATCGCACTTGAACTTGGCATCCTTCTTGACTAGTGATGAAAATGGTTGATATCTTCCTTATAGGTTGGAAATAAAGCATCTTAGATATGCTAATTGCCCTTAGAATGATCTAAGTTGGGTTAGACTTTTAGGGGGTGACATTTCCAATATCGCTTCAATATTGTTCGAGTCAAATTCAATTCTACAGTGTCTGACAATGAACCCAAGCAACTTCCCAGAAGATACTTCACATGCACACTTCAGAGGTTTCATTTTGAGGTTGTATTACCTTAACCACTCGAAAATTAGTGTCAAGTTAAAAAGGTGGTCTTCCTTTTCTTTACTTTTGACTATGAGATCTTCGATGTAGCATTTGACTTGATGTTAAATGAGTTCATCAAAAATTTAAGTCATGGCTTACTGGTATGTGGCGCCAGCATTTTTAAGGCCGAAAGGCATGACTTTATAATAATAAGTTTCGATCAGGGTTTTAAAAGTAGTGTTCCTTTCATCTTTAGGTGCCATCTTTATTTGTTTATATCCAGATGAACTATCCATGAAAGAGAAAATCACATGAGATGAGGCAATGTCCACCATTAGTTCTGGTATTGGTATTCAAAATTCATCTTTTGGACATGATTTATTAAGATCCCTAAAATCGATGCATATGCAAATTTGAACCATTCTTCTTCTTGACTGGAATGATGCTAGCCATCCAGGTGGGATATTTTTTCTCCCAGATGAAATCAACATCAATCAATTTTTTGACTTCAGAAATGATCTGTTGTTCAAAGTCCAAGCGCATGCATCTAGAAGCTTGCTTGATGGGGTTAGCATCAGACTGTATTGCTAGCTTATTAATTGCTATTTTTGGAGCTAATCCGAGCATTTCTTCATAATTCCATGCAAAGTAGTCCTTAAACTCTATGAGTAACTTAACTAAGTCATTGGTTTTAGATTCATTCAACAAGGAACTGATGTACGTTAGGTGCATATTATTTTTAGTCCCTAAGTTGATTTCCTTAAGTTCATCGTTGGTTGATCTGATTTTTTCTTCAAATTTTGGGGGTGTATCTTTGACTTAGAAATCATTAGAATCATCTAAAGTTTCTAAGCATACCTTCTCATATGAGTTGATATGGTTTAAGAAAAACTTATCAGATTACAAATAGTTGGTGATGACCAAGCAGTAATTATCATCGTCGATTATGCCCACTGTACTGAAGCCTAGCCCTAGTCTTGACTGATAGCTATTGCATTTATTATCACATAACCTTTCAGAGTACTTTGACCTGTGCTTAAACCATGTATGTGGAATTAAACCTTTCTTTGCTAAGTTAAGAACACAATGTGAGTACTAATCAAAAGGTAATTTTATTAATTCTTTAAATATTCATCCTCAAGTTTTGTATCAACTTCTTGACTTAAGGATGTTGCTCCTGGATAAAACCTCTAGATTTTAGCATCTATACATGCTTTGGGGGCTTCCTTAACTACCAAACCCTCAACTTTTTTCTGAGGAAAGTGGGGTTAGAGCTAATGTTTTCATCTACCATCTAATAGTTTCACATAAAGAATATTTGGATACATTCAGCTTTGCTTTGGGACCCAGTCTTCATCACTAATGGGCTCGAGTGTCACCTCCAATAGGATCTACTATCAAGAAGAGCCGATCGACATGCTAACTACATATGACTCATCCTCTGATTTAGATTCTATGTCTATGTAGATAGTAGATGTACTTCTAGATGCTAAAATGAATCCATTGATAGGTGGTAGATATGGAGGTTTTCCACCTCTAAGACTCCCTCTAGACTTGCCTCTTCCTTATCCTGGTGGAGGTTGGGTCATCCTCCCCACTTGTTTGAATGGAGTAATGAATTATGGGTGGAATTTAATCTCAGGCTCTATATCCTCCCTAAGATCTTTTTCTCGTTCCATTTTATTTTCTTTTTCTGTTTTTATTTATTTCTTTTTATTTCTTTTATTTTTATTTTTCTTTTGATTTTGACTAAGTTCATGAGATAAGACATTTTATTTCTTAGGGAGGTAATAGGATACATCCTCATGAATCTGACCTCATGTACTACAAATGGCTTGAGATCTCCTTTGACGTAATACTTGATTCAATGCTTTAAAACTTGATGTAATGATGTAAGGAGGATGGAATAATGTTATTCTCATGTATCCAAGGTTGCCCTAGCAAAGCATTGAAAGATGTATCAGAATTTATTATGTGAAACTTGGCTTCTATCTTTCAATTATCTATCTCCAAAGGCAACACTATGGGGCCTAAGGCCCTCTCGCATTGTTCATTAAATCCTTTCAGCATCATCTTCTCTTCTTGGAGTTTAGAGATGTCAATCCTAAGTAGGCAAGCATCCTTAGACTCATAATGTATACTGATGCACCTGGATAAACCTACACTCTGTACAACCTGAATCTGCCAACATCCATGGTGATGTAAAGGGGATGATTGTGCTCTATTGTCCCTAGAAGAAGGTCTTCATCTAAGAATGTGACTCCTAGGACTTCCTTTGAAAAAGATGCTCCCTCTCACCTGGATCAATAGCGGCCAACTAAGCTATGCATTTTTCAAGGTCAAGCAATGCTTTGAGTAATGACTCCCTCATCTCTTAGAATAAGACAAGGGTATCATATATGCTTAACCTAGATGGAAAATTTCTAAGATCTACCATGACATTGTAATCAACTCTGGGTTGGTCCTCCGTAAGCATATCCAAGTGTGGAGCATCTTGTGGAGTGGCAATCTACTTAATGGAACTAATGACTTGTTTACCCTTATCTTGAGGTGCTACCCTAGGAGGTAGAACTTTGTCATTACTTAGGTTAAATTCAGTGACTTATTTGGATGAGGACCTTATAAAAAGTTATACCTACTCATCGGGTACACCTACAACTTTTTCTAAAGGATCATCAGAGTCGGATGACTCCAAATCAATCTCAAGTGGTGAATCCTGATGATTCAAAAAAGGGAAATCTATTTCTGAATCAAAGTGGGATTGATTGAAATTATTTAAGCTATTATTATTATGACTTGGAGAGCTATCTATAGGAATGAAATCACTGAGATCATCAAAGGTAGATAGGATGTAAGTTGAATCATTCTTCTTTATTGATTTATTTAATTTTTGAGGTGGTACATAATAAAAATCAAGTAAAGTGAGCAGTGTGAGTGTCTTGGTGCCCTCATCTGTAGATACAATGCTCTTGTTGATGGTGGTGGAGCTGGTAGATGTGATAGCTGTAACTTTGGAAGGAGAAATGTTGGACTCGGACAGTGGTTGTGCTATAGAACTCTCCCGGGCATGTGAAGGATGCTACTATGGCTGGGCTTCCGCCCTCCCTGAGTTATCCCTCATAATTAGTAGACCTTCCTTGGTGTTGAAGGTCTGAGTTGAGTTAGACACCTATAGAGAAAGTTTCTTGATTTTAGAAATTACTTTCTTAGAGACACAGGATAAAGAGATATCTTAACCTTCTTTTGTCTTGAGAGGATCAAATGTATCTCCAAAGGCTACTTTAATAGAACTAGAAGGTTATTCTACTAAGTATTCTTTTGGGATAACTATGGCTCCAGACTTATAGCTATGCTCAAGCCAATCCATGAAAGTAATGCAATCCTCTAAGACATAGCCTAGCATATGGTGATAGGGAAAGTAGTTAGGATCATCACTCCTAGCCACTTCTTCCGGCTTTCTAGGCTCAGGCAGCTGGAGATTAGGCTTCTTAAAAAGGTTATTGAAGATCTTCTTGAGTACCTCTTCTTGAATGAATATGGATTATTGAGTTTGTCAGTAAGAGTAAGTGGAAAGTAGCTACATGGTGGTGGATAATGATAGCAATGCTATGTAGCTGCTACGGTGGCCATTGTGGTGGTCGAGGTAGTGGAAGAGGAGGCAGGATTGGAGGCTACTGAACTCTAGGCCTCTCAAACTGTGCTCACTGACTGCTTCCCTTTATCTACTGCCACTACTATTCCTGGCTTCTTCTCAAATTCCATCTGAGGCTTGGGCTTAGATGACTTGTCTGAGAAGGATAACTGTTTGGCTTCCTCTTGTAGGTTAGCCACCTTGCTGATTAATTTCTAAAATATCTTTATGGTAAAGCCTTTGAGCATGAAGGCAGTTAGGCCATGGATATTCTTGAGAACTATCTCAATGGCATGCTGCTCTTGTAGCCGTTGTTCACATTTCATGCTTACGTTCCACCATCTAAGAATATAATCAACAAGGGACTTATTGGGCTTTTTCATTTCTACAACAAGGTGCTTGATGGTTAAAAATTCCTATATGAGTCACCTTTTAAATCTATGGTGAGAAAAAAAAGAGGAGACTTATAAAAATTCATCTTTTTAGGATGCCATGCAGATCCACAGATGTACTTATTCAAGTGATCAAGTACATCATCAAGGAAATAGCGTACTATCTCAAAAGATAGAAGTCACTACCCTTCAATGGACCAAATCACCTCAATAAGGACTCCTAAGGATGATGGGTCTACATATGTACCAAATATTCTTCCCTTACTTTGCATGAAAAAGTGAAGCAAGATTTATTTTAAATAGGGTTCGTTAAGTTCCTTATAGGGGCAAGCCCCCATAGTTAATTATATTCTATGGAATGGGGATTACTTAGAAAAACTCTCGATTAAGGTAAATAATCACTGTATTTGGAGATTTCAAAAGGAAAGGACTATCAATCGATTGGTTTTATTTCAAGAGATCAAATGAGATTGATCAAATAAAGGAGTTATTTATCGAAGCTAAAATGAAAGATAAGTAGGAGATGCCCATGATGCTAGGAAACCTAATGAGCATATCAAACTATCCTATAGTTGGGCTTTACATTTTTGAAATTGATTTAGTTTATTTGAGTTATATTTTTCATTAGAAATTTAGGACTTAAGATTACTTAAAATAAGATTAAGGAAACACCTAAGAGGTGAGGAATTGTGCTTACGACCCACGAAGGAGAGAAGTAACCTAAGAACCTAAATATAGGGATCTTTGGTGAGGGCCAAAAGCATGACCTAAATCTAAGGCAAAAATGGGTATTTGGTTTGCCTCCACAAGAGAGGACAAACCACCCAACAGGTTGGACTTACAACCACCTAGGGGTGGCCGCAAACTAACTCCTCATATGATTTTAAATACATGTAGGCAAGTCTTTATGCTTATGCAAGATAGTTAGGCTATTATTTATATAGAAAGAGACTAAGTCCTTAAACTCACTCCCCAACGAGACTAGATCATGTAAAGGGACATGCTTCAAATTACCTAAATCTAATGCAATTCAAATTTCATTTTATTTTCATTTTGGATAATTATTTTGACTCAGGCTAATAGGATTCATATGGCTAATGCATGAGAAAAAAGGTTATTGGCCAAAATCAGCGAGAAGGGAGGAGATGAGTTCCCACCACAGCTCTTAAAGGTCAAGCCAAGTTTCTCTGGCAAAGATGGAAGCCCTCCAATCAAGAGTGAAATGAGATACATTTGTGCATGATATTACAAAAGAAATGCTCATCCAGTTAAGGGGTTGCTAATTCTTTTATCTTGATTTTAAACCTAAACTTTAAGTGAGGTTATGAGTTGTTTAAATTTTACTTGAGTTGTTAAGTTAGGAAAAAGATTTATTTTTTCTTAAAGAGCCTAATGCACATCCAGGCCATACATAAAGCAAGGAAGAAACTAGAAAAAATCATGCCACTTAATGCAAAAGCTTAAGCAAGTCATCAATCAATTTATAAAGCTAATCATAAAAAGAATAAAAGGCCGTTGTGGTCAGGCACCACCACACAAACCCAAAAATGTCAAATGTAGGTAGCCGAGCTCTACCCTTATACAATCCAGATTATAAATGAATTAAATTACAATTAAGCAAGGAATTCATTGTTATGGGGGTCTTCAATCTTTATTCTTCTTTCTTCTTTTCTTCTTTCTTCCTCTTTTCTTTCATCTTCTTTTCTTCTTTTCTTCTTTGGTTTTTCTTTTGGATAGTTGGAAGGTGGATGCTCCAAGGCCTCACATAGTACATAAGATATGATCTTATGACCAATGCTTATCCTAATTCCCATAACAATCATCCCAAAATCCTAATTGTACAAATTTACATGAAAAGGAAAAGTGGAAATCTAACTAACACATGCAAAATAAAGGTTAGCTAAAATAAAACACACAAATCCCAAGCATGTATGTTGTACTTATCACCCCACACATGGGTGACTAAGTCCACCTGGCCTATTGGATTATGCTTAGAGATATAAAACACCTACAAGCAAAAGCATTTATATATTTATTTATGATAGCGCCCCTTAAACACAATCCCCTACAAAAAAGAATAGTTAGACTAAGAACATCCTACCATTCATTCTATGAACATACATCCTAACATTTAGGCTAAAACATATATCACAAAATAAAATAAACATTAAACCATGCACCGAGCTAACCTAAGGCTAGAAGTGGTGACTCAGGCTAATGTGTGTGCATTGAAGGTTTGTGTGGTATGCTTAGCTATGGCTTCAGGTTAAAATTTTCTAAGTGTGAAGAACATGTTAAACTTAGAGGATAGTTTCATTTAAGTTATTTAATCATTTTGGGTTAATTTTATTTCATTTTTTGATTTGGTTTAAGTGGATCTTATAATTAATTACTAAGTTATGAAGGGAGGGAAAGAGAAGAGAACTTCTCTTTCCTTCCCTAACCTAAATAATTTCTAAAGTAGATTCACATTTATTTTTATTTAGGTTAATGTTTTGATTAAATATTTTAATTATCCTAAGTTTAGATGAAATCTAAACAAACCTATTCAAAAAGAATGACATTTTAAGATTAAATAAAATGAATCAAAATTCACATAACACACATTACTTCATTTCTTTCCCAACATATATAACATGCATATGGATGGACCCTAAGCATATCTACACATGCAAATGAGAATATTTAACTTACTTTATGATGCATGCTAAGTAATTCATTTAAGTAAATTTAGAAGTTTTCTATGCATGATTTTCATTAGTAGAAAAGGGTTTCCCTATCCAAATTTTCACATACAAACATGAGAGTAAGAAAGGCATAGGTGAGTACAACATCATTGTTAACTAGAGGTGTAAGGTATAAGACCTACTTAGGGCTACTTAAAGCCTCGCAACCTTGGGGTTGTCCAAACTAATATACCACTTTTCTTAAATACACAAATATGTATAAAAGAAATGAAATAGAAAAGGAGAATGCAAAAGTTGTATTAATGGATTCATTTTATTTATGCAATTTATGTATGCTAGTATATGCAACCCTTATTAAGTGGTAGCATAGAGATGAATAGGATATGAAAATAAGTGAGTCTTAGGTTCTTTTCAAATGAACCATACACCTCATCAAATTTCTATTGAAAACTATACCAACATAAGATAGGAAGGAAACCTATGCTAAGCATACCTTTATATTCTTTCACATGCAAACTGATAATTAAAGTATAAGTAGCATACTTTCAAATTTGGTATTGATTTATATATTTTGAAAATAATTTGGATTTATTAGTGATAATAGCCATTCATATTTCTACTTTAGCCAACACATGCAAATTTGACATAAAGTAAATAATTTCATTTTTAAACTTGAATTTGAAAAATTTGAATGCACGAAACCACGTGACATACAAATTTAATATGTTGGGGAAAGATTCAAACCAATGAAAGCATGTAAAAAGTTCACTTCACTTAAATCCTAAAGACATTCTTATAGAATAAGAAAGTTTAAAATAAATTGAAGTGAATTCAAAGTGATTTTCCTTTAGTTCGGAGTTTGATTTAATTTTGAAAATGTGAGTTGAGTTTGCTATTTCTAACTCATTCCCACATGTGTTTGATATTTTTGTTTAATTTTTAGATAATTAGATCCATTTTTATGAGTTAATTAGGTTAAGGTATGAATTAAGTAACTTAATTAACCCTTACCTACACCACCTTAGAAGAATTAACCAAATAATTATGAGCCAAAGAGACAACATAAAGCTAAAGAGATCGTCCATGATCAAGGGAAAGATCCAATCTCGATTGAGAATAGATTCAAACCAAATTCAACCCACACAATCTAAAGCTTAAGAGTAACAAATCCAACGATACAAAATCCATGGGATTAAAATTTCTTTCACAAAGCTCCACACCACATTGATTTTAATGGTCAAAAAATCTCATACCTCACCGGAGGTGATCACCAGCACTCGATTCCCTTGGAGAAGCTTTGTCTGGTTGAGATGAAGCTGTGTTGAGAGTATGAGCACTTGAGGTTGACTGGATTGGTGTATGGATCAACTCCTCCTTAGCTAGCTTGCGGTCTTGATTCAATTCAGCTCTTCCTTGCTATGGGAACTCCAAAGGAAGCTTGGGTGTACTTGACTTATCTCCTTGATGAAGAATGCAAGAGCAATTGGATGGAAATTGAGTGAAGAGGAAGTTAGCTCTTCAATGGACTTCCCTTATTTTCACACTGTGTAAAATTGAGAATATGAGATTTGATTCCACTCTAGGAAGCTTGAGGAGGTTGAGGAATGGCTTCTTTGGCTTCTTTATGTTCAATTGAATTAAGGACTGATGGATTTGAGATTGTTTAGGGGGAGTATATCTCCCCCTTGAAGGATCAGATGACCATCCATCCTCTTACCATTTTGATCCAATTGATCATTGGCAGGGGTTGTTTGATCAGTTAAGAGTGTGCACATGGTTGGTTTGAGCCAAGGAGTGGATTGCCAATGTCCCATGTTCCTGAATTTGAGTGGGAGGGGGATTTTGAATTTTGCATTTTGACCCATGGATGGGGTTTGGTCTAGGGACCAAGTGGGTTGACCCAAACCCATTGGGTTGGGTGCGCCACTCTACATTAGATCCCCTTGAGCTATTATAAAAGCCTCAAGTGGATATGGAGAGGGTATGACCAAATTACCCATGGATTAGGCCAAAAATTATTCTATGGCCTAGGGGTAGGATGGTCATTTTACTAATTTTCCACTTTGGATATGTTGGGTATGTGGAGAAACTAGGTTTGTCCAAGTTTCATGAGATTTGGAATCCATTTAATATGGTTTGGCTCATGTTGACCCATTTAGGTCAAAATGGGTCAACTTGGTTCAAGTTGACCAATAGGTCAAATTGATTCAAACCAAGGATTGGGTCAAGTTCGTATGACCATTTGAAATGTTTTGGTGGCTTTGGTTTGATTCAATTTACATTAGTTTTGAATATGGCTCATATGACTTCATTTAGGTCAAATGGGTCAAGTTGACCTATTTGACCCATTTGACCTATTTGGGCTAGGTCATGGGTAATTTTAGGTTAGGTTAGTCATATGGAGTGGATTAGTATCTTTGTTTCCAATCAATTTGTGTTAAGTTCAATTTTGGCTCAACATGATGCCTTTAGGTCAAGTTGGGTCTAAGATCAATTGGGCTAGGTTTGGTCTAGTTGGCCAATTGAGGCTTTGGTCAAGTTCCACAAGTGATTTGGAATGAACTTAACCCATTTGTTTGAATTAATTTGGCTTAGATCAAGTTTTGACACATTTTGACCCTTTAGGTCAAAATGGGTCAACTTGGGTCAAGTGGCCAATTAGCCTAGGTTAGGCTCAAATGTTGGCTTGGTAAAGTCCAAACATAGGTCATGAGTGAACTTAGGTCAATAGTTTCAATCAATTTGGCCTATGGTAGAATTTGGCTATGTTAGGTTTCATTTTGGGTTAAGTGTTGAGTTGGTCAACCCTTAGGTTTGACCCAATTTGGTTGATTGATCATCCCATGATGATTGTTGATCATGATGAGAGAGAACATGTGTTTGGTTCAATCCAATTTGGTTAGGATTAGAATTTAGCTCATAAGGGTACTTTAGGTCACTTTGGGTCAAGTGAGCCTAAGTGGGTAAAATATCTTGGTCAAAGTTTGATTTGAGCTTGATTGATCTTGTATATGGACTTATGATTGAAATATAAAACTATTTACAAGTGGTTTGAAGTCAAATGGGTATTGACCCATTTGACAATTTCATATTCAAAGGATGAATATGAAAGGGTTTTGGCTTCGATTTTTTACTTGGGTTTTGATTGTTTGATTGAATTTTGGATTTATATATGGGTTCATGATTGTTGGTTTGATTGAATCATGAGAGAAAATCAAGGGCTTAGCTTGATTTGAAAATGATTTGGCTAAGTTCAAGATTTTGACTTGAAAGGCTTAGATTGGATTTTGAGTTGATTTGAGTTTGATTTTTGGAATTGGTTTTGATTGTTTGAATTTATGTTTCATTTATATATGTGAATATAAATGAGAGTATAAATGGATCATGAGAAAATTTCAAGGTTTTGAAGTGGTTTAATCATGATTTGGGCTTAGTCCATTATGAAGGATTTAAGGGACTTAAGAAAATTTTGGAGTTTAGAGTTTGAATTTTTGAATTTGGTTTGATTGATTTATGTTTATATTTCATTTATATATGTGAATATAAATAAGAATATAAAAGAATTATGAGAAAATCCCATGACTTTGAGATGGTTTGATCAAGATTTAGGCTAAGTCCTTTAATGGTAAATTAAGGGACTTAGGAAAATTTTAAATTGGAAATTTAATTTTTGGATTGATTTGATTGATTGAAATTTACATCTCATTTATATATGTGAATATAGATGAGAATATAAATGAGTTTTGAGAAAATCCCATGAGTTTGAGTTAATTTGATTAAGGTGTAGGCTAAGTCCATTAATGGAAAATTAAGGGACTTAGGAAATTTTTAAATTGGAAATTTTATTTGAGGATTTGATTTGATTGATTTATATTTATATTTCATTTATAAATGTGAATATAAATGAGTTTTGAGAAAATCCCAAGGATTTGAATTGATTTAATCAAGGTTTAGGCTAAGTCCATTAATGGAAAATTAAGGGACTTAGGAAAATTTCATGAATTGATTTGGAATTATGAGTTTAGTTTAATTGATTTGAATTTATATTTTATTTATATATGTGAATATAAATGAGAATATAAATGAATTATGAGAAAATCTCAAAGATTTGATATGGTTTAGATCATAATTTTGGTTAAGTCCTTAAAGGCAAGATTGAAGACTTAGACAAAATTTGGACTTAGGAATTTTTATGGATTTTGATCATGGGTTTCAATCATAGATTTCTAATCATGGATTTCAATCATGGAATTAATATGAGTTTGGAGAAAATCAAATAGAATTTATTTGGAGTTTGACTTGAAAGAAGGAAAGTGAGGAATGGTTTAAGCTAAGTGTAGGCAAATTTTCCAAACACTCTTAAGGCATGACTTATTCCTATGGTTAACTCTTCTAAGTCTTCTAGGGTTAGGTTGAGTGTCCACCTAATCACTAGATGTGTCTTAAGATTAAGGAACTCTTAAAGTCTAAGAGTAGTCCTATGTCTAAGATGGAGGGGTTGAGAGCTCATTCTAAAAATGAGGTCAACAAAGGGTGCCCAATAGATGTGGAGTGATTGACAAGGAACACCGCATGTATTGGTGTTGACCGAAATGATCAACAACACCGAAAGATCACAAGAACTAACATAAACAATCTATCCTTAATCAAAAGCATAAATAGAATCCAGAGCTTAATGCAATCTGGCTCTACATATGTCCAAGACATAAGAGAGAGGGTATAATCCACTAAGGGATAAAGTATGAACCTTCCACTAGGGAAGCTGGTTTAAGTCATCCATAAGGGGATGAAAGGTTTGATTTGATTTGAATCTCACTGAGGAGAAATCTCCAGTGGGGGAGAGGGTTGAATTTATTTCAATTTTTATTAGGTTTTGATTTTGAGATGAACCCTATTGGTTTGTGATAGACCGCACTAAGTAGGATACATGGAGGCCAAGACCTAACTCAGATTTACCAATCCAAAGGGGTAGTATACTAAACACATAGTAGGACTAGCCAACCAAAGGGATGCCTTTCGATATGCAACAACTGTACTAGGAAGAAAGCGTAGTAGACTTTCATCCTCCAAAGTAAAGACCAGTTGCTGGGGTAATCTATTGGCAAGGCAACATATTGAACTCAACCTAGGGCTAACTATTGAGTGAATGCCGACGGGGGACTTAAATCAACTCAAAAGTAGTCAATATTAATTGCATTTTTTAAATTTGTTTATTTTGGTGGATTCCATTGGTTTGCGATGGATCATACTGAGAAGGAGCTTATATTAGCCTAGACTTATCTTAGATTTACTGAACCAAAGGGAGTAGCTTCCCGGCCGATGGGAGAACTATCTAACCAAAGGAGTGCCTTTTGGTTTGCAATGATCAATTCAAGGGAAGAAAGCTCAGGGACTTGCATCTTCCACTACAAAAGACCATGGGGTGATCAATTGCTTTGGGCAATAAATCAAAGCTGACCTAGGGATACCTGTTAGTTTGTGATAATCATGCTAGAAAGAATGTGTCGTAGTCTTACATCATCCAAAGCAGAATGATTGCCGGTGTACCTGCTCATGGAGAAACAGATTGAACCCGACCTAAGGGTGACTATGGAGTGAGTACCGACCCGAGGATTTATCTCAACTCAGGTAGTCAGGTAATTCCTATAGGAAGTTCTGCTGACACTGCCCTAAAGATACAATGCCTTCTTGGGAAAAGGGGCCCTTTGGGGTCTTGAATTCCTAATCCATAAGCAAATTAATTTTATTTGTTTATAATGGACCCTGCTAATTTGTGAGGGATCAAATTGAGAAGGAGCTTATATCAGCCTAGGCCTATCTTAAATTTACTAAACCAAAGGAGAATCTGTCCATCTGCTGAACAAATTCTCCAACCACTGGGTGGCTAATAGGAAAGGGGAACTGTCCAATACAAAAGTAACCCGGGTAGTGTCTAAATGGGGTCGCAAAGGACTTGATCCAAATAGAGTGCTCGTAGGGTATGGGGCTGCTAAGGGCTTAATCTAACACCCTAAAGAAGATGACATTGCTAGTCATATATCTAATAGGTATTTGGTGTCCAACTCAAGGAGAAAGCATGGTGAATCATATCTACCAAGAGTGGTGTACTCACCGGGTGAGTCACCGTCACCATAGCAAACATTGACCAACCTAAAGTGCCCGTTAGTTTGCAATAATTAGCCTAGGAAGAAAGCTCACAGACTTACATCCTCTTATAGTGAAATTATTTGTCGGGATCTATCTTACCGACAGTTTAAACCTAGGGGACCGAGTGAATGCCATTAGGGGACTTAGATTAGCTCTAAAGTAGTCAAGTGGAAAGGATCCTCTGGAGGACTTACCCTAAACCTCAAATATACTCGACCTTGTTAGTGCATGATGGCTAGTTCAATAAGAAAGCACATGGACTCACATCTTCTTAAGAAAAGTCAACATGAGGTAGCTTACTGGCTGGGCAGTGGAGACTACTATACTATTAAGGTGCTCATTGGTTTACAATGGTCAAGTTAGGAAGAAAGCTTGAGGACTCACATCTTCTAAGCAAATGACCACTGGGGTGACATACTAACAAGGTAGCATGTAAACCTGACCTAGAGTAGCTAGTGAGTGAGTGCCACAGGGACTTGCTCCCACATCTAAGTAGCTTAAGACTAAAGATTTATGCTTGTTGTTGTGCATGTGTTTAAAAGAAATAGGATGACTCTGGGGGACTCTTACACCTACCTTAAACACACTAGGGGTTTGATGAAATGGTGCCATGGATGGAAACTAGATTCCCACTAAGAAAGGATGTTGCTTGGGGTTCTTTCACACCTAACTTAGTTATGCTAATTGAAATAGGATGCCACTCAGGTTTTCTTACACCTATTGTAAAAAAATCATCGAGATATTGTGTTTGTGTTGTGAAAAAGGGATAGGATGCCACTAGGGGACTCTTACACCTACCCTAAACACATCATAGTCGATTCGCAAGACATGCAAACAACACTTCAAAAAAAGAGAAGATTTGATGAATAAAATCAGATTTTGTTCTTTTTATTAATGATTATTTTCAAACATGATTTATTTCATGGGTAATATTTCTTTAGATAGAGCCCATTAATTGGAAGCATCGGGCGTTTCCCTTTATAATCAATAAGCTGATAAGATCCTCCTTGGTAGGCCTTCTCTATGACATAGGGGCCTTCCCAAGTGGGTTCAAACTTGCCTCCCATCTTTTGATCATCAACAATTGATCTCCTTAGGACTAACACCAGTTCTCCTACCAAAAGGCCTAGGGGGGGATCAATTTATTGTGAGCTTGAATCATTTTGGTCTTGTACAACTCGAAGTTCTAACATGCCCGTAGGCGAATCTCCTCCAAACTTTCGAGCTCTTCTAACCGCAACTTTGCATTCTACTCTGCAGTGATCTTGCCACCTAATGCTATCCTTAGTGATGGGAGTTGAACTTCTAAAGAAGAACTACTTCAGACCCATACACTAAGGAAAATGTGGTAGATTGAGCTGGAGTTCGGTATGTGGTGTAGTAGGCCCACAAGACTTCAACCAACTGCTCGTTTGTTGTCATCTAAAGTCTTCTTCAATATCTGAATGAGAGTTTTGTTGAATGCTTCTATTAAGCTATTTTCTCTGGGGTAGTAGATGGTGGAGTATCTCCAATCTATACCATGTCTTCTAGCAAAGCCATTGATCTTCATGCTTTTGAATGCAGTACCATTATATGATATAATTCGTCGAGGCACCTCGAACCTATATATGATATGATTCCTGAAAAATTGAAGCACATGGTGAGCTGTGACCTCTCTGAGTGGGATGCCTTCACCACAGAAAAGTAGTCGGCGCTAAGATGAATCGATGAAGAAGGAGGATCGATCAGAACTACAAT
Organism: Cymbidium sinense; assembly: GCA_021442155.1. Classification (NCBI taxonomy): domain Eukaryota; kingdom Viridiplantae; phylum Streptophyta; class Magnoliopsida; order Asparagales; family Orchidaceae; genus Cymbidium; species Cymbidium sinense. Next base: position 58,005,380 of record CM038231.1, on the reverse strand, counting down.
GTCGGTACTCCAACACTCAAATGGCCATGAGGCCAATGTAGAGAGTAGAATATTGGGTGGCTGGTGGAGGACCACACCGCACCTGACATTGATGGCATCTCTTAGCTACATCTATGCAATCTGTGATCATCGAAGGCTAGTAGTACCCTTATCTTTTGATCTTCATATTCATCTTCGGACCGATTGATGTGCTTCACATAGACCTGCATATTCCTCAATTACAATGCCATAGGCTTCATGATTATCTAAATAATGTAACAACATTTGGTCAAAGGATCGGTGGTACAGGGTGCCATCAATAAGAGCATAGGAGAGAGCTCTCTATTTCATCTGATGGGCTTGCGACTTTTCTTGAGGTAGTTTGTTGGTACCAAGTAATCTATAAACGTTGCCTCTAATCCAGCTCCTTGTCCATTTTGGCAATGATAACCTCCCCTTCAAGAGAAAGTCTCTCAATGAGTTCAACATCAATAAGAGATAAGACTTGTCTATTTTGGACCCTTATTGAAATGGACTCATCTTCCAAACATGCCAACTCTTTGGCAAGTTTGGCAAAGGCATCTACTACTGTGTTCTCTGCTCAGGGAACCTTGTAGATGGTGACTTCAGGAATCTAGGCTAATAGCTTCATGGCATACTTATGGTAATGACGAAGCTTGGGTTTGAGAACCTGGTAGGACCCTACAATCTGGTTGATGACCAACTGAGAATCCCCAAAGATGTTGATGCTCTTGACACTAATAATGATGGCTAACTTCATACCGACAATCAAAGTCTCATACTGCCTTCAGTTGGTGTTGAAAGATAGTATGAGAATCTCATCACAGGTTTGGAGTTAGAGAACTATTCCTACCCTTGCCTTGCCTTGGAGAATAGAATATGGTGCTTCACCTTTAAGAAAAGAAGCGACCATCAAAATATATCTCCATCGCCACGGCCTCCCTAAGTTCATGATTTGTTCATCAGGGAGATTGTCACTAAGCAAAGAATCATCAGAAAGTGGGTGTACTGCTAAGAAATCCACTAGTGCCTGCCCTTTTACCGCATGGAGGGGTACGAATGTGATATCAAACTGTGAGAGAATCATGGACCAACGAGCCAAACATCTAGAAAGCATTGGCTGTGTCATGAGATATTGCAATGGGTTGGTTATAGAGATAAAGTTCACCTTATGAGAAAGCATATAATGCCATAGCTTTTGAATGCAAAGATCAAAGCTAGGCAATGTTTCTCAATAGGTGGATAGTTTGCTTCAATAGGGATCAGATGATGGCTGAGGTAGTAGAGAGCACTTTCCTTCTCTTCATCATTGGCTTGGGCCAATAGAGCACCGAGAGAGTCATCCAATGTAGTTGTGTAAAGGATGAGTGTCCTACCCATGATAGGGGCTGCTAGAACTGGCAGCTTCACCAAGTACTCTTTGATGTCTTCGAATGTGTGCTGGTCCCACTTGAACTTGGTATCCTTTTCGATAAGTGCTGAGAATTGGTTGCATCTCCCTGATAAGTTTGAGATAAAGTTCCTTAGATACACCAACCATCCTTGAAAGGATTTGAGTTGAGTTAAACTCTTAGGAGGTTGCATTTCTAAGATATTTTTAATCTTTTTAGGATCTATTTCTATTCCCTGGTGTTAGACAACAAACCCAAGGAATTTCTCTGAAGCAACTCTGAATGAACACTTCAAGGGATTCATTTTGAGGTTATATTATTTCAACCATTCAAAAACTACTCTCAAGTCAAAGAGATGGTCTTCCTTTTCTAAGCTTGTCAGTACTAGATAATAAGCATAACACTCAACCTGATGATGGATGAGTTCATTGAAGATCTGAGTCATGGCCCATTAGTATGTAACACCATAAATTTTAGGTCGAAAGGCATGAGCCTATAATAGAAGATTCTGATTGGGGTTTAGAAAGTAGTGTTTCTTTTATCTTCAGGAGACATCTTGATTTGGTTATAGCGAGATGACCCATCAATGAAAGAGAAGACTACATGAGATGAGACAATGGCCACCATTAATTCTGGTATAGGAAGACGAAACTCATTCTTAGGACATGCCTTGTTTAAGTACCTAAAATTGACGCAAATGCAAATTTGGCCATTTTTTCTTAATTGGGATGACACTAGCTAATGAGGTAGGATATTTTTCTTCCCTGATGAAACCAACACTGATCAATTTATTAACTTCAAAAATGACTTGTTGTTCAATTTCTAATCACATGCATCTAGGAGCTTGCTTAATAGGGGTAACATTAGGGTCTATTGCTAGCTTGTGGACTGATATGTCAGGAGATAATCCTGGCATTTTCTCTTAACTCCATGCAAATAGACTTTAAACTCAGTCAATAGCTTAACTAAGTCATTAGTTTCTTCTTCATTTAGTAACGAACTGATATATGTCGAGTGAGGATTTTCTTTTGGCCCGAGGTTGATTTCTTTAAGCTTGTTGATTATTGAATGAATCTCCTCTTCAAACTCTGGTAGTGCCTCTTTGACTTGGAGATCAACTGGATCATCTGAGTTTCTAAACACACATTCTCATAAGAGTTGGGGATGTGTGAGAAGAATCTATCAGATTCTAAATGGTTGGTAATAACTAGGCAATAATCTTCATCATCGATCAGACCCACTGTACCAAATCCTAGCCTTGCTCTTGATTGTGCTTCCCTGCCTGCATTTTTCCATAGCTTCTCGAAGTATTCTGGCCTGCTTGGACCATGTGTGAGGAATTAAACCTTTATGTATAAGATTTTGAACACAAGGTGAGTAAAAGTCATAAGGTAATTCCATTGATTCTTGAAAAGTATCTTTCTTAAACTCTACATCAACTTCAGGGCTTGAGGAGGATGATCCCATAAAGAACTTCTTCTGCTTCATGTCACTGAAAGACTTAGGGACTTCCTTAACTACTAAACCTTCAACTTTTGAGATGTAAGTGAGTAAGAGCTAAGGTTCCCAACCTTTTCACATAAACCCATTTGAATACTTTGCTTTGCTTGGAGGCTCTTCATCTCTCTCTGGATCAAAAGTCACCTCCAATGGAATTCAACAGAGTTGGTGGTATACTAATCACATTATATCACTCATCGAGCTGATTCCAAGTCTATGTGAATAGTAGAGTACTCTATGAATTGGAACATGACCTCATTGGCCAACTAGGGGTCTCCCACCTAGAATTGGCTCTCCGCCTCTACTCTACCTGGTGGAGGTTGAGCCATCCTACCCACATGTCCATATGATGGAATGAACTATGGAATGTGATATTTGATCTATTTTCTTCAATTCCCCTTTCTTGTTCACTTGGACTTTTATTTTTCTTTTCATTTTCTTTTATCTTTTCTTTTGCTTCATTCTCTTTTACTTTTGTATTTGCATTCAAATTTTGTCCAAGTTCATAAGAAAGGGTATTTTGAGGAAGATAGTAGGTCGCATCCTCATAATTCTCATCCTCTCTAATTGAAAATGGCTTTTCATCCCCGTTGACATGGTATTCAATTCCATTTTTTATGAACTTGATGCACTTATGAAGGGAGGATGAAATGATCTTATTCTGATGTATCCAAGGCCTACCAAGCAAAGCAAAGGAATGAAGTATTGAATCAATGATGTAGAACTTGGCTTCAGCCTTTCACCACCAATCTCCAAAGGTAACACTATAGAACCTAAAGCCACTCACCTTGATCATTGAATCCTAAACATCATCCTATCCCTCGAGTGTGAGTTGTCAATCTTCAAATAGGCAAGGGTCTTTAGACTCATAATGTTCACTAATGCATTTGAATCCATGAGAACCTTGAGTGAACTCCATGTCATGTGATGTAGGGGACTTGTGCTCCAAGTCCCCAAGAAGAAGGTCTTTATCTATGAAGGTGATCCCTTGGGCTTCTTTTGCATAATGATAGCAGTCAGCTGAGCTAAGCATATTTTAGGATCAAGGAGAGCCTTGATTAGTGATTCCCTCATCTCTTTGGATAAGACAAGGGCATCATATATGCTTAGCTTAGATGGAAACTTTCTTAGATGAGAAGGACATTATAGTCCACCTTCAACTGGTCTTCCACAAGCATATTCGAGGGGGAGCATCTTGTGGAAGGGCTTCTCGATCTTCAGTACCAATGACTTATTTCCCTCTATCTTGAGGTGCTGCCCTAGGAGGTAGAACCTTATCACTACGGAGGCTGACTTCGGTGATCTCTTGAGGCAAGGTGATGGAAGGTTCTACGTGCACTTTAGGCTAACCTACAGCTTCTCCTATGGGACCCTCAAAATTGGATGATTCTAAGTTTATCTCAAGAGGTGAACCCGTAGTATTTAGAATTGGAAAGTCCAATTTTGAATTAGAGAGAGGAAGATCAATTATTATAGTTATTTAGACTTGAAAAGTTATTGTTAGGAATAAAAAAAGACTACCCATCAGAAGTGACACAGATGTAATTCAAACTAGCTTTATTCTTTAATTTCTTAGAATTATTTGGAGGTACAAAGTATAAGTCAAGTAAAGTGAGCAGAGTAAGAGATTTGATGCCCTTATTCACTGATATAAGAGTTCTACTAGTAGAAGAAATAGAAGAGCTAGCTAAAATGGAAGAAGTCATCGATGTGGAAGCTACAACTAAAGGCTGGAGGTCGGACATGATCGGTGGTTGTGCTAAGGGGCTATCCCATGCCACCACATGCTACTGCTGCTGCTGCTGCTGTTGAGCTCACTTTCTTAAAGTTGGTACTAGCAACTTGCAAACCTTCCTTGGTGTTGGTGGTTTGAGCTGACTCAGGCACCTACAAGGAAAGCTTTTTGACCTTCTAAATTATTTTCTTAGAGGTTTTAGACAAAGAAATGTACCAACTTTCTTTGGTTTTGGTATGATCAGATGTATCCCGAAGGATTACTTAAATGGAAGTAGAAGGTTGTTCCATAAAGTATTCCTTTGGGATAACTACATCACCAGTCTTGAAATTGTGTTCAAGCTAATCTTTGAATGTGAAGCAATCCTCCAAAACATGGCCTAGCATACAGTGGTAAGAGAAAAAGTTTGGATCATGACTTTTGCCTACTTCCTCCGGTCTCCTAGGCTTGGGTAGCTAAAAATCAGGTTTCTTTAAGAGATTCTTAAAGATTTTCCTGATTACCTCCCTCTTAAAAGAATAAGTTTTTTTTAACTTATCTAGTAGGTGACCATATACTGGCGGTGCATGTACATGCTGGTGGTGGTGGTATGGGGGTGATGGGGCCATGGAGGTTGCGGTGGAGGCCGGTAGGGCTGCCTTGGTGGTGCCTAAGGAGGTAGAGGCTACTAAGGTTGTGGTCTCTTAGACTGATCTCTAGCTGGCTGCTTCCCCTTGTCAACTGCTGCTATTGCTCCAAGATTCTTCTCATAGACCTTCTATGACTTTTGCTTAGGCAACTAATCTTGAAAAGGCAACTGTTTGGCCTCTCCTTGTAGACTAGCCACCTTATTGATTAGCTTCTCAAATATCTTGATAGTGAAGCCCTTATGCATGAAGGTGACCATACCATGGATATTCTTCAAGAGAATCTCAATGACATGCTGTTCAGATAGCTGTGATTCACACTTCATACTCAGGTTATGCCATCAGAGAATATAATCAATAAGTGACTCACTGGGGTGCTGTTATGCTACACCAAGATCACCTATAGTAACCCTTTCTGAGCTCCAGTAAATCTTTTGATGAAGAGTTATTCTAACTCAATAAATGTCTTTACTGAACTATTGGGCAGTTCAACATACCAATCAAAAGTAATACCCACTAGGCTACTAATAAAAAGTCAGAAGAGCAAAGCATCCCTGCCACCTGCGTTGCAACAACTGACCCTGAAATATGCTACGTGTTGCCTTAGGTTTCCACTGCCATCAAAGATTTTGAAGGAAGGAGGCATGAAACCCTTGGGATATTGGATAACATCAAATTCCTCTAGGTAGGGTCTACTCTTTGGAACCGATGATCCTCCCTGGGCTTGAGCCAAAGCTTCCTTCACCTCTTGCTCAACCATAGATTTTATGTTATTTTCTTGTATGGAGGTACTTTCCACTACCTTCCTATACAGGCTAGTGTTACCTTGCTCAATGGGAGGTAGAGTTTTGACTGGGTACAAGACATGCACTAACTCAGGCTAATTGATGTCGACTGTAGTAGGAAGAACTAAAGGGTTGTTTCTGAAGCACTTACACTACTGCTAATAAGTCCTGTAATTGTTCTGCCATCCTATCAATCTGCTCATCCTTCTGCCTCAACTACTGTTAGAGGTGCTGGGTGGATTTTGCAGTGTCTCCCTGATCAACCTCATCACTTTTCATGGCTTGTTGTTCCCTAAGAAGAGATCCTTTAGTGTCAACCATGCACTCCAAGTCCAATCATCAAGTCATTGGGATCGAAGCTGACTTTCTCTTTATCAGACCAGGCATACCCCAAGATCTCTTTCTTCTCCATGAAATAATGTGCAACTATCTCATCTAAGGAATGATCCATCTCAGCAGGTACAGACAATCTAGGCTTGGTGTGATCACTATCATGCAATGAGAGGCACCGGACCTCGCCTGTCACTAGATAGTCAATCCTGTGTGGATTGTACTCATTGGATGAATGACACTCTTGACTGCTACTAGTTATTAGAGGGGTAGAAATCCTGGGATGTTCCACTACCACTGGTGCAGCTGGACTGTCATCCGAATATCTAAAATCATTCTCACCATCTACACATCTGAATGTATGGGCAAAGTTGGTGAAGGGATGACCAAGATTCTTCGGGGTCACCACTCCTTCTGCTCCACCATTGGGGTAGAAGATCAAGCAGGAGAGCTCGACCCTACCACAATGGGTGGTGTACTAGGGGTAGGATCCCTTGGCTGTAGCCAGATCACCAACGGGGTGTACTTTTCCCCGAATGTGGCCTTCATGGCCTTAGATGGAATGGGAGATGCTGTAACATGTACTGGCAATGATGGACGAGGGGTAGAGAGATGGGGTGGAGACACCACTGACTCTCTATGGATAGGAACTGCCCTCCTATGGTGGTTAGTCTCGGTGAGGAGAATACTATCAATATGGTTGGTGTGGGTAGCACGCCTAGCTAGAAAATCAACCAAAGCAGAAGCAGCTGACTGACGGCTGAACCTTCGTCATTCTCTGATAGTAACATGTGATGTACAGGCCTCACAGGTCCTCTCCTAGAAAATCTGTCTCCCCACAGTGTGGGGGATAATAGATTGAAGATCAAACTATGTCCCAAACTGGCTCAGATGCTATGCCTACCTATAAAATAGATCAAGGCCATACCACCGCTCTCGAAACTATGCTGAATGCACCACTAGAGGAGGTGATGAACGGATCCTCCTAGCATCCTCTCTGTCTGATCTAGAGAGAGGATGGAACTATTTTTCTATAACTGGTGGTGAAGTGATAATAAGAAACTCATCCATGGCAGAATGGGCTACTGCCTCTAGCTCCCTAGTTATCCGAGGGTGGTACAACTTGATCACATAATTCTTATTCCTATGCTGTGTATGGGTAGGATGGGAGGAGTGTGAGTTAGACCCATACTCAAATGTAGGGGAGGCAAGCCCGGAGACCAAGGGAGATTTATCTTTAGAGGGTATAGATGGTAGGGTACTAGCCCTCACTGGGGCAACATGAGCAACTCTGGGATGAACTACAATTGGAGCTGATTATCGATTATCGCTATAACAAGATGTGGTACCGCCACTTTCCTCTTGAGGAGACATCAAAGGGTAAGTCAATCATGATGATCGGCTTCTGCCCGATCACCTTCATCCCACTGACTGTAGTGAGGGGAGTGCCCTCACAAGTGATCCTAGCTCTCTCAAATCCCCAACCAAAGTGAATCAAGTGAGTATGGTCAAGATGGGGGAAGCCAGCCTGATCTAAAGCTAGATCCATGCCATGTGGGAAGGTAAAGACAAACTGAGAACCCCATTTCAAATGTAATAAAAATAACTACTGCACACACCAATCGTAAGAATTTGCAATGAGAAATGAACTTGTATCATATTTATATCTCTATAGATTTTGAATTTTAAATTTTGAAAATTTGAACCCACATCCAACAACTTGGAACTGTTAAGTGGGGTTCAAATGGATTTGAGAAGATTGCTTGAAAGAGGAATTTGAATATGAATCCAACTCCAACAAATTTAAGTATGTTGAAATATGGATTCAATTTTTTTTGATAAAGATGCTTCCATAGGTTCATTGTTGTTTTGAATTTAATTTTTTGATTTGAGGACCCATTCCTTTAACAAATTTAGGTATGCTAAAGTAAGGGTCAAGTTGATTTTGTTTTTGTTTGATTGTTTTTGGAATCCCAGTTACTTAGTAAATTTAGGTATGCTAAGTGAAGTAAAAGTGATTGTTTCTTTTTGTGAATTTTGTTTTGTTTTGATTTTGAAAATTTGAAATTCTTACTTAGCAAATTTAGGTATGTTAAGTGAAGAATCCAAGTGTGTTTTGTTTGATTTTTGAAAAATAGGATTCTTATCAAATTTAGGTATGCTAAGGAAATCGTATGTATTTCATTTTTGTTTAATGTTTTGATTTTTGAAAAATTAGGATCCTTAACAAATTTAGGTATGCTATGAAAATCCTAAGTGTTTCATTTGTTTTGATTTAATTGAAAGTGGAGACTTTACTTTTGAAAATTTGGTATGCTAAAGATGAAGTCCCACTTAATTTTGTGAAATGGAAATTTCATTTAGCAAATTTGGGTATGTTAAATGAAATTCCAAATGGCGTGTTCAAAATTTTGATCTCATTTTGGTTTTGAAAATGGAAACTTCTCCTTAGCAAATTTGGTATGCTAAGGAAAGAAGCTCCAAAGGTGTTTGAGGATTTTGGTTTTGACTTTGGAAACTTCACTTAGCAAATTGAGTATGCTAGGTGAGGTCCCATGTGTATTTGAAAATGTTTGATTTTGGATTTGGAGACTTCACTTAACAAATTTGAGTATGGTAAATGAAGTTCCAAAAATGTGTTTGAAAATTTTGATTTTGGAATTTGGAGACTTCACTTAACAAATTTGGCCATGTTAAATGAAGTTCCAAATGTGTTTAGAAAAATTTTGGATTTTGAATTTGGAGATTTCACTTAACAAATTTGAGTATGTTAAATGAAGTTTCAAAATGTGTTTTGAAAATTTCAAAGTTTGAATTTGGAGACTTCACTTAACAAATTTGAGTGTGTTAAATGAAGTTCGAAATGTGTTTTGAAAAATTTGAATTTTGAATTTGGAGACTTCACTTAACAAATTTGGGTATGTTAAATGAAGTTCCAAAATGTGCTTTAAAAATTTTAAAATTTGATTGTTGATTCTTGATTTTGGGTTTGGGAACTTCACTTAGAAAATTTGAGTATGCTAAATGAAGTTCTAAAGATGTGCTTTTTAAAAAATTTGGAATTTTGGATTTGGGGACATCACTTAACAAATTTGGGTATGTTAAGTGAAGTTCCAAATATGTTTAGAATTTTAAGAATATGATTTGTTTAAGGTTTCATTTTTGAAAGAGAGGACTTCCATTCAACACATTTGGGTATGTAGAATGGGAATCAATTTGATTTTTGAAATGTGAAATTTTTGTTTTGTGTGTGATTGTTGCTTTTTTAGAAGAAAGGAATTCTGACTTGAAACATATGTGAATTTCCTAAATGATACTTATTTTTTTAGTTGGGAATGAAATATTTATTTAATAAATTTGAGTATATTAAATGAAGATATTCATATGTGCTTTTTAAAAAGTTTAATTTTGTTTGGAAATGAACTTTCCATTCAATAAGTGTGAGTGTGTTAAATAGAAAGATTCATGTTTTTTTTGAAAACTTTATTATTATGATTGTGATTTTTTGGAAAAGATGATTGTTCATTTTATTTAAAAAAAATGAAATCTTCATCAAAATGAATTGAAAGAATATGTTCATTTGTGCTTTTTGAAAAATTTTATTAGTTTTATTTTTAAAAATCCTTACATGTAAAAATTATGAGAATTTTTAAATGAGGGTGAAAATTTTTTGGCAAAAATATTTTATTAAGTACATTTTTGAAAATGTGCTTTTTAAAATGCAAAATTTTTATGGAAGATTTAATTTTGTCTTTATTACTTTAGGAATGAACCTTTTCTTATCATAGAAATGATAAGGAAGAAGTCTTCAAGATGTTTCTTTTTTATTTAGATCTTTTCATTTTACCAATAGGAGAACCAAATGGGGGTTTTAAGACCAATAAAGAATGCAGTTCTAAAACCTAAAGATGTTGGCTAACTCAACTCAAGAATGAAATGAGCCAACAGAAAAAAGAATAGTCTTGGATTCATACCAAAGTACAAACCCACTATCGATACTCAAAGACAATGATCATTTACCAAAGATGGAGAGAGGAACCATCCCCAGCAGAGTTGCCAAAAAATCTATTGGTTAAAAATTCCTATAGAGTTGCCTTTCAAATCTGTGGTGAGAAAAGAAAGAGAAGACCTATAAAAATTCATCTTTTTAGGATGCCATGCAGATTCATAGATTTACTTATTCAGGTGATCAAGTGCGTCATCAAGGAAATAGTGTACTATTTAAAAAGATAGAAGTCACTACCCTTTAATGGACCTAATCACCTCAATATGGACTCCTAAGGATGATGGGTCTGCATATGTACCAGAGATTCTTCTCCTACTTTACATATAAAAGTAAAGCAGAGTTTATTTTAAACCAGGTTCATTAAGTTCCCTACAGGGGCAATCCCCTATAATTAATTTCATCCTAAGGAATAGGGATTTTTTAGAAAAACTCTCGATTAAAGTAAATGATCATTATCTTTGAAGATTTCAATAGGAAAGGAATATCAATCAATTGGTTTTATTTAGAGAGATCAAATGGGATTGATCAAAAGAAGGAGTTATTTATCGAAGCTAAAATGTTAGATAAGTAGGAGATTCCTACAATGCTAGGAAACCTAGTAAGCATCTTAAACTATCCTACAGTTGAGCATTACATTTTTGAAATTGATTTAGTTTGTTTGAGTTGCATTTTTCATTAGAAATTTAGGACTTAAGATTCCTTAACACAAGATTAAAGAAATGCCTAAGAGGTGAGGAATTGTGCTTATGGCCTGCGAAGGGGAGAAGCAATCTCAGAACCTAAATCTAGGGAGCTTTGGCGAAGGCCAAAAGTATAACCTAAATCTAAGGCAAAAATGGGTATTTTTTTTGCCTCTAGAAGAGAGGAAAAACCACCCGACATCTTGGACTTACAACCACCTAGGGGTGGCCACCAACTAACTCCTCCTATGAATTTAAATACATGTAAGTAAAGTCTTTATGCTTATGCAGATAAGTGTTATTTATTTAGAAAAGAGACTAAGTCCTCAAACTCACTCCCTAAAGAGACTAGATCATATAAAGGGACATACTTCAAATGATCTAAATCTAATGCAATTCAAATTTTATTTAATTTTCATTTTGGACTATTATTTTGACTCAGGCTAATAGGATTCATATGACTAATGCATGAGAAATAAGATTATTGACCAAAATTAGTGAGAAGGGAGGAGGTGAGTTCCCACCATCGCTCTCAAAGGTCAAGCCAAGTTTCTCTGGAAAAGATGGAAGTTCTCTAATTAAGAGTGAAATAAGATGCATTTGTGCATAATATTAAAAAAGAAATGCTCATACAGCTAAGGGGTTGCTAATTCTTTTATCTTGATTTTAAACTTAAACTTTAAAAGAGGTTATGAGTTGTTTAATTTTTATTTGAGTTGTTAAGTTAGGTAAATGATTTATTTTTCTTAAAGAGCCTAATGTACATCCATGCCATACATAAAGCATGGAAGAAACTAAGAAAATAATGCCACAAAATGCAAAAGCTTAAGCAAATTATCAATCTATTTATAAATCTAATCGCAAAAAGAATAAAAGGCTGTTGTGGTAAGGCACCATCACACAAACTCAAAAATATCAAATGTGGGTAGCCGAGCTCTACCCTTATACAACCTGGATTACAAATAAATTAAATTACAATTAAGCAAGGAATTCATTGTTATAGGGGTCTTCAAGCTTTATTCCTCTCTATTCTTTTCTTCTTTCTTCCTCTTTTCTTTCTTCTTCTTTTCTTCTTTTCCTCTTTAGTTCCTTCTTTTAGATAGCTGGAAGGTGGGTGCTCCAAGGCCTCACATGGTACATAAGATAGGATCTTATGATCATTTCTTATCCTAATCCCAATAACAATCATCCCAAAATCCTAATTGCATAAATTTACATGAAAAAGAAAAGTGAAAATCTAACTAACACCTGCAAAATAAAGGTTAGCTAAAAAAAACCACACAAATCTCAAGCATGTATATTGGACTTATCACCCCACGCATGGGTGACTAAGTCCACCTAGCCTATTGGATTATGCTTAGGGATATAAAACACCTGCAAGCAAAAAGCATTTATATTTTTATTTATGATAGCACCCCTTAAGCACAATCCCCTGCAAAAAAGAATAATTGGACTAAGAACATCCTACAATTAATTCTATGAACATACACCCTAACATTCAGTCTAAAACATACATCACAAAACAAAACAAACATCAAACCATGCTGCGACCTAACTTAAGGCTAGAAGTGGTGACTTAGGCTAATGTGTGTGCTTTGAAGGTTTGTGTGGTATGCTTAGCTATGGCTTTAGGTTCAAATTTTCTATGTGTGAAAACATGTTCAACTTAAAGGAGGTTTCATTTAAGTTGTTTAATCATTTTGGGTTAATTTTATTTCATGTTTTGATTTGGTTTAAGTGGATCCTATAATTAATTACTAAGTTATGAAGAGAGGGAAAGAGAAGAGAACTTCTCTTTCCTTCCCCAACCTAAGTAATTTCTATAGTAGATTCACATTTTAGTTTTTCTTAGGTGAATGTTTTGATTAAATGTTTTAATTAATCCTAAGTTTAGATGAACTCTAAGCAAACCTATTCAAAAAGAAAGGTATTTTAAGATTAAATAAAATGAATCAAAATTCACATAACACACATTACTTCGTTTCTTTCCCATCATATATAACATGCATATGGATGGAACTTAAACATATCTAAACATGCAAATGAGAATATTTAACATACTTTATGATGCATGCTAACTAATTCATTTAAGGAAATTTAGAAGTTTACTATGCATGATTTTCATTAGTAGAAAGGGTTTCCTTATCCAAATTTTCACATACACACAGGAGAGTAAGAAAGACATAACTGAGTACAACATCATTGTCAACCAGAGATGTAAGATATAAGACCTACTTAGGGCTACTTAAAGCCTCACAACCTAGGGGTTGTCCAAATTAGTATACCAGTTTCCTTAAATACAAACATATGTATAAAAGGAATGAAATAGAAAAGGTGAATGCAAAAGTTGTATTAATGGATTCATTTTATTTATGCAATTTATGTATGCTGGTATAGGTAGCCCTTCTTAAGTGGTAGCTTATAGATGAATAGGATATGGAATTAAGTGAGTGTTAGGTTCTTTTCAAATGAACCATCATACCTTTATATTCTTTCACATGCAAACTCATAATTAAAGTATAAGTAGCATACTTTCAGATTTGGTATTTGATTTATATATTTTGAAAATAATTTGGATTTAGTAGTGATAATAGCCATTCATTTTTCTACTTTAGCCAACACATGCAAATTTGACATAAAGTAAGCAATTTCATTTTTAAACTTGAATTTGAAAAATATGAATGCATGAAATCACATGACATACAAATTTAACATGTTGGGGGAAAGATTCAAAGCAATGAAAGCATGTAAACAAGTTCACTTCACTTAAATCCTAAAGACATTCTTATAGAATAAGAAAGTTTAAAATAAATAAAAGTGAATTCAATGTGATTTTTATTTAGTTTGGAGTTTGATTTTATTTTGAAAAGGTGAGTTGTGTTTGATGTTCCTAACCCATTCCCACATGTGTTTGATATTTTTGTTTAATTTGAGATAATTTGATCCATTTTTATGCATTAATTAGGTTAAGGTATGAATTAAGTAACTAAATTAACCCTTACCTACACCACCTTAGAATAATTAACCAAATAATTATGAGTTAATGAGATGACATAAAACCCACAAGGAATTTAAATTTTCATTGCACCTAATAAGGAAGAGGCCTAATGAAATTCGACTCACAATTAAAAGTTAATTAAGCCAAGGGGTTTAGTTTAAGTAATTTCAAAACACCTTTTCATACTTATGAATTCAGTTTTGATTTCCTTAATTGAACTTAAGCTATTAAACACTTAAGCATCTACCCAAAGTAGATTAATTAAGTTCTGGAACTTTTTAGAATTTTTAGAATTTTTAGAAATTGATTAAGGGAATCATTAATGAAACTTAATTAAGAGGAGATTAAGGAGAGAAGAGGGGCTTTAGGGAATAGCTTAGGAAAAATGCCCCAAAATTATTCCATAAACCTCCTACTTACTGGATATGATCTTAATCAATCCTAAATCATGGATCAAAACTACTAATCATACCCTAATTATCTTTAATTATATAAGGAGGGTAATTAAGAAATCCATATGCAATTTTTCTAATCAAGCCTTCAATAAATCCCAAGAAATTAGTGGAGGCAGAAGTCATCCCCTAAAACATAGTTAAGAAATTTGGGATTAACCAGAGGCTTAATTAAAAAGTAATTAACAAAATAAAGTTTCCAAAGAAACCCAAAATAAGAGAAAATAATAATTCAAAACCCATTGAAATTAATTTTAAAATATTTTAGGTTGAATTATCTTTCCATAGGATTTTATTTCATAATTTTCTAAATTTTCTAGAGGGAGTTATAAATTTTAGAAGATCTCTGAATTAATAGAAATTAATTAAGGCATTTTAACTAATCCACTAGTTCACGATGTGATGCGTGGCGGCGACAGTCAGAGTGTTTTACACGTGTCATGCTGTGAGGGGTTTACTTAAGTTGTCAAATCCCAAATGATGCGCGTGACGAGTTTGATTTTCTGATCAAAGATCGAATGGGAGATCTCCCACAATTTTAGAATATAGAGAGAACTTCTAAATGTGGGAATCTCGGCCCATCCAAAAAATGCGGATGGATGAGATCTCCCAAGTTCTTCCCCTTGATCAACAGAGACCGTCCATGATCAAGGAGAAGATCCAAGCTCAATTAAGAATGGATTAAAACCAAATTCAACCCACACCATCTAAAGTTAAAGAGCGGCAAATCTATCAGTCAAAAATCCATGAGATTAAAATTTCTTTCACAAAGCTCCACACCACATTGAGTTTAATGGTCAAAAAATCCTATACCTCCCCAAAGGTGATCACTGACGCTCGATTTCCTTCGAGAAGCTTCGTTTGGTTGAGACGAAGTTGTGTTGAGAGTATGAGCACCTGAGGTTGAGTGGATTGGTGTATGGACCAACTCCTCCTTAGCTAGCTTGCGACCTTGATTCAATTTTTCTCTTCTTTGCTATGGGAACTCCAAAGGAATCTTTGGTGTACTCGACTTAGCTTCTTGATGAAGTATGCAAGTGCAATTGGATGGAAATTGAGTGAAGAGAAAATTAGCTCTTCAATGGACTTCCCCTATTTTCACACTATGTAAAACTAAGAATATAAGATTTTATTTCACTCTAGGAAGCTTGAGGAGGTGAGGAATGGCTTCTCTAGATTCCCTAGGTTCAATCGAATTGAGGACTGATGAATTTGAGTTTGTTTAGGGGGATTATATCTCCCCCTTGAAGGATCAGATGGCCATCCATCCTCTTGCCATTTTGATCCAATTGATCATAGGTAGTGGGTTGTTTGATCAATTAAGAGTGTGCACATGGTCAATTTGAGCCAAGGAGTGGATTGCCAACCTCTAATGTGCCTAAATTTGAGTGGGAGGGACATTTTGAATTTTGCATTTTGGCCCATGGGGTCGGGTTTGGTCTAGGGACCAATTGAGCTGACCCAAACCCATTGGGTTGGGTGCACCACTCTACATTAGGTCCCATTGAGCTATTAGGAAAGCCTCAAGTGGATATGAAGAGGGTATGACTAAATTACCCATGGATTAGGCCAATATTTGTTCTATGGCCTAGGGGTAGGATGGTCATTTTTCTAATTTTCTACTTTGGATATGTTGGGTATGTGGACAAACTAGGTTTGGCCAAGTTTCATGAGATTTGGAATTCATTTGATAGGGTTTGGCTCATGTTGACCCATTTAGATGAAAATGGGTCAACTTGGGTCAAGTTGACCCATAGGTCAAATTGGGTCAAACTAATGGTCGGGTCAAGTTCATATGACCATTTGAAATATTTTGGTGACTTTGGTTTGATTCAATTTGGATTAGTTTTGGATATGGCTCATATGACTTCATTTAGGTCAAATGGGTCAAGTTGACCTATTTGAGCCATTTGAGTTATTTGGGCTAGGTAATGGGTAGGTTTAAGTTAGGTTAGTCATATGGAGTGGATTGGTATCTTTGTTTCAAATCAATTTTGGTTAAGTTCAATTTTGGCTCAACATGACCCCTTTAGGTCAAGTTGGGTCTACAATCAATTGGGCTAGGTTGGGTCTAGTTGGCCAATTAAGGCTTTGGTCAAGTTTCATAAGTGATTTGGAATGAACTTGACCCATTGGTTTGAATCAATTTGGCTTAGATCAAGTTTTGACACATTTTGACCCTTTAGGTCAAAATGGGTCAACTTGGGTCAAGTGGCCAATTGGGCTAGGTTATGCTCAAATGTTGGCTTGGTCAAGTCCAAACATAAGTCATGAGTGAACTTAGATCAATGGTTTCAATCAGTTTGGCCTATGATAAAATTTGGCTATGTTTGGTTTCATTTTGGGTTAAGTGTTGACTTGGTCAACCCTTAGGTTTGACTTGGTTTGACCCAATTTGGTTGATTGATCATCCCATGATGATTGTTGATCATGATGAGAGGGATACATGAGTTTGGTTCAATCCAATTTGGTTAGGATTAGAATTTGACTCATAAGGGTACTTTAGGTCACTTTGGGTCAAGTGAGCCTAAGTGGGTCAAATGGCTTGGTCAAAGCTTGATTTGAACTTGATTGATCTTGCATATGGACTTATGATTAAAATATAAATCCATTTATAAGTGGTTTAAAGTCAAATGGGTTTTGATCCATTTGACAATTTCATATTCAAAGGAAGAATATGAAAGGGTTTTGGCTTTGATTTTTTACTTGGGTTTTGATTGTTTGATTGAAATTTGGATTTATATATGGGTTCATGATTGTAGGTTTGATTGAATCATTAGAGAAAATCAAGGGTTTGGCTTGATTTGAAAATGATTTGGCTAAGTTCAAGATTTTGACTTGAAAGGCTTAGATTGGATTTTGAGTTGATTTGAGTTTGACTTTTGAAATTGGTTTTGATTGTTTGAATTTATATTTCATTTATATATGTGAATATAAATGAGAGTATAAATGGATCATGAGAAAATTTCAAGGTTTTGAAGTGGTTTAATCATGATTTGGGCTAAGTCCATTAAGAAGGATTTAAGGGACTTCATAAAATTTTGGAGTTTAGAGTTTGAATTTTTGAATTTGGTTTGATTGATTTATATTTATATTTCATTTATATATCTGAATATAAATGAGAATATAAAAGAATTATGAGAAAATCCGATGACTTTCAGATTGTTTGATCAAGATTTACGCTAAGTCCTTTAATGGAAAATTAAGGGACCTAGGAAATTTTTAAATTGGAAATTTAATTTTTGGATTGATTTGATTGATTGATATTTATATCTCATTTATATATATGAATATAAATGAGAATATAAATGAGTTTTGAGAAAATCCCATGAGTTTGAGTTAATTTGATTAAGGTTTAGGGTAAGTCCATTAATGAAAAATTAAGGGACTTAGAAAATTTTTAAATTGAAAATCTAATTTGAGGATTTGATTTGATTGATTTATATTTATATTTCATTTATATATGTGAATATAAATGAGAATATAAATGAGTTTTGAGAAAATCCCCAGGATTCAATCAAGGTTTAGGCTAAGTCCATTAATGGAAAATTAAGAGACTTAGGAAATTTCATGAATTGATTTGGAATTTTGAGTTTAGTTTAATTGATTTGAATTTATCATTTATATATATATATATATATATATATATATATATATATATATATATATATATATGAATATAAATGAGAATATAAATGAATTATGAGAAAATCTCAAAGATTTGATTTGGTTTAGATCATAATTTTGGTTAAGTCCTTAAAGGAAAGATTAAATACTTAGATAAAATTTGGACTTAGGAATTTTTATGGATTTTGATCATGAGTTTCAATCATAGATTTCTAATCATGGATTTTAATCATGGAATTAATATGAGTGGAGAAAATCAAATAGAATTGATTTGGAGTTTGACTTGAAAGAAGGAAAGTAAGGAATGGTTTAAGCTAAGAGTTGGCAAATTTTCCTAACACCTTTAAGGCATGAACTATTCATATGGCTGACTCTTCTAAGTCTTATAGGGTTAGGTTGATTTTCCACCAAATCACTAGATGTATTTTAAGACTAAGGAACTCTTAAAGTCTAAGAGAAGTCCTATGTTTAAGATGGAGGGGTTGAGAGCTCATTCTAAAAATGAGGTCAATAGTCCCATATAGTTACTTTTTGCTGAGCTCATACAAATATCTTGATGAAGAGCTACTCTAACGCTGCAAAGGACTTCACTAAACCTTTGAAAAGTTTGGCATACCAATCAAATGTGACTCCAGAAAGGCTACTAAGAACTACCAGAAGAAGTAAGGCATCGCTACCACCGACATTGCAACAATTGGCTCTGAAGTGTGCTATATGCTGTTTAGAGTTCTCACTACCATCAAATACCTTGAAGGATGGTGGCACAAAACCCTTGGGTTATTAAACTGCATCAAATTCCTCCAAGTAGGGTCTACCATTTGAAATTGATGCCCTCCCTCAAGCTTGTGCCAATGCTTCCTTTACTTGCTGCTCAACCATCTGCTTGATTTCATTTTCACGCATGGAGGTGCTATTGATTACATTCCTATGCAAACTACCAGCATCTTCATCCATAAGAGTAGTACTCTTGGGATGATCTAGAATATACACTAGCTCAGGTCTATCAGCCTCCATAGGAGTGGGTTGTGAGATAAGTACTTGATTTTGTAATTCTAATACCACTGCAATCAACTCTTCTACCCTTCTCTCCATCCTATCAATCTGATCATATTTGAGTTTAATTTGCTAGAGGAGGTGTTGAGTTGAGTCCGGTGCCTCACCTTCCTCAACTATAACAACTTGGGCTTCCTGACTAGGCTACTCCCTATTCAAGGATCTTCGGGTATCTACCATATGGACTTCGATAATGTTTATCAATAGGTCATCTTCATTAGCATTAAAGTCTGCCATACCCTCCTCTTGGTCGGACTGATCATCCTTACTCTCTGCCTCACTGCGACATGATAGTCTTCCAAAATCTCATCCAAAGATAAGTTATCCACTCGACCTGGTGCTACTGGGATATAGGCTGAATAGTTACTCACAACTGGATTATGCCATAATGGTGATGCATTGGATGTTCTGGATAGGAGGAGTGCTAGCTCTGACTGGCTTAATAATCAAGGGGGCTAACTCAGTATCCCCTCCTTTCTTCTCCTTCGATTACGGTGGTTGAGCGACAATGACGCTCTTGGGCTGCCACTCCTTCTTCTCCACTATGTTGGGATGGAAGGTCGAGCAGGAGCGCTCGACCTCACCTCAATGGGTGGAGTAGATGAAGTCTGGTCCTTGGGACATAGCCATATCACCAATGGGGATGATCTCTCTAGAAGTCAGCTTGTGGTACTTGGTATACACTTCTGATGATAAAAGGTGGATAGGTGATGGTGGTCTACGAGTAGAGCAGTGTAATGAAGGTGACATCAGCTGCCTCTCGGAAGATCTCCTCCTATGGAAAGAACCGGTAAGTACTACCCTGTCTAAGTGATCAGCTCTATTGGCTTGCTGATCAAAATGGTCAATAGAAGTGGAGGTCGCAATTGAGAATGATTATAGGTGTTGGTTTGAATTAATTTGGATTATGGAATAATTTAGTACAATTTGATCCTTTAGGTCAGTTTAAGCTAATTGGTTCAATTAGGTTGGCTTTATCAAATTTTGTTCAATTGAATGTTGGATCATGTTCAATAATTGAATTATGATTGATTAGAAGCATTGGTTTCAATTAATTTGGTTTAGGATTTTATTTGACTGAATTTGGCCCTTTTAATCAAATTGGGCCCTTTTAGTCAAATTGGGTCAGCTTGGGTCAAGGGGATAAATTGGCTTGGTTTGGATCAATTGGTTATTGAGTCATGTTCAATACTGAATTTATGATTGATAGGAATCATTAATTTCAATCAATTGAGGTTGGAATGAGATTTGGTTCATTTTGGTCCATATGGGTTAATTGGGTCAACTTGGATCAAGTTATCAAATTAGTTTGGTTTGACCAAATTGATTGCAATTGGCCTATCAATGATGGTCAACAATCATCATGGAGGAGATTGGATGGGTTGATTTAATCTAATTTGGATTAAAGTTTGAATTAATTTGGTCATTTAGGCCCCTTTTGGTCAAGTGGACCAGTGGGGTTAATTAGGTTGAATTGGGTGTTAAGAAGAGTTCAATGATGGATTTATGGTTGATTGATGGCTTTGATTGAAATTGATTTGGGTTTGGTTAGATTTTGGCTCATTTGGACCTTTTGGATCAAATGAGCCAACTTGGGTTAATTGGACTCATTTGGTTCAATTGGTTTGATTGTAAGTTTTGGGAGGGTTTGGAATATGATATTGAATGGTTGGAGTGCTTCTGTGAAAATTAATTGGATTGGTTTTAATTGAATGGGCTTGGGTTGAATCTATAGGATGATTATGGAATTGGTTTGGTTTAGAGCTTAGATAGGAAACAAAATCTAATTGGAGGTTGGTTGTGCTGTCTTGAGGTCAATTTTGGATAAGTGGAGAAGCATAGGTCTTGGTTTAAGCCATAGGATAGATAATAATTATTCATCCTAGGGTATAACCTAAGCTTAAGGCATGCCTCCCTAAGTCACTAGGCTTGGGTTTTGTGTTCCCTTAATCACTAGAAGTGTCCTATGATTAGGGAAATTCTAGTGCCTAGAATGTTCCTAAGTCTAAGATGAAAAGGATGAATCATCACTCCAAAAGTGAGGTCAATAATCTTGAAACATGAAAACCAAAATCTAAAATGCATAGTAAAGTCATAGCACACAAGCCCTTTTTTCTTCACACACTAGATTATTTGGTCACCAACCCTAGACTTAGGTTAGGTCGATGTTCTATGATACTTTGTGTTGTGATGTGAAATATATTTTTTGTTTTGTGCTGTACTATTTTAGGTTGAATGGCTATTGCCCGTTAGTCTAGATACTAGGACGTTCTTTTTAGGCTAACTCTATTTTTTGCAAGGGGCTATGCTTAAAGGGACCACTATCATAAAATAAAATAAATATTATTTTCTTATAGGCGTGCCTAAGTCCATAAGCATAGCCCAATAGGACTCATGGGCTTGGCAAGCAATTAATGCTAATATTGAATGTTTGCAAATATAACTGCTTGAATGTTGTTTGTATTTTTTGATCTATTTTGCAGGGATTAAAAGTTTATTTTGAAGTTTGAAATATAATTTGAGCTTAGAGTTATGTTAAGATTTATGGGGTCTTGGAATAGCAAGAGCTGACCCTACTAGCTGGTGGTCCCTTGTGAAGTCTTGTAGGTCCTTGAAGAAGGAGATGATCTTGGATAAGTGGATAAACATAAGTCTTGGTTTAAGCCATATGATATGTAAGACCTATTTGTCCTAGGGTATAACCTAAGCTTAAGGCATTCCTCCCTAAGTCCCTAGGTTTGAGTTTGGTTTTCCTTTAACCACTAGAGGTGTACTATGAATAGGGAAATCCAAGTGCCTAGAAGGTTCCTAAGTCTAAGATGAGAAGGATGAGTCCTCACTCCAAAAGTGAGGTTAACAAAAGGACCCCAATAGGTGTGGTGTAACTAACAAGGAACACCGCATGTATTGGCATTAACTAAGATGATCAACAGCATCCGAGAAGATCACAAGCACTAATGAAGGCTATCCATACCTAAATAAAGAAATTCATAACTTCATACATAAATTAAAGCCTCGGGAACAACTTAAAAGCAACTAGAAATAATTATCTTTTGCGAACCATGCTAACATCTTATTATAACTTGTTGAATTGGGTGCTTCACCCAATGCACATAAGGGGGCATATAACCTTTGAGGATTACCAACTTCTTGGGGGACTGTGCCTTTTTAGTTTGATTTATCCCATGATTGCTTCTAGCTGTATCTCATTATAGGCATAAATTGCATACCCAAAACCCTTAAATGAATTGTGAGTCAAGATATAAATAAAAATAAAATATATAGAAATTAGAGTGAGTTAAAGTTCATAGATTCTTTCCTAAAGTAAAATAGCCCAACCATCTTGCATAAAATAATAACCAGCATCATGGATTTAAAATTTTGCTAATGTGGTTTTAGTTGGCAGCCATTCTAGGTGGGTTTTAAGTCTAAAAAGTCAGGGATAAGTTTCTTTCCTCAAGTGAGATAAAGAGCCAATAATTCACAAAGTTAGACTAGGTCGAGCTTCTGACTTGTGTGAGAAGAAATTATAGACTTAGATTTTGAAGCATCCTTGTAGGAATAAGTATTCAACCCTAGGTATTTCTACAGTCTTGTACTGCTAGAATATAAGCCCTAGGTTTCTAATAAAAATATTAATTCAAATCTCAATAAATTTTATCTCAAGATATAAAGCTTAATGGTAGGATAGTTGAAATGTCTACTAAGTATCCCAATATTTATAGACATTTCCTCCTTTATTCTAATTGACCTAAAAAAGTTCTCTCACCCCTTTAATGGCTCTCTTTTGAAATTCTAATTTAATCATCCTTTGGAACTGACTTTGAAATCTATAGGAATAAGAGTCTATTTTTTTAATCAAGAGTATTCTTTGGAGGAGACCCCATTTCTAAGATAAAAGTAACTATAAGGGTTTGTCCCTACAGGGAACTATAATCCCAACATAAGATAAACCTTGTTCTACTTTTTCCATATAGTTCAAGTGAAGAATCTCTAGGATATCAAAAAGACCCATTAACTTTAAGAGTCATTATTTAAGTGATTAAATCTATTATAAGATAATATGTTTATCTTCTGAGGTAATATGTTGATTCCTTAATGATGAATTTGACTACCTAAATAAAAAATACTTAAAATCTATGTGGTGTCATAAATTTTTCCCACACTAGTCTTATGCTATACAAGATGACTACGTTGTTATATTTAAGAAATAAAGTTAAGAGCTTGAACTCACTCCCTAACCCTAAGATAATGATTGATATGTTATGCACTTAACAAATGCAATAATTTTTTATTTTTATGTATTTTGACTCATTATTTCACTTACAATTTTAGGTATGCAAATCATGCCTAAGGTACGATGTAGTTAAGAACAAGTCAAGGGCCAAATTAATAATAAAAGGTGCACTTCTTCAAGAAGGGTGATCATTCTCATAGGTCAGATCCTCATGTGCAATGGGTAAAGTGCTTAATTCAAGAAGTATGAGAGATTATGCTAGCATGGTTCACAACATCTAATTATTTCTAGTTTCTTTTAGTTGTTTATGCTTTGGTCTTTAATTAAATGAGGTTATGTGTTGATTAATTTTATGTTTGAGTTAAATTAATTTATTGGTGTAGAAAGTTAGTTATTTTAAGAGCCTATGTTTACAGGCTTCATCATAGCACAACAATCACATGAATAAATCTATAAAAAGTATGCAGTTCTATTGTACACCCCAAAATAAATCAAGAAAAATAAATTAAATAAAATAGGTCGATGTAGCCACATATTATTATACACTAGAATAAAAGAAAAAATGGCCAGCCAAGCTCTATCGTTATACAACCTAGCCTAGAACTAAAGTCTTGATCAATGGGGTCTTCATTTAGGATAATCGCTTTCTTTTGGACCTCTTTAGACTCCATAGGGGACCACTAATAAGTACATTCAACTTTAGTTATTTGTAGACCCCATATGTCTTAACCTAATTTTAGGCTCAAATTATATTTTTAAAGATTTAAAATAAAATCTTAATCCCTTCAAAACAAATATTAAGGAAAACACACAGCACATTAATAGTTATAATACAAACATACTATCTTATCACTAATGGCTACTAAGCCCACCTATCATATTGGGATATACTTAAAGACATAAGTGACACCTGAAAGTAAATAATATTTATTATATTTCATTACATTAATCCATTTAAGAATAACCTCCTACAGAAAATAGAGTTAGCCTAAAAATAAGTGCTCTAACATCCAGATTAGTGAGCAAATAATTCCTAGCATCCAGTCTAAAATAGTCGACCACAAAATAAAAATAATAGCACACCACATCATAAATTATCACAAATAATCAACCTAACTTAAGTCTAGGGTCAACGACCTAGCAATCTAGTGTGTGAAAAGAGAGGATTGTGTGTCTTGACAACACTAAGCCTTCTCAGGTTCAAGTTTTAATTTGAATTGAGAGTTTATTCAATTTTACCAATAGATGGTTTGAATTTAAATGATTCAATTTTTTTTGAATTTTTTTTCAATTTTAGGTTTATTTTATGTTAAAGTTGAATTTTGATTTTAATGAATAAAAATAAAATAAATTCTGCTTGAGACAGAATCTGATCTATTCAATGTCCTAATCTTAGTATAATGAAATCTTTATCCTAAGATGAAAATTCATTATATATGTATCTTAATTAATCATTTTGAATTTATTTAAATGATTTAATTAAATTGAGTTTAATTTTATTGATTTTATTTGATATATTTATGAGTTCAAAGGTCAAGTTTATTGAAGTTATTTAGTTTTATATATTTTGATTGTTAATATTCAAATTGGATTTATTTAGTTTAATTCAAATTTAGTGATTCAATTAATGTTTAATTCCTTTCTTTAAGTTTCATTTACACTATAGTTGTCAACCACATAGAGTGTTGGTATTTTTTAAGTTTAATTACCGACCTCATGTGGTGTTAGTCTTACACTATAGTTGCCAATTGCACAGAGTGTTAGTCTTATTTGAATTTATTTATCGACCTCACGGGGTGTTGATCTTACTCTATAATCTCAAACAACATAGAGTGTTTATCTTTTTTAAGTTTAGTTGCTGACCTCATGGGGTGTTGGTCTTATTATAGTTGCCAACTACATGGAGGGTTTGTCTTTATTACATTTAATCATTGACCTCCTGGGGTGTCATTCTTACACTATAATTACCAACCACACAGAGTGTTGATCTTTTTTTTAACTAACCAAGGTAGGCGATCAAATTTCATTACTTGGGTCGAGGATGGTGCACTAGGTCTTGTACGAACTTGGGCCAAAAATGGCTTACTAAGTAACTTCATTCTATGGCCACTCCCCGAGATTTATTTTCTTATCTCTTAGAGACCTGAGTTTCCACTTAGCTATGAGTAGATTCCATCGCTTATATTGAAGGTGGTGTGCCAGTTTTGTGTGGACTTAGCCAAAAATGACATGTCAAGTGATTTTAGTCTGTGGAAAGCTCCTCGACTATTATTTTTTTGGTGTCCATCATTGATTTGCATAATATTTTGACTTCGAAGCAAATGCATGTTGGAAATTATTTTGGAAATTATAAAGACTTTTATCATTAAAAATAGTAAAGGGATAATCATAGAGCATAAATCGAGGAACCTCACGTAAATGATAGAATATTTTTATGTCTCTTATAATCCAAGTTTTAGGTATGTCTTCACCTGAATAAGATTATAGTCAGTAAGCATCGGGCTTAGATTGCTCCTTGATTATGAATGGTCCATCTCAATTATGAGAGAGTTTTCCTTGAGCATTTTTGTATGTAGTGGCATTTACTTTCTTTAGGACTAGGTCATTACTCTTGAAGTACCTTTCCTTTAGATGGAGATTATAGTATCTCATCATTCAAATCTTGGTTTCTTCTTACTGTAGTGATGCTTCGATCCTTAACACTTCGAGCATATCGAGTGTGCCTTCCACAACTTCAGAGTTTGCTCTTTTCTACTCGCCTATATTTGCTCATATTTTTTTTAATAGTTAAGACTCTTTGGATTTGCAATTCATACTCAATTGATAAGATGGATTCTATTCTGTGTGATAGGACAAAGGGCGAGTAACTTATTGCATTAGTGGGAGTAGTACTGAGGGCCTAGAGGGGAGGATATTATGTCTACCCACTTAGCTTTGGCTTCTTCTGCCTTATGATTGAGTAAGTTAAGGATCTTCTTGTTAGCCACCTCTACTTAACTATTGCTCTGTGGGTGGCACACTAAGGTGAACTTTAGTTTAATCCCTTGAGACTTGTAGAAGTCCCTTAAACCACTTTCGGCAAACTACTACCCGTTATCTATGGTGATCGCCACGGGGAAGTCATACCTGCAATTGATATCAATCCAAAAGAATTTTTTTTAATAACCTGGGAGGTTATCTTAGCGAGTGTCTTCATTTCAATCCATTTACTGAAGTAGTCAATCTTGATAAAGATGAACCTTCTTTGACCACTGACTATTGGTACGGGGCCTATTAATTCCATTCCTCAGATAGTGAATGGCTAGAAACTTGTGATGGGATACAAAGGTTGCAATAGTTGTTATGAGAGTGCTATAAATTTCTAGCACTATACACACCTTTTCATGAAATCCTCTACATCCTTTCTGAGTTTGGACTAGAAGTATACTTTCCTTAGCACTTAGTGGGCAAGTGTCCCTCCTCTCAAATGATTGTCACATTCACTATAGTGTATTTCCTCAAAAACTTTTCTTTGCTCTAACTCTTTAACACATTTGAGATTGAGCGAAGTCCTCAAATGTTTGAAGAACTCACCCCCAATTAGCAAGTACTAAGTTATTATGATTTTGAATCTGCTTAATTCTTATATGTTTCTTTGATTTCTCTAGCCTATAAATATCTTTTGACAGGGTTGATCTAGTTGAACGAGTATTCAAATTCAACTTGCATGAATTATTCCTTCTCTATGTCTAGATAAGTAAGTTGTATGACTAATTGCTCCCCAAATCCACTAGCCTGAGATAATAGTTTGACGAGCTAGTTTTTCTCTCTAGGTATCTGCTTAATCTTGAAGTACGCCAATTCCCCAATCTTTGCTTTCATTTTTACTAAGTGTTTTTGTAATGACTTGTCTTTGACTTTGTATTATACATTAACTTGTCTCACTACTAACCACATGTTAGTGTAGGCTACAACATGTGATTTCTCGAGTCCTCTAGCGAACCTCAGTTCAGCGAGCAGAGCCTCATATTTAGATTTATTATTTGTTACTTTAAATCCAAATCTGACCTATTATGTGATGGTGATCCCTGTTTGACTTTTCAACATAATGGCAACACCATTGGCTTGCTTGCCTAATGTGCTATCAATGTATAGTCACCAAAAGGGTTTTAAGTTTATTGGGATATTATGTGAGCTATTGAAGTTGATAAGAAAATTTGCCAATGAGGCTTTAATCACCATTTTGGGAAAGTATGATATGTTGAACTCGCTTAATTATACTAACCATTTTAGTAACTTTTAAGAATGATCAGGCTTAGTAATTACAGATTTGAGGGGGTTATTAATGACAATTTGGATTGAGTGTGCTTGGAAGTATGGTCATAGTTGTTGAGCAAAGGTAATTAGGTGTGAGTTTCTCCATGAGTGTGTAGTTCAACTTGGTGACTCGTAGGGATTAGCTAACATAGTAGATAGGCTACTGCTTCTCACCTTCTTCAATGATGAGGATAGAACTGACTTAGTCTTCTCCCACTCCTAAGTATAACATCAGGGTGTCTCCCTCCTTCGGGTTCTATAATAGAGGTGGTGACGCAAGTAGAATCTCCAGGTCATGAAAAGCCTTTTCACATTTTAGGGGTCCATTGAATCTCTTTGCTCCCCTAAGAACTTTGAAGAATAGTGAACAATATTCCCCGACCTTAGAAATGAACCTATTTAGCCATGTCACTTGCTTTGTGAGCCATTGCACCTCCTTCATCATTCTTGGTGATGTCATCTTTATTAACCCATGAGCTTTCACTTAATATTCTAAGTTTTAATAATCATAAATATTTTTAGTTGAACAAATTTTTTTTTCTAATCAGTTGTGTATGTAGGTTGTGTTTAAACTGCATTACACAAATCAAAATCAAGCAGTTAAATCATGATTCATTATAAGAGCACGAATTATAACTAATTATCAAAATGCTTGATCAAGGATTCACGAATATCACAAATGATGAACGATTTCTGCCAAAAGATTTGAGTCGAGTTCACAATTTTTATTGTAATGTTTGGTACTTATAGTTTATTATTTTTTGGCTTGTGAACAATGAATGACAACAAAGCATACACACACTTGAGAAAACATAAATTTTTTTTTTCAAAAATTAATTTTTTATGGAATCACATCGTAGTGTATGATGATCCTATTTTTGGGCATACTGAGTTCAAATTGGTGAAGTTGACACACATTCATCACTTTTTAGCTTAATCATTGGATCGTAACTATATTCAACACCCACTTTATGTTTTGGAATTCTCTAATGAAATTCTCTTCGAGCAACTTGGAAACCTCTTTTTTAATAGGCTCGATGAGTATGGTGTTTGTCTTCTTCATGTTGCTTAACAGGTTGAGAATCCTTATGGACATTATGGCAATGGCAAGCAACAATGATGTTAATGCTTGACTTCTCTGCAGTAGTCAAAGTGAATACATCAAGATTTTCTAAGAGTGTTATGGTGAGTTCTTCTTTGTACTCAGGACAAAAGGTTACACTGATCTTTAGAAATTGCTTTGGGTTCTACACATTGGGAATCTTTTCTATCTCATTGAGAACCTTATTCCCAATTCTTATGACTACTAACTACAAGACTTCATCTTTCTTACTAGGCCTACCAATGACCTTCAAGTATTAGGCTTAAGATTGGCTGAGATTTCCTCTAATAGTGATCTCCTCACCCCAATAGAGAATTTGAAAGATATATGGTAGGTCGATGCTAATGCTCAAAATGTATTAAGTAGAGTTCAATCAAAGATGGTATTGTGGGTGGGAGGAGCCTCCAGTATGACAAAATTGTCCATAATTGTGAATTATTTCTTGCTTTCTACCAAAGTCAGTGGGAGGGTGATCATCCCTTTAGTTTCCCTTTATTCTCTTCAAAAATCACACAACAACCCCCCCTATAAGGTTGTGTTTAGAGTTAGCCATCCTTAGCTTATTGAATAAAAACTTGAAGATGATATTGACCAAGATCACCTTGTTTATCAAAATACTCCCAACTGGATAGTTAGTGACTAGTGAGGTGATTATGATGAGTTTATCTTTTTTTGAGAAATTGACTTTGACTATGGAAGTAGATGGTGCTCACAGTAGAGTGGCTGGGTTTACCTTCCTAGATCAT
The DNA here is from genome assembly GCA_021442155.1 of Cymbidium sinense. Taxonomy (NCBI): domain Eukaryota; kingdom Viridiplantae; phylum Streptophyta; class Magnoliopsida; order Asparagales; family Orchidaceae; genus Cymbidium; species Cymbidium sinense. The sequence continues at coordinate 57,975,816 of CM038231.1, read as the reverse complement.
AATATTTTTAGGCTCTTCTTTCTTGAATATTTTCATTGCCTCTAAAGATAGTGAGTATGACTCCAGTGATGTGGACTATATGCATGGGGATGGGCTTGTTGTCATTTTTGATGATTTCTTTATCCTTTCTCCTATTGAATTTATTAAGCTTTTTTTGCCTTGATGAGTTTGTCGACTAGACTCCTCAGGTCATGAGACTCCATAGTGTCAGACCTGTGGTTACAATGATAGGCACATTACCTTGATCAATCATGAATTCCATTGGGTTTCATCAGTGGTAGTGAGTTAAAATATTCATTATTCTAGATAGCCTCCAACAACTTGGCCATTGACACCCTAAGATGGGTCACTAGAATGGGTGGCGATTAGTCAGCTCTTTAATAGCGAGTTGCAAGATTTCTAAAACCTCACCACAGTGCTTGTTCTTTAGGTCTTATTATTTAAGCAGCTGCTCTAAAAGAGGCCTCCTTGCCTAATTCTTTTCCTGAGTTAGTGGTGTTAATTGGAGAAATTTCTTTGGACTTCCTTGCATTAACATGGTTAATCTCTAACTGGAATAGTTAGGCTAGTGTTTTTGGTTGTTGGAACCCGAGAGCATATCTAAATGGTCCCTTCCTTAGACCTTAAGTGAGTACCTCTTGGTTGGCTATGAACTCCAAATCTTTATTTTTGACATCTCCCGCTAGAAAGGGTGATGAACTTTCTTAATGACTCATTGAGTTCTTTCTTCATTTGTAGAAGATCTTGGGAACTTGTTAGCAACTTTTGAGAACTGACAAATTATATGGTGAACATTTTCTTGAAGTTGAAAAATGTGTCTATGATCCACATCGAAAGGTGTGAAAATCACATAAGGTCTGACTCTTTGAATATGGCAAAGAGAAGATGACACTTCATCATGTTATCTAGATCTAATAGTAATGTCATTGATTCAAAGTAGGTCATGTGGTCCGCCAGGTCTATTTGACCCTTGTATGATTCAAGATGTGGGATTTTGAATTTGTGTAGTGGACAGACTTCAGTAATCTTAGCAGAGAAGGCATTGGTCAGTTTGGGTGGCTTCTTCTACGCATCTTCTTCTTCATTCGCATGGTAAGACTCATTATCCAAGTTGGAAATCCTAGATAATTCTCTTATGTCTCCACAACTACTCACCGACCCCATGGATCCTTCATTCTCTCTAGCCCTTAGTTTTTCATGGTGTGCTTTGTTTAGTACTGCTTGCACAAAGCATGTGATGCAATCTTTCATGTCTTCAAAGTATTTCTACATGAACAATTGTGAGGCCTTCTGCTCCATGCCCATCGAGTGATCTAGTGTTGAGTGTCTTACTTCACTTTGTATTTGACTTATGATTCTTGGCCTCATCCACACTCACCACATCTAAAAGGATGTTAATTATAAATCTATTCATGGGTTGAGGAAGAGCCACTTGAGGTACTTGGATATAGGGTCAAGCAAAATAATATAAATAGGAAAAGAGAAAAGAGTGAGAGAACAAATGAATTTTATTTCCCTCTGAATCTAAATATGAAGATTGAGGGACTTAGAGAAGAGAGCCAAAAGTCTCCTTCGAGGAGGATCACCCCTTTCATAGTTTTTAAGAGGGGGGCGGGGGTAAATATTACATATGATAAGTACAAATAACATAGGTAATCTCTCAACAGAAACACCTTCACAATTCTCTACCATCTTTATAGAATGTTAGGGAGTTTGTTCATCATGAGACAAATTAATTTATATTCAATAGATTTCCCTTAGTATTATGTTAGAGTTTATTTAGATCTGAGTTCTACTTCCTATGAACGCAAGCATCCATAGTTAATTATCCTTCTTACTGTAGTAAGAGAGCACTCTCAATTAAGATTGAAAATAAACATATCTTTGATATGAATTGGTATTTAGTAGTGTGGCGTAGATGACTGTCTAAAGAAGAAAGGATGGTAGTGTTGATCAAGATCCCATGGTTTTGTTTGTCCCGGACTATCATTATTCTGTAACAACACCGAGAGGGTTATTACCGTAATTGAGTCAGTGCAGGGTTCAATTAATAGCTCAGCTTGCCTCATTTTAGATATCCTGAGTAGACCAGAGTTGTAGTGTAAGTGTTGTGGTTCATGTGTTTATTGAATTATTTAAGCTAGAATTAATTTATAAGTCTACTCAATAATTCAATTTTTTTGGAGTAATCTACATTGCAGATGTATGCAAAGAATACATTCATTGGAATGCCACATAAAATTTAGAGTTCACATAGTGAATAAGTGGATTGGACTTGTATCCTTTTGGAATGCCATACTCTAGAGAAATTTGCATTACAAACGGGTGATTGGGTTACATCCATTGGAAAGCTAGTTATGATTATTATTGCTTGCATTACTAGCACATGTCAGACTTGCATCTATTAGAAAGTTGTTAGATTTAGGGTTCACATGATGAACTAGTGATTGGCTACATCCGTTGGAAATCCAAGTAGGATAATATTCACATAGTGAACATATGGATTGATTAGGCCAACATCCATTGGAATGTCAATAGAATGATGTTTACATATCGAACATATAGATTAGACATACATCTCTTTAGAAGGCCAGTAGAATGATGTTTGCATAGGAAACATATGGATTGAACTTATATCCCTTTAGAAGGCTATTAGAATGTTCGCATAATAAACCAATAGGTTGGACTTACATTTACTTATAATGCCATATAGATTTAGTGTACTCATAACAAATGAAAAAAATTGATCTTTTTGTATTTTTGAACTTAGACATTTCATCTTACTTTTTGGTGGATAGTGCCTCGGTGCAAGAAAAGTAGCACTTAGGCACTGAAGGGTCAATGCCTTGGTACTATAGAAGTAGTGCCTAAGTGCTAGAGGAGCAGTGCCTCGGTGCTAGGACATCAATGCTGTAGCACTGGAAGGTAGAATTTAGGTCCTACTGGTGCTGTGACACTTACATCTATAATAAAAGGAAGTAGGTTGACTGGTTTACCCACGTTAGGCATTGCCAAAGTAGTGTTGTAGCGCTAGTTAAAAAATGGTTCAAAAAAAAGATTTGTAGGTGGACAAACTCATTTACAATAAAAGGATTGAACTTTTGACTAGTGCCATGACACTACGTTAGAGTGTCATGACGCTCCATCAATGTCTGGGGCACCCTTCATAATATGTAGTTACAAAATTAATGGTAATAAATATCATAAATGTATCTTTTTGATGGGCTTAATAACCACCTTGACTAGTTGACCGGAGCTTAGGTGTTGCATGTAGAGCATTGCGACCTTGGTCCCACATCTTAGAAATCAAGAGGCCAGTGCCATGGCATTGCAAAAGTGGCAGCAATGACATTGGGTTTAGTCTATAAATAGGACCCCTAGGCTACCAAAAATTTCATTCTAAAGCCTTTGTTTGCTTAGGAGTTATTGCAACCCTTTTCTCTTCTCAGTTTTTGTTAGTATTTAAGAAAACAAATATGCCATTAAAGCACTTCCACAAGGGAAAGAAGAGGGCATCCTTGTGCGATGTTAATAAATTTTTTAGCGTAGATGTGGAGGAGAGGTACCAGTACACTCTCATCAACAAGCATCTCATTCTGGATAGGTGCTTCCATAATCTGGGTGGGAGCGTGAAGAAGATATCAATGAGCAAGGCTGGGAGCACTTTGCCTATGAAAATAAGGCTTGCATCATCTTTATGGTGGTAGAGTTCTTTGCCAATGCAAAGGAGCACTAAGATAATAATGTTTTTGTAAGGGAGAAATGTGTATGTTTTGATAGTAATATTATTAATGCATATTACAATTTGTAAAATTTTGTATATGATAAATATCTTTCTTATTACAATAATTATTCTAATTTTGATGAAATCCTTAGTTTCCTTACTACTAGAAATTTAGATGTTTAGTGAAATTGGTGGGAGAAAAAGATTATCAATTTTCCTACTGCCAACCTAATTGTTGAGGGTAAGGCTTGGAATTATTTTATTATTGCCAAGTTGATGCCAACTAGTAATTTCAGTGAGGTAACTAAGGATAGTGCCATTTGAAATTATGTAATTCAAAAGGGCTTTACTATAGATGTAGGAAAGATTATTTATAATATAATTTTAGTATGCTTAAGGGTACTATCCTAAGGTATGGTCATCCTTTTCTTATTTTACCTTTGTGTGTTGTGGCTAGTGCATTAGGGGAGCTAGAAGAGGAAATCCTTATACAAAGAGTTCCTCTGACTGAAAAAATAATTAAAGGGTTTGGATAAAAAATGAAAGTAGGAGAAAGCTCATGTGCTCCTCAGTCTAGGTTCAAATCATCCAAAACTTTAAATGAGTAACTTCTGTAAATTGGAGGGGAAGTCTCAGAATTAAGAAAAAGGGTTGGCAAAATTAGTTGTTGGTAGCAAGAATTAGAAAGAAAATTTGAATGTAGACTTCAACTCAGCACTTGTTCAGATGTTAAAAGAAAAGGTAATTTGAATGCAGGCTTGAATTAAGTTTCTTTTCCTATAGTTCCTCATTACCACCCTTATATTAGCACACCTAGAAGGAAACAGAAAAGGAGGAGGACTATGACTCTAGTATGTCCTTTTTTGTATTTTTTAATGTATTTTCCTCTCTTTTTTGTAATTTTATTTTGTAGACTTTATAATAAAATATTTTTATTTTACATTATTTGTTTGGCATGGATATCTCTATGATTTAATTAGAATATGATTATAAGTTAAAATTTAATTAAATAAAAATTTTAACTCAAGATTAGCGACATTGAGAAGTCAGCGCCTCGACGTTGGATGGTGGAATTTGGGCTTAAAATTAGAGAAGGTAGTGCTTAAAAAGTGGCATTGCAGTGTAGTTAGAGTGCCTTGATGCTCTTTTGGATAGCGTTGTGGTGCTACAAGTGGACATTTTGACCTTACAATTTGAGTAGGCTATGCTGTGGAGCCAAGATGCAGGGCCATGGTGCTTATTTCAGCACCTTGGTGCTATAGAATAGCATTATTGTGCCACAAAGCAGAGTGCTAAGGTACTCCTTAGCACTGGGTAGTAGAGCCTCAGTGTTACAATTAGTGTCTTAGCTCTTCATAGTAACGTTGCAGCGCTACGAGTTGTGAGACTCTATTCTAGGGAAAATTTCTTATGCAATTTGATGATTCCAACAAAAATTTTGGTACTTAGCAATCCTATATTTTAAAATTGTTTTAGTGCAACACACTCTTCTCCCTTATTCAAGATCTAAGATCAATGGAGGGAGGATTTTCATCTCACACCATAATCAAGTTTGATCTTGGAGGCCTTCATATTTTAAAACATATGATTTAGTAGTTTAAACTCTAAGTTAATCTTAATTATAGTAGAGTTTTATCTTAGCAATGCATAGAATTTTCTAATTAAAGTGATCATTCTCCTCTCCTTTGCTCTGGATCTAAGATTGATGGAGGGAGGCTTATCATTTTGCACTATAACTAACATCAACAGTGGAGGTCTTTAGAAACTTTCTATGTAGCAAGGAATTATGTAAAAGAAAATTTTTATTTGAAATTTTACCAGAAATTAGGGAGGGATTGGTTTCAGTTGTCTCATGTGAGAAGGAGACTCTTCATGCGAGAGGAAGGGCCCAGCCAAGGGAACAATAGTGACCAGAGGAAGTGTGAAGTGGAGAGAAGAGAGAGTGTGCAGTGGAGGGAAGAGAGTGTGTAGAGAGTGTGAGTGCGGCTAAATAAAATGTGAAGTTAGCCCTCCCCCTTTTTATAAGAAACTTCTCCCCTAACCATTTCTGCTCTCCTAACCACTCCTACTCTCCCTTTTGTGCAGTTATAGCTAATGGGGATGGCTATTAGTAGGAGTGCTTAGTATTTTATAGATTCTTTAAGCTTAGGGGTTGTGGCGACAATGCCTAAGTGCTAGGATTGCGGCACCGCGGTGCTCCAAGTCAAGATGCTTTATTTTTTAATATTTTTTATTGCAAATAAGTTATCCCTCAATGAATGTGTCATGTCGATTGAACATGTTGCATTCATTGCTTTCTCCTTTGTTTATTATATTCGAAAACATTGAAGGGAGAAAAAAGTATAATATTCAAGAAGTTAATAGTCATAGTATTTATATATCATACAATTACAAAGAGATAATTGCTAATAAAAACTTCAATTACAGCTAATTAGTCTAAATTTCTTTGATACAATTAAAGTAGTATGGGCTTGATAAGCCATAGTAGCTTGCCTCTCCTATGCATCATAGAGATGCTGAAAGGTAGCTTCCTCATCGTGAAATAATGAAGAGTTGCTAAAGTTTAGACACCTGAGCTTTCATCTATGAGCAATCTTCTTTTATAGCTGTGAAAACTTGTCTCACCATAGACCCGCTCTCCAATAAATTCTATCATATCTTCTATAACTCTTTGAATTTAGCAGATATGCTAAGAAGCTCGATCTGTGCTCTAAAGAGCTTTATCTAGTATGATCTTAAGGCTCTGAGGCTGTGCTTGAAATCTTGGTGGACTAGAGAAGCTTGATGTGAAGTAGTGCTGAGCAACGCCTCTGCATTAGTGAGTGTATTAGATAAGAGCTCCTGGTACATAATGCACAATGAGAATAATTCAAACTCAATATCTTGACATAGGGATTCCCATACCTGTAACTCTTCAGCTTCAAGGCCTAAAGCAGCAACACAATCTAATAAAAAATTCACCTCCACAAAGAAGCTAGAAAGCACAAATAAAACTTCTAAATCAATGCCAAGAAGTATGTGACATAGTGGTATCACTATATGGCATAAGCTCCTTGAAGAGCCACAATATGATAACCTTGAAGATTTAGAGAATTTTCTAGAGGCAAAGCATGAAATTTCCAAGCCAGATAAGTGCCTTTAAGCTACATCACTCAAACTAGAAGTGGGGTGGCTATCTGTACAAAAGTCAATATCTATTGAGGAATCATCCTGGCTGGCACTCACTATCACCCAAGTAAAGGATGACATGGATGACTCATAATCAATCATCAGAGTAATGGAATCTTCTGTACATGGGTCTTCTTCAACATGCATATAGTCATCACTAATAGGCTCAGTAGAATGAGAAACTAGGGAAGTCATATTGATAGTTATCCATAATACTAAAGTGACTTTACTCTTTATCTGCTTTGCTGATGGTTTAACCTCTATTGGAAGAGATGGAGCACAAATAGTGTCAGATGTTCTTATTACTCCTATATCATAATCAGTTCAAAGAGGGCTTTAGGCATCCCTATTGGCCTCTGTATGATTAGATGAAGGCTCTCAATGACTCTTTTTACAACTGCCCCATATATTTGACTACTCTTTTGAAGCATGAGGCATATGTTGAGGGGAATGTAAGTGTCATGATAGTCTAGCTCTTCTAAGTTTATGATTGTGTATGCAGAAGCCTAGCTCTAAAAAGGAAGAGAAGATATGGAAAATTCATAGAAATCATAGGTGACTAAATCTTGTATTAACCCCCTGTGGAGCTGCATAGAAATAAGAACCAGTCCCTAGCAAAGCAAAAAGCCTTAAGACATAGAAGCTACTTCTAAATGTAAGTAATGACAACACCACCAAGGAATGAGTGTTTGCTATATAAGGTATCTATTGTAGTCTGTATATGGGTGTAGCCTGAGTAAAGCTATACTGTCTAGCTACTTTGTTCAGATTGCATTCTTCTAAATTTACAGACTCATGACATCGATAGTAAAGCCAAGTAGGTCCTAGCCCAATGAGATATTCTGCTATGCATTTATTCCCGGCATTGATAATAATAAGGGTGCACTTCTATTAGTAAGAGAATCTATAAATCTTTGTCCTGAGCTCTGAGCAGGTAAGTTATAAATAGATGATTTATGAATAATTTGAAAGCTATCTATCATGCGTGCTGGTGAAAATCTCCATGTAAAGTAATTGTAGCTCTGCTTAGTTGCATAATTGAGGAGAACTGTGGTCTCTAAAGTAGGGAGGTGCCTCAGGATAACTGAAGACTATAAAAAGTATGTGTTTTAATCCATCCATATAAATAATGCCAAGGAGCCTCTATATCATAGTGGTGTGAGTCAAAATGGTGCTCATTATGCCTAATCCATGATATATGTAGGTTAATGTTGTAAGTACTAGTGCAATCCTCTCACTAAGAGCTAGCCAACTAGCCATCAAGAGAGTAGAAGGATGGAAGAGTTTGCTGCAATCAGGGAACATAAAGTAGCATAGCCACGTGGCAATAAAGGCCACTAATAACTCCTCATTGATGCCTCATGTTAGAATATGTTGAGAATGGGTTCCTCTTTTAGGCCCAAATCTAGTGCTAGAAGACTCTTGAGATGAATGAAATCCAATGTCAAAGGGATCGTCCAAGCCTACAAAATGAGGAAAACATACAGCTGAATGATGAAAACCTTCAAACCATATATCAAGAGTAATAGTGTCGCATCATCTATGACCTAATCTTCATTTTATGAATAACCTCTGATAGTGAGTTAAAGCATGATGAAGGTTAGAAGAATATATATAACTTCCTCTCCTCCATTGGCCAATTGACTGACACTAAAAGAGCTCATGATCTAGAGGGATGCACTCCTCATAGGGAATGTCTATAATAAGGAGGCCCACTATATCCTACATATTTTCCTAACTAATTATCATCTCATGTAGACCAATCCAACAAGTATTGGTGGCCCTATCCTAATGTTCTACTATGCCATGAATCCAAGTGAAGGGAAGATGATTATATTCAAAGAATGATGCATATACTGCATGATATATGCAGCTCTCATGAGAATATCGCCATGCATATGCAAATGATGGTAGACCCAATATACATATAGTGGCTGACAACTGATAGAGGTGTGCTGAACATTATCTTTCTTTCTAATCTTCTACCTCATGATGTAATATACAGTAACCCAAAAGCTAAATCATAATTGTAAAAGGAGCACTATCTTCAACTAGCTAAAGTACATTTTGATCCTTAAAATTAAGGTGATCTATAACTCGCTCCAATGGAACATCATGATTATGTCTAAACTTCAAATTAATTACACAATTAGAAGGATCATATCCTAATGGAAGTTGTGAGTTGCAAAGTAGAGGGAAAGATGATCAAGCAAATGAATCCTCATAAATATCTTTGCCTATCAATATATATTGATACCATAATAAATGATCTTGTAATCTAGCTGAATAATACGGATCATAAGCTTCAATAGTGGCCCATATGTGCTTCTTAGTGGGTTCAGTAGAAGGCATATCATTTGGCCTTTTCCAAATAAGTGGAAAATATGCGTAAAGATAAGCATATAAATTTTATTTACATAATAAAAGGTGATAATATTTGATTTTTAAATTAGCTGTGCTTGTGAATGTTGATTATGTCTAGCTTTACAGAGTTTAGATTTATATTTAGATTCAATCCCTTTTGGACTTGTTAGATGCAAATTTGTATTTAGATTTAGTTCATTTTGAGCATATTGAATCTAAATTTATGTTTAGACTCGGCCCTTGTGAAAATGTTGGGTGTGTTTGGACTTAGATTTGGTTCCTTTAGACATGTTGAATTTAAGTTTAATTTATATCCAACCATTTTAGGCATATTGAATCAAGGTTTAGATAGATTTGACACTTTTGTGCATGAAGAATCTAATTTTTTGGCTTAGCTCTAGCCCCTTTGGGCATGATAGATTTAGGTTTTAGGTTTAGATCTAGTCCCTTTGGACATGATGGATCTAAATTTAGATTCAACCCCTTTGGACATAATTAATTTAAATTTTAGATTTAGATCTAGTCCCTTTGGACATGATTGATCTAATTTTGAACATAGATTTAGCTCCTTTGGGAATGATGGATCTTAAATTTAGATTTTGATCCCACCCCTTTGGGCATGATGGATCTTAAATTTAGATTTAGATCCAACCTTTTTGGGCATGATTGCTCTAATTTTGGGTTTAGATCCAACCCATTTGGACACAATGGATCTATTTTTAATTTTTTTTATTTGATGGAGTATCTTTTTGATGGGGAATTTTCATTGCATTGTAATAAATATAAAATTGGCCCCTGTTAACAGGGGAATTTCTCTTCATGTTGAAAATATTATTCTCATACTTAAATGTTGATAATGATTTATCATTTTGACTAATCGAGTTAGAGACAAATTTAACTCTTGTATTTATAAAGCATAACAATTTTAAAGGTTATGCATAATATCTTTTGAGATATTGTTCATTTATAGAGGGCATAGGCCTTATGCCTTTTGTATCAATAAGCTGATAAGCTCCCCCTTTGTATACTTTTTTTGATAATATAAGGTCCTTCCCAATTTGGGTCAAACTTTCCACAAACTTGGGTATGGGGAATGATAGGCCTTCTACATACTTGTACTAATTAACCAATTTTGAAGCTTCTTGGGTAAACCATACTATCATGAGCTAAGGTCATCCTTGCTCTGTATGTTTTTAGATTTTGCTAGGCTTATAACCAAACTTCATCTATAGTTTCAAGCTCTTTGAGTTGTATTCAAACATTTTCATCCATTGTACATCTATTTTGGACAAGTTAAAGTAATTCTACTTTAAGAGTAAGTATGGCTTCCACCCTAAAACCAATGAGTATGGTGTTGTCTATATACTAGTTTTATATGTAGTGTGATATGCCCACAACACTCTATTAATTTATCATTAAATTATCTTTTATTTCTTTAGAGAATTTTTTTGAGTAGATTGACTAATGTTTTGTTGAATGCCTCTGTAAGGCCATTTGCTCTTGGATTATATATCAAATAATATCACCAATCTATCTTATATTTCTTAATGAAGAGATAAATTTTGACATTCATGAAGATGGTGCCATTATCCGATATAATTCATCAAGGTACTCTAAATTGATAGACGATGTGGTCACGAAAGAATTTCATAACATTGTTTGCTTTAGCTTCTTTTAAAGGAATTTTTTTGACTATTTTGAGAAGTAATCAATGGCAAACAAATGAAATGGTGTCCTCTAAATAATGGAGGGTCTATTGGACCATTTATATTAGTTCCCAAACTTTTAAATGGCCATGGTGCCACTGTTGGATGTATAGCATTAGGAGGTTGATGTAACATGTTTGGATGTATTTGACACTGATGATATCTTTTAGCATATTCAATGTAGTCTTGAACTATGTTGGGTTAGTAATATTCCAGTCAATTAATTTTAATCTTCATCTTAGGACCAGATTGATGTGCACTGCACAACCTTTCATGAACTTCAACCATTACCATCATAGCTTCATCTATTCTTAGGCATCACAACACATTTGGTTAAATGAGAAGAGTTACAATGTGTCATTCATAAGAGCATATCATAATGCTCTTTGTAAAATTTGTTGAGCTTTTGACTAGTCTTTTTGTAAGCCACCACCTTTAAGATAAGTAATGAATGGCTTTCACCAATCATTTTTTTATTGTTAAAATCTCTCAATTTTCATTAGCTTTAAAAGCTTGAAGATGAGTTGGTGCCAATGCTAGCCTGCTTCATACTGTTATTGTAATTGGTTCTTAGGTCTATCATTTTTTAGCTAACTTAGAAAATGCATCAGCTTTACCATTTTTTGACATGATACCCTTATAATTATTACTTTAAGTATTTATTTTAGAAGCTCTATAAATATGTTTACGATAAAGCACTAACTTAGGCTTCTTTATCTTGAAAGTCTTAATTATTTGTTGAATTAAGAGTTGAGAATCTCTATAAATATGGAGCTTCTTGAGTTTATATTAATTTCTAGCTCTAAGCCCATGATTAATGTTTCATCTTCATCCTTATTGCTGGTTCAAGGCTCAGTTAGGCTATATGAATGTTGTAGTATGCTACCTTACGATGTAATTAATATTAAGCTAATTCTAACTTGTACTACAGGTAATCCTGGTGGTTTAGCTAGATTTATTAATGAAGCTCCGTCAAAGTAAAGCTCCATTTCTGATGATTATTGAGGTTCTTACACATCAAAGATTTGCTTGTTAGGCAATTCATTATTGAGCGGAGAATCTACCGATAAAGGATGAGTGACTAAAAAGTCAGCCATGGCTTACTCTTTAATGGACTTTTGTGGGATATATATTAAATCAAGTTGGAGTAGTAAGATTTCCCATTTTGCTAAGAGACTTATTTGGGTAAGCCTAGTCATTAGGAATTTGAGAGGATCGACTTTGGATATCAAAGTTATCTTATGTGATAACATGTTGTGATGTAATTTTTTAGTAGTAAATACTAACACTAAGGATTGCTTATCAAGAGGAGAATATTATATTTCAACTAACATAATGCAAAGCATTTTCTTTCCCTTCTTCATTATTTTGAGCTAATAAAGCTCCAACCAATTCTTCTAGGGCTGTTGTATATAATATCAATGACTTTCCCATTATTGGTGTTGCCAAAATTGGGGAATGCAACAAATATTATTTTATTTTTTATTAATCAGGTGAAAAGTTAGCATCTTCCCAAGAGGTTAAAAATGAACCTCCTAATATAAGCCAACTTGCCATATAGTGATTACAGTTGCTTCAAAGTTTTAGGTGGGGGCATTTTTATTTTTGCTTTCATTTCAGAGGATCAATTTCAATTCCTTTATGGAACACAATAAAGCCTAGAAATGTCCTAGAAGTGATGCGAAAAGCACATTTTAAAGGATTCATTTTTAAGTTGAAACTTTGAATTCTATCAAATACAACTCTTAAAGCATTTATGTGCTCATATTGGGATTTACTTTTTACAACCAAATCATTGACATAACATTCTACATACTTATGTATGAGATCATTAAAGATGCAAGTCATTGCCCTTTGGTATGCAGTACCAACATTTTTCAAACCAAATGGCATCACATCGTATCAATAAATACCAATTGGCATATGAAATGATGTATGCTTTTCATCCTCCAGAGCTATCTTAATTTGGTTGTAGCCTGATGAATCATCCATGAAAGAGAACATGCCATAGTTTAATGTATTTCTACCATGAGTTCTGCATTGGGTAAGGGAACGTTCTCTTTTGGACATGCTTTGTTTAAATCTATAAAGTCAATGCAAATAAGGATTCGCCCATTCTTTTTCTTTATTAAGATTATATTGGTGATCCAGTCAGCATATTTTTCTTTATGAATGAATCTAACTTCAATAAGCTTTTTTGTTTTAGCAATTACTTGAACTTTGATTTCAAATCGCATTTGCCTTGAAGCTTATTTTATGGGTGATACATCAGGTTTAATGGCGAGTTTATTTACATCACTGTTTGGTGATAATCTAAGAATTTCACTATAGTTCCATGCAAACCAATCTTTGTATTTGCAGAGTAATGCTTTTACTTCTTCCAATTTTTTGATGTAAGGTTAGCACCAACAAAGGTTGTCCTAGGCTCAACTTTCGTACCTAATTGATTTCTTAAAGTTCATTAACATTAGCATGATTACCTTCTTTAAATTCCTTTGGGGCCTCTTAAGATCAATTATTAATTCATCTTTAGGTGCATTTTTATGTGAAAGATCATCTTTTTTATTTGTTGTTTCAAATGAAATAATTTCTATTTCTAACACTACATAACATGAGATCATTGGAGAAAATACTAAAGCAATACATCCCAATCCCCATGTGGTGAATTTTTCATATCCTATAACATTTTGGACATTATCCCTTCACCAAAGTTTTTTAAACACTAAAGCTTGTATAATTGATTGTATAGGTTGAGCATTATTCTTGACAAGCTTTTTTAAAGTTGATGAGAATTACTAAAGAATAATCATTGAAATATTTTTCCTTAAAATTATCCTCTTCAATTAATATTTATGTGGGATTTGCAGCTAACTCTTCTTTTTTGTAGAAAAGAATTCCACGTTCATCTTAACCTCTTCTAGGAGGGACATAAAAGGTTTTCAATTATTATATTTCCTCTTTTCTTGAGGCTATTAGGGATTTTACATGTGCCTTTGGCACTATAATTATTTTCTTAGCATTCTTGAAGATTTAAGATTCATGTATCCTTATTAGAGAAACATGTGCTTTCTCTAATTATTTCATTATATCACTAATATCGATCCTTCTTTCCTTTGGCTAGATGAGGCTTTCTTAGGATGATAAAGTAGCAACTCTTCTTTGTCATCCTCTGTATCATTGCCAAGGTGGGGGATTATATTAAGTTATTTTTGTTTATTTGTGCCTTTGCTCTTCAAATCATCACCTTTAAATATTGCCTTAATATGTGGAGTCACTTAGTTTTGAGAGTTGACTTTCCCTACTTTCTTAGGAATGAAATACTTAGCATCATCATAAATTTTGATTTTATGCATCAAGAAGGGATTCATATCACCATCAATTTGACAATCTTCACCTTTTAATGTATTTCACACATTGATGGAGAGTTGAAGGTATTATGCTATATTCATGAATCCATGGCTTACCAATGAGTGCTTTGTATGAAGCACTAGCTTCAAACACATATAATTTAGCTTCCATATAAATTTTTCCAAAGTGTATAAGTAGAACAAGAGATCTTAAGGTTCATTATCCATTTTCATTAAATTCTTATAGGAATACTGTACTTTTATTCAGATAACGAGCATCCAAGGCTAATGTTCAAAGTGTTTCAGCTATTAAGAGATCGACTGAAGTAGTTGTATGAATCAATATTCTTTTTATATGGGTGAAATTACTTTCAAATGTGACATAAAGGAGTTGTTTATCTTTGATTGACCCTAATAATAAGCCATCATCACTAAATGTGATGGTCACTGACTTTTGAGAAGTTAAGACTTCTTGTATCCTCTCTTGAGTAAAGAAGGATTTAATTAATGTCTCATGTATATTTTAGATAGCATGAGAACATCGTAGATACTTAATAAAGTTGGTAACTTGCATAAATGAAACAAAACATTATAGTCCACTTTAGTTTTGGTGACCTTTTGAGGTTTAGCTGGTGGTGGGGTTAAGACATCTTCATTAATTTGAATTTCTTTGCCTTTATTCATAGTTTTCCTCTGTGGGGTAGAGAAATTTGCTTTCTACTCCTTAACCTAATTTGAGTCACTTCTTCTATGAAATCTTCTTTATTAGAGGAAGTTTTTGAACTCTATATAATTTTAGAATTTTTAGAGCTTTTAAAACTCTCAATACTGCTGCTTGTGGGGAAAATTTATGACACCACATAAAATTTAGGAAATTCTTATTTGGATGATCAAATGTATTATTAAGGTATAAACATATTATCTCAGAAGATAAATATGTTATCCTTTAATGGATTTGATCATTTAATAAAAGACTCCTATGGCTAATGTATTTTTCATGCATTAGAAAGTTTTACCCTGAACTACATGTAAAGTAGAGCAATGTTTAGTTTAAACTGGATTCATGGTTCTCTATAAGGGCAAGCCCCTCATGGTTCTCTATAAGGGCAAGCCCCTATAATTATTTATATCTTAGGAAGAAGGATCTCTTCCAAAGAATACTCTTGATTAAAAAAATAGGATATTGTTTCCATAAATTTTTAAGTTGGTTTTTAAAGGAATGATATTTGGAATTTTGATTAGGAATGGTCCAAAGTGGAAAGAGTTCTTTCTAGAGGCCAAATGAGTTCAAGTATTAAATGCATGTTGATACTGGGATGCTCATTAGGTATTTCAACTATATTATCATCAGGTTTTAAATTCTAGAGTTTAATTTAGATTTTGAGTTGATATTTTCTTAGAAATCTAGAATTTAAATTCTAGCACCTAGGGTTGAAGACTTACTCCAAGGAGGATATTTTAGAACCAAAGTATATAATTACTTTTGACAAAAGTTAGATGCTCGGCCTAATTTTATTTTGGGAATTATTGGCCATTCCTCTCACTTGAGCGAACAAACCTATCCCTAAATCTTTTGGACTTACAACCTGCCTGGGAGGGCTACCAGCTAACATCACCTAAGCGCATTTTAAATTCATGATGACAAGTCCTATGTATGCAAGATGGTTAGGCTATTGTATTTTTAAGAAAGGAATATAAGAATCTTAAACTCACTCCATAATCTATTAGATCATGTAGGGAATGAAATGCATCTAACTAATACACAATTTTTAAATTTGTAGATATTTTGACTTAAGATTCTTTTAAGGTCTTGGGTATGCATTTTTATGCCTAAATGCCATGTAATTAGAAATGGTTATGGGCCAAATCAATAAAATAAGGCAGACTTCACCAAGAAGACGGTCATCCTCATATGTCAGATGCCTCTTATGTGTAATGGGTGAAGTGCCCAGTTTAAGAGTTAGAGCAATGTGATTGCATGATTTTTGAGAGCTAATTACTTCTAATTGATTTTAGGTTTTACTTAATGCTTTAGTTTATGTGAGATTTTGAATTTTATTATATGTGAGGTTTTGAATTTTTTTATTTTTGTATTTGAGTTAATTAGATTTAAGTTGGGTAGAAAATTTAATTTTTCCTGTGAGCTTACATCTAAGCATTCATCATAGAAAGCACAACATAGAAAGAAACCTAGAAAAGTAGGTTGATTCTATTATGCACCCAAACTAAATCAAGCCAATTTAATTTTAGAAAGGCCAATGTGGCTAGGCATTGCTATACACCCCAGAAGAAAGGAAAATGGGTAACCGAGCTCTATCCTTATACAACCTAGCCTAGAACTATAGTTTAGATCTATGGGTTTTCTTAGGACCATCTCCTTCTTTAGGGGCCTTCATTGGGCTTCACAGGGGACCACTGTAACTATTTGCTGGTAGGGTCAACTCCTGCTAATCCAAGACCCCATAGATCCTTATAATTTTAAGCTCTAATTTACATTTTAAGTTAAAAAAAATCCTAAACCCTATAAAACAAATGTCAAGAAAATACAAACAACATACAATAGTTATATTTTATAAACATATGGGCTTAGCATTAGCTACTTGCCAAACCCACCTATCATATTGGGCTATGCTAGGGGACTATTCAATACCTGCAAGCAAATAATAATTTTATAATTTATTTATGATGGCAGTCCCTTCTAGCACAACCCCATGTAGAACATAATGTTAATTCTAAAGATAATATCCTACCATCCAGGCTAATGGAAATCAATCCTAACCATCTAGTCTAAAATAGTACACCACGAAGGAAAAAAAGAAGGCATTCCATATCACAGCATCACATAATATTATAGGAATCATAAAATGGCCTAACCTAAATCTAGGGTTCGTGACGTAATGATCTAGTGTATGAAGGAAACAAGCTTATGTGGTGAGACTTTGCTAGGCCTCTTTTTAATTCAAGTTTTAATTTGAATTTTGAAGTTTGTTTATTTTTACCTTTGGGTGGTTTCAATTCAAATGATTTATTGATTTGCAATTTTATTTCCATTTTAGGTACATTTTATGTTAAAGGTAGATTAAGTTTTCAAGAATGAAGAATACAGTAAGTTTCATTTTGGGTGGAACCCATTCTATTCAACATCTTAAGTCTTAATAGGATAAAGCCTTTAAACTAAGATGAAGATTCATCCTATAAGTCTAACTAAGATCTTTAAGTATCTTAATTAATCCTTTTGGGTTCATTTAAATGATTTGATTTGAATTAAGTTTGTGATTTTCATTCTTTAAAATTTGATTCTTTTTATAATTCATTTTTGATTTGATTTATTTTTCATTATTTTTTGTTAATGTTCATATTTAATATTTATTTTATTTAATTTGTATTTATTATATTAGCCCAACATATTTAAGTTAATATATTTTTCACTCTTTCGTTTTGTTCAGTAGTTTTGTTATGTTTAATTTAGGGAAAACCTTTATGTTTAATTTAATTTAACTTAATGTTTCATTAGGTTATATTCTTATGTTTGATTTAGGTTATATTCATTTTTATTTGTTCATTTAATTTTGGAATGATTTAGTTTAATTATTACATTTAGGTGTATGTGTCTTATTTATTTTCTAAGTTGATTTCATTTATTCATTTTCATTGATGTTTATTAACTTAAGTAAATTTACAATTTAATCTTAAGTTTATTATTATTCAATTTATTATGTTTCAATTTAATAACCCATTTACATCATTTTTATTATGTTGAATTGATTATTCATTGATCATAACCTTTTACTCTTGATTAATTCGGGTTCATTACTTTTAGATTGCTTGGGTATTTTTATTTAAGTATTTTGATGTCAATTATGATGTTATAAGTGCATATTATGGGTTTTGTAATTTCTTTGATTTTTATGATTTATTATTTCCTTTAAATTGACTTAGAGGCACGAAAATTCAAGAATTCCCAATCCATAGGTCAATTAGGTTTGAAATTGTTATAGCAAGTGGAGTTCCATGCTGTGCAAATTTGATTTTCCTAAAATTTCACTTTAATCTGATGTATAGTTTTAGAGTAATTTCATTTCGAGGTTTTTTCCTTGATTCACCTCTTGAATATGTATCCAAAAAGTGTTTATTCATAATTTTTGAAATTTTGGTTGATTTATCATGATCTATTTAAGTTCAAGTTGATTAATTGAATTAATTAATTTAATTAAAGGAAACATTAAGTGATTTTATGATTCATTAAGTTTTAGTAGGTTTCAATGATCTATTTATATTCATTGGGATGTGTTATGAGGTTTTAAAATGGTTTGATTATTTTCCATAATTTATTTCATTTAATATTAGTTTATTTTATAAAACTTAGGGTTTAGAGTTTGAAATTTTAAATATTAAGTTTTATTACTCAATAAATTATGAAAAATTTACCTAATGTATATCTTAACATCAATTTCAACTCCCCAAAGTTTCATTTGATTTTGATTAATGATTTGAGATTAATTTAGGTTTGTAAATTTTCATTCAAACATAAATTAAGAATAAAATATCCAACATAATTTGGGGATTTAAGTTTAATGGATTCCTCTCATTAAGAGGGATCCATAGAGTCCAAGTTTATAATTTTTGAATTTATATTTAATTTTCTATTAATTTTAAAATTTTTTGGCATTTTCTTTAATTTTTTAATTCAGAAAACTTGAATTTTCATTTTAAGTGCTTTGCATCCACATGGATCTTATGTGGCACCGCTTTCCATGTGGCACAGCATCATTTGTCTACGTGGGATCAACATGGATCCTACGTCAAATTGGCGATGCACGTGGGTTAATTCCATGTCGTCCGATCTTCGATTAGACGGCTTTGAACGATCCTCAATTTTCCTTAAGGGTTTTAATCAAATGATTCTACTAAATATTGGTCATCTATTCCTTATAGACAAAATAGATGACGGAGATTATTTCTCCTTCGACAGGGACAATCGCTGAGAGCCATATGTCATTTTGAGATGATTTTTGGCAATTCAACCGTTGAAATCACTTGATTTCAATTCGAAAACCATCATTGAATGAAATCAAGTGGATCTATATGATTCGATCTCAGTTGAGATCAATTTTGCCTAAAAAAAGATGAAAAACAAAAGCTATAGAGGTGGCGTTCATGGCATACCTGAATTTTGGCGATCTCCAATGGTGGGATCGACTCGAACACCTTCAAAATGATATGACGAAGCTGTGGGAGGAAGGAATTAGATTGCCTTTACATGGATTGACTCTTAAACCAAGTCACAGATGGTTTCAGTGACATTGATCATTTTTTGTTGGCGCTGAGGGGATCGGGGCAAGGTCATGATCATCTTCATTTTAGGTGGGGAAGGTAATGGAAATGTCAATTTGTCTTGATAGTGTGTCTATTAGGTTTTTTCATTAGTGGACAACCCTCTGATCCCTTCCTTCTCTTCCTTTGGTCAGACACAACTAATTGAGGTCTTTGGAGGCTAGCTCTAAGGGTCCTCAACTGTTTAACAATTGTCCAAAGCTTGAAGGAGGTGGACTGCTAAGGGGATGTGAGATTGTGCAAATTTGATCTAGCATCATGCAATCCTTCTTTGTCATGGTATATTCCATCATTTTGGCTTGACTTAGACTTGATTAATTTGCTTAAGATGGGTTGGAAATCTTTATTAACACATGTTAGGATGAATTTAGATAAGTTTGAATAGGTTTAGTTTTAATTTGAATCCATTTGGTGATTAATGTTAGCATTAAGTTCAATTTAAGTTTCAAATGGTTTAATCACTATTAACTAGTTTTAGATTTTATTTTAAATTCATCCTTGGTTATCCATTGGATGATTAGGAATTAAATTAACCCATGCCACATGCGAGTTTTGTCCAATTCCAAGTCAACTTAACCCATTTTGCCTTAAATGGGTTAAGTTAGATTTGGTTAAGTCAAATGGACACTTTTAACTCAATGAAATTATGTTCACAGACTAATTATGTTTAATCACATTTGTGAGATGATTTGGAGTGATTAATTTCATTTAATTTCCAGTGAATTTCAATTTTGACCCATTTGACCCAAATTGGGTTTAATGGGTTAAGTTTGGGTTCATTTGGGTCAAATGACCAAATTGGCCAAATTGGACCAAATGATGTTCAATAATCATTTTCAAATGATTTTAGACAATTGATTTTTATTGATTTGAGTTTCATTTGGGTTTGAACCCAATAAGATCCATTTAGGCCCATTTAGGTGAAATGACTTAATTAGTCTAATTAAGGTCATATTGAACTTGTATTCATGTTCAATTATGTTCATATCATCATTCAAACCATTTGGAATGATTTTATTTGGTCAAATTTTGATGGGTTGACCTTTAAATTGGTGGGACCCACATAAGTCAAACCTATGTTTGAAAGGTTGACCATTTTGACCTTAATTTGGGTTTAATTTTATTTTATTGAATTGATCTAATTTTGTTTTAGTTTATTTGAATTTATTTTGTATTCATTTGAATTCTTTGGGTTTATTTGATTTTCTAGCTTAATTATTGTAATTAGGTTTAATTTCTTAGTTAACTTAACTTAAGCTTAATTGGATTTGGGTTTTAATTGGTATGTGTTTAATTGAGAAGTTCACTTTTGTTTGAGGTTTGGGTTGAGGTCACAAAAACCCATTAGGTTGTTCTAAACTAAAGAAGGAATGCACTAGGCTACCAAGTGTAATGTGCCTAATTAGGAGATTCCTAATATAGGATTAGGTATCCTAATTAATAAGTTTGAAATGTTAACCTCATCCAAAAATGAATTCAACACTGCTTAGTTAAGGACACAGTTTCTTTGAGCTTGGTTTAACCATCCTTTTGACAAACTTTTATTTGGGAAAGCATAGCTCTTCCTTACAGTCAATTTATGTTGCAATCACGTAGCATGTCTCTCTTCAAAGTTGAAAATTATCTTTATCATAAGTTTTACATATGTTTATAACTTGACACATTTCTCTCAAAATATCTTCTTCAGTATTTTTCGTGTCAAGTTATAAGTGGGCAATATGCTCTTCCAACTTAATTGGCCTTCAAAGAGGTTGCTCATACTCCTCCAAAGAGCCGATCATCTTTTATGTTTCAAATTTAGGTTTTTAATTTTTTCTCTTTTTGTTTGATTTATAAGGCTTTGATGAAGAAGGCTGGTTGATTTTAGCTTGATTCTTTGAATTATATAAAAAATACCCCTTATTTAGTAGGAGCATTTTTGGATCAACTTCAGGTTCTAAAAAATTCTTCTAATGAATACCTTTGAGGGTCTCCTTTGAGATGAAGGTCTCCCAACCACTTTCTTTATCTACTTGTAGAGTTTTTCCTTTATAATTATTTGCATTGTGAGCTCTAATTGGCTCAACATCTTTGTCTTTTATATTTTGGTTCGAGGGTATTCTGATAACATTCTCTAATTGGCTCAGATAGTGTGAGCTCTCCATTATGATAGCTCATCTCTACCCAGTCTTTGAAGATGAAACAATCCTTAATTGGGTGACTTATAAATTTGTGGTATGGATAATAGTTGAGAACATCAACTTTGTTTGCTTGGTCAGGTTGACATGGCTCTGGCAATTACAATCCCAATTTTAGGGCATGTTTAAAAATTTAGCAGTACATTCTCTTTGAATGAATAATGCTTAGTCATTATCTCTTGGAGAGTAAGACCTTTTTTAATTATCCACTGTTGGATTCGCCGCTTGCCATGAAGTCATTATGTCTCCATTTTCTTTTTTTAGCAACTGTAAATATGAATGTTATATTCACATCATATTTCTTTAAATCATATGATTTGGGTTGTTCTCTTTTTTGAGAGGAATTATTATCATAGATGGTATTAATGCCATTTTTCCTGGACAACCTCTCGAACTTTGCTACACAATCCAACAATTCTTGGAATGTATTAATCTCGGCCATTGCTAAATATGAGGCCATTTGGTTATCAATGTTTCCCATTATAAGTTTTACTACATGTGTTTTTATAAGTTATTGGTCATATTTTGTGCTCATATTTCTCCATCTCATGATATGCTTTGGGACACTCTCATCCTTTCTTCTCTTTTCTATGGCGAGATCTTCAATCATCACTTTCTTGGTTGCTCCTATAAATCTCTTGATGAAGAGTGTTTCTAATTTGGCAAAAGTTTTTACTAAGTCATTGTGTAACTCAATATACCATTCAAAAGCTGTGTTGGTGAGACTGCGAATGAATTATCATAGCAGTAAGGCATGATTTCCTTTAGTATTTTCATAAGTAGCTTTGAACTATTCTAATTGCTATCATGGATTTTCTATGCTTGAAAAGGTGTTAAATTTTGGCACAACATATCTTTTGGAGTATTGTACCTAGTCATATTTAGCTAGGTATGTTCAACCTTTCCAAATAATTGTTTAATTATTTCTAAATAGATAACCACCTTGACATTTTGGTTGGTAAGATCCTCTACTTGGGATTTAATAAGGACATTATCCTCTTGTTAAGCACTTGGTGTAACTTCTCATTGAGGTTCTTATCATTACGTTGAAGCTATTGGCAAGTTGGGTGAAATATTTTGCATGCCCCAAGTTTCAACTATTGGATTGATCATCTCCAGAGGATATTTCAGAGTTTCTTGTTGCATTGTAGTTTTTATTAGGTTAAGTTGACAAAACATCTCTTTTATTAGTCCATTCATCTTGTTGAGACGATTGTTGAGTTGACTAATTTTTTGATCTCTTCTTTGGAATTGAGAACCCATATATTATAATAACTTTGTTATAACATTAGTTAGTTCTTCAATTGCTACTCGAGTTTTGCATTTGGGCATTTGGTGACTTAGACCCTCCTGATGTTGTTCCTCATTTTGTTGTTTAGATACTACATTCCTATTTCATAAACATCTATCAACCATGTAAACAACCTCGACTTCCATGCAGTTGGTATTTTCATTATTTTGAAAATAAGGAGCTTGTTATTCTTCATCAATAAAAAAATTATCATCTTCCCAAAATGGTTGATTATCCACATTATTAGCCATTGGCTGATTGCTTCTAGATCTATGCTGCCAATTGATGATGGGTGATTTAGCCTTTTCATTATTTGGTTCAGCTTGATTATATTGGATTGTTTCATCTTTAATGACTTGGGATTCTTTAGGTACCTAGATTGATCGGGATCGTGATCATTCAGAAAAAATACCTTTGATGATGTGCTCTGCCATGTTTGGTGAGATGAGTAGGCATATATTTTTCTTAATGAGGCATATTGATATATAGTCAACTATATTTCCCCTAACATCATGTTAGGGTTTATTTAGATATGGGTTACACTTTCTATGGATGCAAGCCTCGAAAGTAAATTACCACTCTTACCGTAGTAAGAGAGCACTCTCGATTATAGTTGGAAATGAACATATCTATCTGATATGATGTGTGTGGCATAGATGATACTCATGTAGGAAATAAGAGCATAATATTGATCAAGAATCCATGGTTATGTCATCTCGAGACTACATTATTCCACTCTACTAACATCAAAGGGACATAGCTGTAATGTCTAGAGAATCTGATTAGTAGCCATGGGTTGTCTCATTTCAAGTATCTTGAGTAGACTTAGAATTTTAGTGTAAGTGGTGTAAGAGTGTTCATTTAGTGAACAAATTATAATATATTCATATGGAAAATGAGCAGATCTTCACATGGTGATTGAATATAAAGTTGGGTTTATATTTTTTTGGAATGCCAAAATTAAGGTTGTCCACATGGTGGACATATATGAATTTATTCTTATGACGAATGAATTATGGTGGTATTCACATGGAGATTGAATAGATGTTCATATGGTGAATGAATAGTAGGTTGAGCTTACATCCCTTTGGAATGCAAAAATTTAGGATCGAAGTCCCCTTATTAAATTATATTTTTATTTAAGGAGGCAACGCCTCAGCTCTAGAATATGGTGCCTAGGTGCCACTACTTAGGTGGCAGTCTAAGTGTACATTTGAGTTCTGAGGTCTAGCACCTTGGTGATAGCATTATTGGTCCTTTGACTATTTGAACAGTGCCACAATTCCACCTTATAGTGTTATGATGTTGGTCAAGATTCCTGATTGATATACAGTGATTAAAGGGAAAATGATAGCCTGATTTTAATGGGCACCACATCACTACATTGCTTTTCATATTTGTCAAATATGAAATTTATTATAATTATATTTATCTTTTTAACAACACAATAACTGATGGGATAGGCAGACCAATGCCCCAACACTGCATATGGGCATGCCACGATGCTGGGTCTGATTTATAAATAGGACCCAAGGCTATTAAGGATTTTCATTCAGCGATCTCTCTCCTTACAGTTTTTCTTTCTCTCTCTCAATTCTATTCTTCTCTCCACTTAACATATTCATCATGTCTTTTAGAAGGTAGTGAGTAGGAAGAGGGCATCCAACGATGCCTATAGATTCATCAGAGCTGATGCCGAGGAGCAGTATTAACATGCTCTCATCCATAAATATTTGATACCAGAGAAGAGCTTCTAGGATTCCAACAATAGTGTCAAAGGGGTGATCATGAGATGAGGCTGGGCCAAGCTGGCCTATGATAATATCTCATGCATTGTCCCGATGGTACGCTAGTTCTTCACAAAACACATGAGACTCAGAACAACAAAGCATATGTACGGGGAAAATAGTAAGTTATGGTAGTAGTGTTATAAACACATATTATAATCTCCAAGATATTGATTATGATTAATATCTTACTTATTATAATGATCAACTTGATTTTGATGAGATTCTCCATTTTCTTTCTAGAGAAAATACAAATGTGTAGTGGAAACAATGGGAAAAAATCATCAACTTTCCTGCCATCAGTTCACTACTAAATCTAAAGCTTGACACTATTTTATTTTTGCCAAACTTATGCTCACTAGTAGCATTAGTGAGGTTACAAAAGATAGGGCTATTTTAAAAATTTTTCTATTCAAAGGTGATTTATGATCGATATCGAAAAGATCATTTATAATTTTATTTGCAATATGTTGAAGGGGAGTACTATTATCGGGTATGGCCACCCTTCTTTGATTTATGGTTTATGTTCCATGGCAGGAGTAGTAGAAGGGGACTAATGAAGAAAAGAAATACTCATTCAAAAGGCTCCTCTAACAAAGAGGGTGGCTAATTGGGGAATTTGGGCTGATGTTTGAAGTGGGGGGAAGGTTCACGTGCCCCACGACCTCGACCCTAATCGTTTGAGTCCTTGGCTGAGCAAGTCCAAGAAATTGGCAGTAAGGTCATGAACTTAAGAAAAAGGGTGGATCAGAGTAGTCGCAGGCATGAGATTCTAGTGTGTAAGTTTGATCATCATATGGATCAACAACAGATGCAATTCTCTTACACGACCCAGTTCAACATTGCACTAGTCAACATGTTCCAAAGTTGCAATTTCATAGATCTGAACTAGGTCTCTTTTCCTATGGCATCTCAGTATTAATCTTATGAATTACCCAACTAGTATCGCATGGAGGGGAAGAAAAGGAGGAAGAGGAGGGTGATGAGTATGATCATTAGTTTTCATCATTTTGTACTTTTCCTCTTTTTCATGATTTGTAATTTTTTTAAAAATTTAGAAATAAAATTCTCCTTTTTATTATTTTGTGTTATATGTTTGTATATGATCAGTATTGTTGATTTCTCACTCCATGATTAAATAAAAATATTCAAACATATCTAAAGAAACTGAAATCTGAGTGACATTGCCTTGACACTGTGAACCAGCACCTTAGCGCTACAAGTTGAAAAACTCGAGAGCTTGGCCCTGACCCTATGGCTCCATGGTGTTGGGATGATATTTTTGCTCTTAGCAAAAATTTTTTTTAAGTTCTTTTTACTTGTGTTAGCGAGATATAGTGCCGAGGTGCTAGTCCTATGGTGTTGTATTGCTTGAGGATTTTATTAGAAAATATTCAAAGTCATATTCTCTGTGCCAAGTGAGCATGGTGCCATGGCTCTCATGTCAGGGCATTGTGGCGCTATGGTGATTCTAGTAGGGCACCACGACATTGATTCTTGGGTACCATGGAACTCCTATTATAATAAGAATACCTGAGAGCACAATGGTTTAGCACTGGTATTCAGCACAGAGGCATTGTGAGTTAGAAATTGAGTTTCTTTTAAGATTTTAGAATAATTTCAAGATATTTTGGTAGCCCCTTAGCAATCCTAGATCTTAAAATCATAGTTGGAAGCACTCTTCTCTCTTTTTTTAGTTCTAAGATTGATGGCGGGGAAGATTTTTTATCTCACTTTGAAACAAAGTTCAATGACAAAGGTCTTCAAATCTACAATCTTCTTTTCCTCACTAGTTCCAAGACCAATGGTGGATTATGATTTAACATACATTTTAAAAGGTAAAATGACATAAATCTTTTACCTTAAGTGAAGAGAGTGTCTCGAAACAAAAGAAAATCACCGGTAGCATGAAAGTAATGTAGGAGGGTAGTGAGAGTAAGAGTGGTCAGAGAGAGAACAAGGGAAGGAAAAATAGTGGACTGAACATTGCTATTCATAATAGTGTTCCTTGCAACTATTCCCTCTCAATAGCCAGTGTAGCACCTCAGCACCAAGATCATTGCACTGTGATCCTGTACCATAATTTTAATAGGTGGCTCTGAGTAGTTATCCTTCTAGAAGGCTAGGGCAGCGCCGGATTCCCTGAACACAATGTTGCAGTGCTATTGCCAAAAGAACAAAATTGTATATTTTTTAGGTGAACAAAATTGCCCCCTAATGAATGTGTCATGTCATTAGGACATGATGCATTCATTGTCTTACTTATCTATTAATTGTAGCACACATATATAAATATAATAAAGGAAAGAATTGAAGCCTTTGATGTATTACTCTAATAAATTTCATGTATTATAGAATAATATAGAGAAAGTTTACATGAAAAATTTTAGATGCAATAGTTGGCCTAGATTTCTCTAATGCAAGTAAGTCATATTATCTTGTCTCTCTCATATCTCATGGAGATGTAGAAGGACAACCTCTTGATTGCACTTCAATGAAGAAAGAGTTTAATCAAGTTTGGACACCTAAGCATCTACTTATGAGCAATCTTCCTCTATGACTGTGATAGCTTGTCTGGTGATAGATCCGTTCTCAAGCAAATAATATCTCCTCTGTCTAGTTCTCTCAATTTAGCAGAGATATCGATGAGTTCCATCTGTGCTCTAGAAAGCTACCTGTGGAAGAATCTCAAAGTTTTGAGATAATGCTCTAGATCTTTGCTAATTAGAGAGACTTGATGTGAAATAGTATTAGCTAATATTTCTATAGTAGTAAGTGTATCTGACAATACCTCATTATAGGTATCGCAAAGAGAATAGTCTAAATTCAACATCTTTACAGAGAGATTCCCATAACTACACTTCTTTTGCTTTGAGACCTCCAATAACAACACAATTTAGCAAAGAATTTACCTTCATATAGAAGTTGAAAAGATTAGGCAAAACTTCTAAGTTGACACTTTGAAGTGGTTTATACAGGGCTTTTATTATATGATATTAGCTTTTCGAAGGACTACTATGCAAGGAAGTTGAAGCCTTGGGTCGTATTTTGGATAAAAAATATAAAATTTCTAGGCTAGATATCTGCCTCTGAACTATATTTTTTGGACTTGAAATATGATAACTCTTAGCACAATAATCCAGATTTGAAAAGTCATCTTGTGTCGCACTCAACATCACCTAAGTTGAATCTAATAAAAGTGGCTCAAAATTAGTAGTCAGAGTGCTAGACTCCTCTGTATGTGTATTTTCTCTAGTATGTATATGATCAATAGTAATAGGTTAGATGAACACTAGAGAAACTATAGTAGTATCTATGGATAATACTAGCATGACATGATTCTCCTTTTGCACTATTGGTGATTCAGTTGCTATTGGCGGGTTGGAATATGAATAGAGTTGTCTATATCTACAACTCATATATTAGAATCAACTGGTGGTTGGCTATGGAAGTCCCTATCATCTTTCTCTTGAGTAGTTAAATTTTGACACCATCATTTGCTGCTACCTTTTTGGTTGTCTACTACTCCTTTAGAAGCATTAGTCATATATGACATAAGTTGGATCATTCTAGTCTTTCATATTTTACAATTTTATATACAAAAGCCTAGTTCCAAGAAGGAAGAGAAGGTGTGGTGGATCTACTTCAACCATAAATGACTGACTCTTGTATAAGTCTCTTATGGAGCTATATAGAAACTAGAATGGGTCCCCAAGTGAAGTGTGAAGATCCATGCTGTAGAGGCTACTGCTAAATGAACTACTAGTGGAAGTGCTCCCAAGGAACGAGTATCTTTATATTCAGTATCAGTGGTATCCCATATATAGGTGTAGCCTAAGTAAATATGAACTATCTAGCTACCTTATTGGGGTTGTAACCTTCCAAGATTACAAATTCATGGCAGTAATAGCAAAGCCAAGTGGGTTTCAGCCCAATGAGATATTTTGCAATATTTTTATATCCAAGTTTTGATAATAGCAATGGGGTGCATTTATTAATGAGAGAATCTATAAATGTTTGCCCCACACTTTGAATAGATAGCTATATAAGGATGATCTGTGAATGATCTGAAAGCAATCTATCATACGCATTACGAGAACATGAAGGTTCATATGTGATTTTTATTTATAGAGACTATAGCTCTATTTAGTTGCATAATTATGAGAACATTTTGCTCTCTAAAATAGGATGGTATCTCAAGATAATTGTAGGCTAAAATATGAACATGAATCCATCCATGTAGATAGTGCCAAGGGGCATCCACATCATAGTGTCATGAATCGGTCATGACACTTACTTTTCCTAATCCATGATATAAGTAGTAGTGCTGCGGGCACCAATGATATCATATCTCCATGAATGAGTAGGCTAGCCATACGTAAGGTAGAAGAATGAAATAATCTATTGTGCACAGAGAATACAAAGTAACATAGTGAAGTGGTGATGAAACCTACATCAATATCTCGAGCTAATATCCTGAGGATTAGTTCTTCCCTTTGGTTTAAATTTAGTACTAATAGATGTATGGAATCCATTGTCAAATATGTCCTCTAGACATGCAAAATGTCATAGATGTACCCATGAATGGAGAAAGCTTTCTAACAATATATCTAGAGTGATCATATTCCAAAGTCTACTACCCATCCTCCATTCTTTGGATAATTATGGTGTTTATTTTTGGATGCAGTGGGTGGACACCACACAGATCTTAGTGATACTTATTAAATTTATCGGGTATGACATTAAGGTATGATGTAATATCTCAAAAGATAGAAACATCGCCCTACACGAGACTTAATCTCCTAATAAGGACTCCTAAGACATGATGGGTCTTCGTATGAACTAGAGATTCTTCCCCTACTTCATATGGAAAAGTAAAGTAAGATTTATTTTATGTCGAGTTCTTTAGTTCCATATGGAGGCAAGCCACCATAGTTAATTACATCATAGGAAATGAGATTTCCTAAGAATACTGTTGACCTCATTTTTGGATTTAGGTCAAGAAATTATATGATTTATAGCTCTAATAAATTATTCAAATTTAAGTTTTAACAAACAAATTCACTGATTGATGCTATCAAATCATGGGATAATTTAACTGAATCAAAACCTATTAGAGCTATCTTAAATTGTAACACAGTGAAATTAAAGTTCAAATTTGATTTTAAAAAAAGAATCATGAATGATTTTAATAATTCATTTGAATCAAATGCAATTTTAATCAAGTTTCAACCTAAATTAAATCAAATCATGATTTGAATGGTTATTTACTAATATATATGTATACATACATACATACACATACATATATATATATATATATATATATATATATATATATATATATATATATATAAGAAGAATCAAAAGGTTGTTTGTGATTCTTCTTATATTACAAAAGGTGTTAACAAGCTTGCAGATATTGTTAGGGTTACACTTGGACCAAAAGATAGGAATGTTGTTCAAGAAAGAAAATATGGAGTACTCAAAATAGTTAATGATGGTGTTACCATGGCTAAAAGGTTGAGCTAGAAGATACAATTGAAAACATTGGTGCTACGTTGGTTAGGTAAGCTGCTTCAAAGACTAATGACCTAGCTGGTGATGGCACAACAACATCTATAGTTCTTGCACAATGAGTGATTGTTGAAGGTGTAAAGGTTGTTGCTACTGGAGCCAGGTTCAAATAACTAGAGGCATAGAGAACACATCTAAATTGCTAGTGTTTGAGATCAAGAAGATTTCCAAAGAGGTTGAAGATAGTGAACTTACTGATGTTTCTGCAGTGAGTGCTAAAAATAGTTATGAGATTAGAAATATGATAGCTGAGGCTATGAGTAAGGTAGGAAGGAAGGGTGTCATGACACTTGAAGAGGGAAAAAGTGCAGAGAACATCCTCTATGTTGTTGAGGGGATGCAATTCGATCGTATATATTCCTTCGCGGATCGATAGTGAAAAATGATGGTTGAATTTGAAAATTGCAAGTTGGTTCTTGCTGACAAGAAAATTACAAATGCAAGGGACTTGATTAATGTTCTAGAAGATGCAATTCAAGGTGGATATCCCATTTTTGTAATCGCAAAAGATATCGAACAGGAAGCTCTGGCAACGCTTGTTATAAACAAGCTAAGAGGTGCATTGAAGATTGCTGCCCTGAAAGCTCCTGGATTTGGAGAACGGAAGAGTCAATACCTTGATGACATTGCAATTTTAACTGGAGCAACTGTTATTAGAGATGAGTTTGGCCTGGCTTTGGATAAAGCTGATAAGGAGGTATTGGGTACTGCTGCTAAAATTATGCTAACCAAAGATACAACGATCATAGTAGGTGATGCAACTACTCAAAAGGCACCCAATAAGCATCTCAATAGGGTTTTGTTTCTTCCAAACGAAGCCACCTCTTGGTCAGAATCCAGCGGACATTAGCTCTGGTGAGGTATAATTCTTAAATGCTTAGAAAGTCTTTGGAATCTCATGTTTGATGTGTTGAATGCGAGCATCATTAGGATCCAACCTTTAGATCCCGTGCACTTTACTTTTTAATCCTTTTGGAGAGAGTTTAGAGACAAAAGCAAGACTATTTATTTTATATGTTTGAAGTGAATAGTTTTGATTAGGCCGAATGCCGTACTGATTTGATTCCACCTAACAAGCCATGATAAACTCGTGGGGCATTTGATTTTTGATCCAATGATAATGATTAATCCACTTATTTATTTATTATTAAATTCAATCAAATCTAAAAAAAGAAGTTAATCAATATTTAGACTCCCAAATAAAAAGGAAGAGATAATATGTGACTAAACAAAAAAAAGTGCAAATTAAATTATCATAAAATCTAAGTAAAACTAAGTATAAAAAAAAATTTAACTAAACTAAAAATATTATAAATATTATAAATATTATAATCAAATATAAAAATTTGTTTGGAAATTGTTTATGAAAGTAAATTATAAAATCAATTTAATCCCCAATTGTCATATGTTATCTGAAAAGCCAAAAATAAAATTCAATCATGTGACATATCCTTAATTATAATTAATTTAACTATTAATTATAATTTACTAAGTTTTATTTGATTAGTTATTCACATAAAAACTTTGGAGGAATTCATAACTAATTTAAATCACATTTTAAAATAAAAAAGTATATATACATAAACTCAAATCTCTTAAGACATAAATAATTCAAGGCAAGAAAAGTTATGAGTAAATTTATATAATTCATATTCTAAATATCATAATCAGATAGTTTAAACTAATGAGTCAAATATGTATGAAATCAAATTAAATTTAAAATAATAATCACTTTAGATAATTAACATTCTATTAAGGGTTCCTCTTTATCTATTTACTAGCAAAAGACCCTTAAGAAAATTATGATTAGTCCATAAGGGTGGGAAAATCATAAAAGTAATTAATTTGGTTCTTTTATTTAATTAACACTTAATTATGAGCCATTTGCATTAAGTCCTTGTAGGATAATTGTAATTTTATTTCCTCACATATTCATGTCATTTGTGGCTCATAATTAAGTGGTTAATTAAATTAAAGAAGGATAGGTAAGGTTAATTAATTAATTTAATTAAGAATTTAACTTAATTAATTCATAAAATTAACTTAATTATCTTTTCTTAAACCAAATGAAACTACCAATGTGGGATTGGGTTTGAAACTAGCAAATGATAAACGCTCCTCCTCTTTTAAATCAAATTAAAATCCAAAACTAAATTAACAAAGAAGCTTTGGTTTACTTTAGGTGATTTTATTTGGTATGATTGTCCTTATGAGTTAATTTGATTGAATGAATCACATGTTTGTATTTAATTATTCCTCCTCAATCATGTTAAATATTGTATGCAATTTAATTTTATGCATCCATTTTTTTAAAATTAAGTAAATCAATTGAAGTTTCTTTTATGTAAATCTTGCATGTGTTGATTAAATTTAATATTTATGTGGCTATAATCACTATTAAATCCAAATGTATTTTTAAAAAGCTTATAAATGAATGATATCATGTGTAGTAATGATAGTTATAAATACAAAAAAGATGTATGTGCTTAAAGTATAAAGTGTATGAAGTAAAACCTCTTTCCTTTATTCACATGTTGATTTACATATGTTTGAATGGTAAAGGGTATATAGTCTGGACATCACGGGAACACCAGGCTTTAAGTAGCCCCAATGAGGTCATATGATTACCTCACTTCCCTGGTTTAACAATGACACGTACCCATTTGATTTCATTTTTATGTATTTAAATATTAGAATTTATTTAGAGCTTTAATTCATATACATAAATAATTTAATTAAACAAAATATAAGTTTTGTATGATTTTCATTCTCTTAGTTATTTATACATTCATATGTATCTAAACAATCTGGACATCCGAGGAATACAAGGCTTTAAGTAGCCCCAAGGAGGTCATTTGGTTACCTCACTTCCCTAGTCTAATAATGGCATGTACTTGTTTATGTTTTCATACATGTGTGTGTTCATGTGATTAAAGAATGAGAATCCCTCTTTTATATTAAAAATGCATGCATCCATAATTGTTCAAGTGATTGAATTATTTAATCATGTGATTTGGAGCTTTCTTTCCTATGTTCATGTATGCGAATTTACATATATTTGAATGCAAATGGGTATATAGTCTGGACATCCTGGGAACACGAGGCTTTAAGCAACCCCAAGGAAGTCATTTGATTATCTCACTTACATGTTTAATTTCATTCTTATGTACTTTTGTATAATAATTTTGATAGAGCTTTAAATTTACACACATTAAAAA
This sequence comes from Cymbidium sinense, assembly GCA_021442155.1. Taxonomy (NCBI): domain Eukaryota; kingdom Viridiplantae; phylum Streptophyta; class Magnoliopsida; order Asparagales; family Orchidaceae; genus Cymbidium; species Cymbidium sinense. The sequence continues at coordinate 57,942,123 of CM038231.1, read as the reverse complement.
ATTCAATCAATAAAAATATAAATTTCAAATGTACACATACATTCATCATTTAAGTGTGCTAAAACATGTTGCATGTATAAATACACTTAAGATTTAATCACATGCATGTTATGTGTGATGGAAAGGAATGATTTTATATATGTCATGAGGTAGTAGTTCAATCAAGTTAACCTTAAGATGCCTTTCACATTGAATATGATCATTTAAGGTGAACCTAAATCTAGGTTTAATTAAATCATTTAATAAGCTATTCAGTAAAGAGAACTAAATCAAATTAATATACTTTAAAAATTGGCTTAAGGTAGAGATGAGAGAGGGCAATCCCCTTTCTTCTCTTTATAACACTTAGATGCTAAGTGTAAATCATATGAAACAAAAGAAAACAAAAATTAAAATCCTCAAATCAACTAAACAAATTAAAGTGAAATCAACCCTTCATGTTAAATTAAATTCTTCTACACTTTCAAAATATAACCTTAATGCATAGTAATACCTACCCCAAAAGCCTTAACACACACATTAGAATTAAGTCACCACTTTTAGTTCTATGTTAGGATGGTGCATGATGTGATGTATATTTTATTTCATGATGTATTATTTTAGACTAAATGTTAGCCTAATCATATTTTGTACAGGGGGTTGTGCTTAAGAGGTGTTTGAAAATAAATATCAATGTTCTCTTTCCAGGTTGCTTAAGCCCCCTAAGCATAATATAAGTTTGGACAAGTGGGCTTGGTTACCCATGTGCAGAGTGCTAAGTTCAAACTATAAATATAACTTCTTGGGTTGTACGTATGTTTAGCTAACACTTATTTTACAGGTGTAGTTAGATTTGTTTTTCCTATTTTTAATGTAATTTTATATTATGAATTAAGATTAATATTATGGGTGATTAGGATGAGCAGTGGCTCAGTTTTATCTTGGGGCACCCTGTGATGCCTTTGAAGTAAGCACCATCCAAATCAAAGAAGAAGAAAGAGGGATGAATGAAGAAATGAAGACCCCCTGTAACATTCACTTATTGTAAATTGTAATTATTCTTTTATGTTCCACATTGTATAAGGGTAGAGCTTGGTTACCCATCTTTTCTTTTTCAAGTTGTACGGTGGTACCCGATCGCACTGGCCTGTTATTCTTTTGTGCTAGCTTATAAATTTATTTGGTGATTTATTTAGTTTGCGTAATAGAAATGCCATATTTTTCAAAGTTTCTTAAATGATTGATGTTTTAATGTGTGGCTTGAATGCAATTAGGCTCTTAGGAAAAAATTAATATTTCTACCCCAATTAACTACTCATAACTAAATTTTAAATAATTCATAACCTCACCCTAAAGCCTAGGTATTAAACAAGATAATTAAAAGATGTAGTAACCCCTTAGATGAATGATCGAATGTTTCACATCATGCATGCATATTATTTTGCTCTTTAAAATAGAAGATTTATATTCTTGCACGATAGGGGAATGCTTGACCTGTGAGGGCATCGCTTGTGGTGAAAAATACCCCTTCTTGTTGATTTAGCCAACAACTTTATTTCATCATACATATAGGCATTAAAATCTTAAAGCTTTTATCAAAATGAAGTGTCAAAATTGAAATAAAATTTGAAAAGATTTTGTATTATATTAAGTCATTATTCATACCGCTCATGCTTTAGTCTCTTAGGGAGTGAGTTTAAGGACTTTCTTCTCTTTCTAAATTAATAATATCACAACTATTATAATTTCATAAAACTGGACTACATAGTTTTAAAATCATAGGAGGAGTTAGCTGGCGGCTACTTTAGGTGATTATAAGTTAGAAGTTGGGCAGTTCATCCTCTCTTATGGAGGTGAATCTTTATGTCCACCTGTCACTTAGATTTAGGTCCCACTTTAGCTCTTACTAGAGCTCCTTAGATTTAGGATCTGGTAGCTGTTTCCTTCGGGCTACAAGCAAAAATTCTCACCTCTTAGGCATTCCCACAACCTTGTATTCGCAGATATAAGCCCAAACAATCTAATAAAATTCAACTCAAATGAATAAATCTCTTCAACTTTAAAATTATCCCAACCATAGGATAGATTGAAATTTTCACTAAGCTTCCTCGTATCATAAGCATTTCCTACTTATTCCCATTGGCTTCCAAATATATGTCTTTTCTTTGAACTTACCTAATTGATTTTTCAAAGTATAACTAATCCTTTGATAGTCTAGCCTTGAAATCTTTGATCATCCTAATTGTCTACTTTAATTGAGAGTATTCTTAGGAAATTTTATTCCCTAAGATGTAATTAACTATGGAGGCTTGCTTCATAGGGAACTTTAGAACCCGGTTTAATATAAACCCTACTTTATCCATCCATATAAAGTAGGGAAAAATATCTGGTACATTCGAAGACCCATAATGCCTTAAGAGTCCTTATTAGGTGATTAGGTCCATTGAAGGGTGATGCCTCTATCTTTTGAGATAGTACATCATATCTCAATGTCATACCCAATCACTTCAATAAGTATCCCCTACGATTTGTGTGGTGTCCCCCCATATACATTCAAAAAATAAACACCACAGATTATTTTGGTGACTCCACTGGGGATAGTTTCACTCTTCATCTTTAGACAATTATGATCTCCAAGTATCGATAGTGGACTTGTATTTTCTATAAGCCCAAGATTATTTTTCTTTTCATTGGCACTTTGCTTATTTCATTCTTAAGCAAAGGTAGCCAACACCCTTTAGGTTTTAGGACCTCACTGCATGTAGGTCTTAAAGCCCCTATTGAGTCCCCCAATAAGTAAAAATAAATTAACTAAAGAAAGGAAAAAAAACCAAACATAAAATTTAGAACCTCTTACTGCTAGCTTGGTGAAGCAAGGTTCACCCCATGCTTAATAAAATTTTAATAAAATCCAAAGTAAAATAAAACATCTTTTACAAAACTTTTCAAAAGTCTTTTCAAAATAAAAATCATCCCATTTAATGTAATCCAATTTGTTAAATGGAGGTTCTCTCTTTAAAATAAAAATTAAATAAAGAAAAAAAATCTTTTCTCCAAAAATTTTTAAACCCCTTTCAAAATAAAATTAATTGAACCCCACTTAGCATACCTAAATTTGTTAAGTGAAGGTACCTTTTTCAAAATTAACATTAAATCAAATAAAACCTTTTCTTCAAAAATAAATATCAAAACCCTTTTTCAAACAAAATTAACTAACCCCATTTAACATATCCAAATATGTTAAATGTGAGTTCTATTTCACAATCAAAATCAAACAACAAATACAACATTCAAAAATTTCATCTTAAAAATGTCAAGACTTTCTCCAAACAAAATTTTAAAACATATTTTCACACAATATTAACTCTATTTAACATACATAAATTTGTTAAATGAGAGTTTTTTTTTAAAAATTAAAACAAAACCACATATCAACACACAATAATTAATACCAACATATAATTGAACTCTATTTAACATACCAAAATTTGTTAAGTGAGAGTTCTATTTTCAAAACAAAATAAAAAAATCTAAAATTTTGAACCTATTTTCATTTTAATATTTGAAAAGTAAGATTCCAAAATTTCTTAAGTCCTAGTCAAAGAGCTCAAAACCTACATTCATATCAACATTTGACTAGTGAGGTTCCAAAGAAATTCTCTTCAAAATCTCTCCAAATCAAAATCTAATTATTTGAACCCCCTTATCATATTCAAATTTGATGAGTGTGGGTCCAAATTCTTTAAATCTATCAAAAATATCTAAATAAAATTTGACATAGAGCTTGAGAATCTTAAGATGACTTATGGTGGTTCAATATTCACTATTATGGGTCATAAAGTTATGGTTAATAAAAAAAGGGACATTTGCATACATAGCACACATTTCTTATATATTTACATATCTAACACTCAAACATAATTATTTATATACATAGCACCTAAATTTTTATTATTACAATAAAATAGTACTTTTTTAATTTTTTGAAGTAAAATTCACCTTTTGAAGTATAAGAAAGGTGCTATATATGTAAATATCAAATTTTAGGTGTTAGATATGTACATGCATAAGAATTGTGTGCTATGTATGTAAATTTTCCTAAAAAAATGTTTATAATGGAATTCAACTTAAAACCAAAATGTGAATTCTCACGCTAATGGAGAAAAGCCATGAAGGTTTCTTTAGGGGCCAAGAGTGAAATTGACAAAGATTTTGAGTATGTCTTATCTATTTTAGATAAGTATGACTCAAATGACTTGAATCCTAATTCCCAAAAGAAGACAACTCTCAAAATGACAATCATAATAACGATCATAATCCATAAAATAGTAGTACCAATGGACTTGATGTCTTTAATGATTCCAACTCGAGTAAAGATGCCCCAATTCTAAGCTTTCATGGTGTCACTATCAATAAAGAGTTAGAATCATAAAATTTTAAAGGTCTGATAGGATAAACTTTGGGCATTAAAAAGAGTAGGTAGATATCAATTCTACCTCTCTTTCATGGGTCCTACCACTTTGATCAATACCATAGGAAGAAGCAAAGCAGTCATTGGAAATAATCAAATTCTAAATCCTTCTTAAGATACACCTCATAATCTAAAATAAGGGCATCAAACTATTCTAAAGGTTAATCTTATGGTCCTAAACTATCTTGGAAGGTTGCCCACTAAGCTAAATAATAAGGGTACCCTCACCTTCTCTGAAGAGATAGAAAAGTGTTCAATTGGAACTTAACCTGATTCTTCCTTGCTCAGTTAGTGGAAATCTCCTCAAGTCATACTTAACATAGAATATCCTATGGAAAAGAAAGACAAGCAATCTCCTCCAGAGAACATAATATAAACAAAGACGCAAAAAATGATGAAAAAATTGAAAAAAATAGAAGAAGAGAAAGAGAAGAAGAAAAGGAAAAAAAAAGTAAAGAACCAATAATACACATTGATTTGGAATCCAAAAGATGAATCATGTGTATGAGGTGTAAATTCAAGGAAAAAGAGAGAAAAGGATATATAGAAAAAATTTTGAGTCAAAATTTGACAAGTCTCTAGAGTTAGACAATAATAAAAAAAATATTCTAAAAGGATAATTCATGTATGATCTGACTAGAAACTTAGTAGGTATGCGAGCTCATTGACTCCAATTCAACTATCTCATGATATTATTATATGATTGGAAGTTAAGAGTTGCTCCTAACCTCTAACACACACACACACACACACAGATATATATATATATATATATATATATATATATATATATATATATATATAATGTGACATTAAATTTCCACTTCATATTTCTTTCTTCAAGCTCGAAAGAGGATTCAATAGTTGTAGATAAACCTTCAAATGAAGTAATAAAATCATCTTTTGCCTAATTTACCTACTTTGCTTAAAGAATTTTGAAGGCTTTCAAGTAGAGGAGCACTCTCTGAAGTTGAGGAGAAAATTAGATCATTTAACCAATAAGTTTCAAGAAATTAACCTCAGAACATAAAGAGAGGCCACCCACCTTCCCAACATCTATATATGATAAGTCAGAGGGAAAATACCAATGACTTGGCTGTGTTACTTTTGTAGTTTAAAGATTATTTTACCTAAGACCATAATAAAGTGCCAGTACATTTCCAAAGGTAGCAGTCTATAAACTCAAAATTGAACCTATCGCTATTCCTATTTTACAAACTTTTGATGTGAAGAAGAAGATCAAAGTTTGAAGTTAACCTTATTGAAAAAGAAAGATACTATCAGGATTACCCAATATTATTCCCAATCAAAGGGAAGAACATTCAAATCCGCACATATGTCAATTTTGAAGATCTAAGTTAGGCATGTCTTGAAGAAAAATTCACATTACCTATATCAAATTTAATATTGGACATAGCCTCTATACATGCAATCTCCTCATTCAAGGATGGGTCAAATGATGTTGGAGGATGAGAAGTCATTTACATTTATGATTTCCATCAAAATTTACTACTATAAGGTCATTCCTTTCAGCTTTGAAAATGCTGGTGCCACATACTAGCAATCTATAACTTGAATCTTTGACAAACTCATTCATTACCAAACTGAATGCTATGTCGATGATCTTGTGTCAAATGTAAATAAAAGGAAGACCATTTTTATGATATGAGTAGTTGTGTTCTATTAATTATGACACTACAACCTAAAGATGAATCCCATAAAGTATATAATTAGGATGACTTTATGGAAGTTTTTATGGCTTATAGTAATACATCATGGGATAATAAAAAAATTATTCAAAAAGATATTAAAGTGATATTAAAGATGAAAACTCCAAAAAAAAAGAGAAGAAGAAGAAGAAAAAGAAAAGAAGAAAAATTGAAAAGCTTAAAGGTCTTAAAAATAAATAAAACAAAGAGACATAAATTAAATTAACGTTGAATATAGATGTTTTAAAATCTTTCAAAGTTAGCTTATCTCAAAACTCTCCAAATCAAGATTTTTCATCTCATCATTAAAAGTCCTGCTTTGGTGCTTCAAAGGATGGAAAGTAGTTTAAACCACTATGATTGGAAAGTGTCTTATATTTGTAGTCAACAAACACTACCTCAAAAGCCATTACATTCAAAATCAAAATTCAAATTTGGAGAATAATTCAAGTAATTGGAATGAGAAATTTCTTTCATTCAAATACAAATTATAGCATAATATTTGAGAAGCCTTGGTGAATTTCTTTCACTAAGTATGATCAATTACTTTGATTGGGTCCCAAGGATTTTGGGGAAAGAACACTACTCTTAGTTGTTCTTGTTCCATTTGCACACACCTAAAGAAATTAAAAAAAAAAACAAAATCAATTCCTTGGTAAAGTTATGTTTTCACGTCTACATTGGTTGAGTCCAAATTAAATAAATAATATCAATCTATAATCACCCTTTAAAATTCTTCATCAATATAAACATTCCTTCAAACTTACATCCAAAACTTAATATTTATCTCCAGTGCTATTAGGATAGATGTAAGAGAACCCAAGAGGTATCCTATTTCGACTAGTTCAACTAAGTTAGCTGTAAGCAACTCGAGCGACATCCTTTCTTGGTGGAGTCACATTGCCCCTATAGCACCATTTAATCCATTCTTCGATGTGTTTAGGGTAAGTGTAAGAGAACCCAAGCGGCATCCTATCCTTCATCAACACAACACAAACACATATCAAACAAACATATATCTTTTGTGTCAGGGTACTTCAAGTTGGGATAACACCCCCAGCAACACTCACTCAGTAGTTGCTCTAGGTCAAGATGACGTGCTACCCTGCTAGTGTGTCACCCTAGTGGCCTTCTTATTTTGGAGGATGTAAGTTTTCTATGCTTTCCTTTCATACATAGCCACACACCAAGAGCTAGTTTGGTAGCCTTACCGCAAGTGATAAGCTACCCTCATGTTGGCTTTATTCAAGAGGATGTAAGTTTACAATGCTTTCCTCTTGAATTAGCCTTCGTGTACTAACTAGGTCGAGTATATTTGAAGATTAGGGTAAGTCCCCCCAGCAGCTCCTTTCCTCCTAACTACTTCAAGTCTGGGTCCAGTCCTTCTTCAAGACTCCGTACAAAGTAGTCACCCTTAGGTCGGGTCGACTCGTTGTGCCAACAATGGGTCACCCCATTGATTGTTCACTGCTTTGGAAGATGTATGTCTTCTATGCTTTCTAGCATGCATTGTGTCATTGCACCATGACGGCATCCTAGTTGGATAGCACTCGTCGATGATAGACTATCTAGGATTAGTTCCTCTTTTGGAGATGTCTACACCTTCTTCCTATACTGATCGTCCAACACTGATGGGGACCTTAGGTTGGCTGTTGTTTTCTATTCTTATAGTGACCCACCCAGTAGATACATCACCCATGATAGATATAAGTCTGCTACACTTTCTCCTTGAGTTGACATCGTATACCTACATGCATTATTTTCTTCAAGAATTAGGATAACGCCCCCAATAGCACCTCCCTTGTGAGCACTTTATTTGGATCACATCTTTTGCGATCCTATCTAGACATTACCTGGGTTACTCTTGGATTGGACATTCCTGTGGTTGGAGATTCTATTCCGCGGATGCGTAGATTCTCCCTTGGTCCCATAAAGCTGAGATAGTTTAAGGTCGAATAGCCCCTTCCCAGTGTGGTCCCTGCACACCAACAGGGTCCATAAAAAATATAAAACAAATAAAATATATATTCGCTTGTGGATCAAGAGAATGCCCAGTGACACCTTTCCCAAGCAGGCATCTTATCTTTAGGACAGAGTCAACAAAAATCACTATATAATCCTCTGACTACACTTGAGTTGAGATACGTCCCCAATGACACTCTATCAGTAGTCACCCTTAGGTTGAGTTTGACTTGTTGTGCCATCAATAGGTCACCTCAGCAGCTGTTCCATGTTTTGGAAGAAGTAAGTGTGCTACACGTACTTTCCAGCACGACCATTGCACACCAATGGGTAACCCTAGGTCAGGTTTGATCTGTTGTGCTACCAATGGGTCACTCTAGCAGTTGTTCTTAATTCTTCTATGCTTTCTTCCTGGCATAGTCGCACACCAAAAGGCACCCCTTAGGTCGAATAGTCCTACCCTTCGGCTAGTAGACTACCCCTTTGGATCGATAAATCAAAGATAGGCCCATTCCGACATTGCCCCTTCTTAGTGCGATCCATCGCACATCGACGGGATCCATAAAAAAATCAAAATAAATAAAAATAAATCAAATGAAATCAAATGAAATTAATCTTGACTTCTCTTGAGTTGAGGTAAGATCCCTAATGACACTCTCACAATAGTCTCCCTAGGTCGGGTTCGATTTGTTGCACATCCAACAGATCAGCCTAACAGTTGTCCCCTTCTTTGAAGATGTAAGTCTGCCATACTTTCTCCCTAGCATAATCATTGCACACCGAAAGGCATCCCTTAGGACGGATAGTCCTACCTTGTGGCCAGTAGACTACCATTTTGGACTTGTAAATCTGAGGTAGGCCAAGGCTGATAAAGCCCCTTCTCAGTGGGTCCATCGCACACTGACAAGGTCCATGAATTAAATCTATCAAATTTAACCAAGTTCACATCCCGAGAAGATATGCCCTCAATTCAAAACCTTCCTCCCTAGTGGAGCCATAACAAATTATACAAACTCCCATAGTGGAGTCTAAATTGAAATAATCCTAACCCATCTCTCCCTAGCGGAGCTAATCAAACAAATCAAAGAAATCCAACCAAACTTTTATCCTTAGCAAATACATCCCTAAATAAATATATAAAATCAAATTCTTATCCCTAGCGGATAGCCTGGACCTGCTTCCCTAGTGGAAGGTTCATATTTCCAATCCCTAACGGGTTTGAGCCCATATCCTGAAGGATTATAGATTCTTATTCCCAATGGATCTCCTTCCCACAGACCATATTCATAATCAAATCTCAATCCCTAGCAGATTCCTCCCTTATGCCTTAGCATAAGTTTATCCCATATCCAATTCATGTGTGATTCCCTAGTAAGTCCTCCTTCATGTCCTTGACATGAAATGCTCATCAAATCCACCTGACGCTCTTATGCCCTTGGCATGAGTTGAGCTGCATTGTATTAAGATCTTGATTCTATCTACCTCTCTGGTTTAGGTATAGTGGTTCTGTTAGTGTTTGCAATTTTTTGGATGTTGTTGATCATCTTGGTTAATGCCAATACATGCAGAGTGACTTGTTAGTTACACCACACCTATTAGGGGTTCGTTTATTGACCTTACTTTTGGAGGGAGGACTCAATCTCCTCATCATAGATTTAGGACTCTTCTAGATACTAAGAGCTCCTTAGTCTTAAGACACTTATAATGGCTAAGTGAACACTAAACTTGAGCCTATAGACTTAGAAGGATTTGCCATAGGGTTTAGACTAGGTCCTAGAATCCAAGGAGACCTACCTATCCTATCTCCTAACCTATAACTTATGCCTACCTCCTTAGCCAAAAACAAACCTCAAATTCATCCAACCAATTCCAATTCAAAATCAAATTCAAAACCAAATGATTAAAGCCAAAATCAGATCTAAAATGATTTAAACCTAAGCTCAATGATTCAATCCTAAGGACTTAGACAAAATTCCTTCAATCAAAACCTAACTCAATTGATTTTCTCAAAATTAATCAATCCTTCAATCATCATTCCAAGGTCTACCTAAAACTACAATCAAACGATCAAGTAAATCATTCATATTATAATTTAAAATCAAATGGAATTTAAAATTTAAGTTGTAATCGGTCAACACCAATATGTGCGTTGTACTCTATTAGTTCACCACCCATATTGAGGGTCTAATTTGTTGACCTCATTTTGGATTTAGGTCGAGAAATTATATGATTTATAGCTCTAATGAATTATTCAAATTTAAGTCTTAACAAATTAATTCATTGATCGATGCTAACAAATTATGGGATAATTTAACTCAAGCAAAACATATTAGAGCTATCTTAAATTGTAATATATTGAAATTAAAGTTCAAGTTTGATCTAAGAAAAAAAAAGAATCATTCATGATTTTAATAAGTTATTTGAATCAAAGGCAATTTTAATCAAGTTTAAGCCTAAATTAAATCAAATCATGATTTGAATGGTTATTCAAATATATATATATATATATATATATATATATATATATATATATATATATATATATATATATATATATATATATATATATATATATATATATATATATATATATATATATATATAAAGAAGAATCACAAACAACAAATTTTCATTTAACTTACATAATCCATTTGAAATATAAAATAAAATAAAATAAAAGAGAGAGAGAGAGAGAGAGAGAGAGAGAGAGAGAGAGAGAGAGAGAGAGAGAGAGAGAGAGAGAGAGATAAATTAAACTAATTCTAAACATCAAACAAAATTTGTTCAAAATTAAATCAAAATAATTAATTATAAGAAAATGTTATACATAAAATATGTTAACCATTAAATCAAATTAATTAATTTATCAATATAAATCTATGTTATAATCAATAATTATTAATCATAATTAAAATTATCTTATGCACATAACTTATAAATTTCCTTTCAATTATTTATTAAAGTTATTAAAATTATGTAAAATTTTTAAAATCATTTATTTTTTAAAAAAAATCAAGTTTCACTGAATTGAAAAAAAAGTGAAAGAGACAAAATTATTAAATCACATATTTCTTGCTGATTTATGTGATCATGATAACACAAAAAAAGAAAATAAAAGAAGGAGAGAACGTGAGAGAAGTTCGGGCATGTAAAACAAAAGCTGGTATCTCTCTCTCTCTCTCTCTCTCTCTCTCTCTGCCAATAGAAAACTCAAGACCTGCATTCTTTATTTTTTTCTTCATACAATCTGTCCTAGCTCATCTCCAAGCTTCTTCCAGATGCAGCTTACCTTTTCCTCACAGGCAGCCACTACAATAAAAATAATTGACATTTCTTCCTCTAGCAGCAAGCATCGTTTGCTGTAGTTGCCAGCTCCAAGCACATCCAACCATCTCGAGCTGCTCCAAGACTTCGAAGCCCAACCCTATCCTCAAAACTTTTTTTCTTGTGTGAATTCTTCCTCGTCTATCACACAGGGCATGGAAACTACTTTTGGCATGATATCCACTATTGGTTCTTTAGCGGTCAATGGAATTGCAGCAGAAAGGAAGTTCTCACCTTCTGAGAAGTTAGCTCAATTATCTTCACAAGTTTGTATTTCATCAAATTCCTCAAGTGTTCAAAGGAAGAGGTTGAATCTACATAGAGAATGTTGCACTGGGATCAATGCAATGGCCAAAGAGTTATACTTCAACAAGGATGGGTCTACTATTAAGAAATTGCAAAGTGGTGTTAATAAGCTTGCAAATCTTGTTAGGGTTACACTTGGGCCAAAAGATAAGAATGTTGTTCAAGAAAGCAAATATGGAGCACCCAAAATTGATAATGATGGTGTTATTGTGGCTAAATGGTTGAACTGGAAGATCCTATTGAAAACATTGGTGCTAAGTTGGTTAGGTAAGCTACTTCAAAGACTAATGACCTAGCTGGTGATGGCGCAACAACATATGTAGTTCTTGCACAATGAGTGATTGTTGAAGGTGTAAAGATTGTTGTCCCTGGAGCCACATTCAAATAACTAGAGGAATAGAGAAGACATCTAAAGTGCTGGTGTCTGAGCTCAAGAAGATTTCCAAAGAGGTTTAAGATAGTGAACTTACTGATGTTGCTATAGTGAGTGCTGAAAATAATTATGAGGTTGGAAATATGATAGCTGAGGCTATAAGCAAGGTAGGAAGGAAGGGTGTCATGACACTTGAAGAGGGAAAAAGTGCATAGAACAACCTCTATGTTGTTGAGGGGATTGCAATTCGATCGTGGCTATATTTCTCCTTACTTCATGACTGATATTGAAAAAATGTTGGTTGAATTTGAAAATTGCAAGTTGTTTCTTATTGACAAGAAAATTACAAATGCAAGGGACTTGATTAATGTTCTAGAAGATGCAATCCGAGGTGGATATCCCATTATTGTAATTGCAAGATATCTCAGAAGCTCGCAAAGCTTTTATAAACAAGCTAAGAGGTGCATTGAAGATTGTTGCCCTGAAAGCTCATGGATTTGGAGAACGGAAGAGTCAATACCTTGATGACATTGTAATTTTAACTAGAGCAAGTGTTATTAGAGATGAGGTTGGCCTAGCTTTGGATAAAGCTGGTAAGGTGGTATTGGGTATTGCTGCTAAAATTATGCTAACCAAAGATACAATGACCATAGTAGGTGATGGAACTACTCAGGAGGCACCCAACAAGCATCTCAATAGAGCTTTGTTTCTTCCAAACGAAGCCACCTCTTAGTCAAAATCCACCAGACATTGGCTTCGGTGAGGTATAATTCTTAAACGCTTAGAAAGCCTTAGGGATGTAATGTTTAATGTGTTGAATGCGAGCATTGTTAGGATCCAACCTTTAGAACCCATGCACTTTATTTTTTAATCCTTTTGGCTAGAGTTTAGAGACAAGCAAGACTATTTATTTCATGTGTTTGAAGTGAATAGTTTTGATTAAGCTGATTGACGTAGTGATTTGATTCCACCAATAAGTGATGATTAACTCGTGGGTCATTTGATTTTTGATCAAATGATCAAGATTAATCCACTTTATTTATTTATTATTAAATTCAGTTGGATCTAAAAAAAGGAGTTAATTAATCTTTAGAATAAAAAAAGATAATATGTGACTAAATAAAATAAAAAAAGTGCAAATTAATTTACCATAAAATCTAAGTAAAACTTAGTATAAAATTTTTTTAACTAAACTAATAATTTTATAAATATTATTATCAAATATAAAAAGTTGTTAGGACATCATTTATGAAAGTCAATTATAAAATCAATTTAATCCCCAATTGTCATATGTTATCTTAAAAATAAAAAATAAAATTCAATTATGTGACATATCCTTAATTATAATTAATTTAACTATGAATTATAATTGACTAAGCTTTATTTGATTAGTTATTCACATAAGATTTTTGGAGGAATTTATAACTAATTTAAATCACATTTTAAAACTACATATATATATATATATATATATATATACATAAACTCAAATATCTTAAGACATAAATAATTGAATTTGAAGAAAAGTTATGAGCAACCTTATATAATTCATTTTCTAAATATCATAATGAAATAGTTTAAACTAATGAGTCAAATATGTATGAAATCAAAATCAATTTAAAATAGTAATAACTTTAGATAATTAACATTCAATTAAGGGTTCCTCTTTATGTGTTTACTAGCATAAAGACCCTTAAAGAAATTATGATTAGCCCATAAGTGTGGAAAAATTATAAAAGTACTTAATTAAATTTTTTAATTTAATTAACCCTTAATTATGTGACATTTGCATTAAGTCATTGTAGGAGCATTGCAATTTTATTTCTTCACGTATTCATGTCATTTGTGGCTCATAATTAAGTGGTTAATGAAATTAAAGAAGCATATGTAAGGATAATTAATTAATTTGATTAAGAATTCAACTTAATTAATTCATAAAATTCACTTAATTACCTTTTTTAAACCAAATCAAACTACCAAAGTGGGAATGGGTTTGAAACCAACAAATGATAAACTCTCCTCCTCTTTAAAATCAAATTAAAATCCAAAACTAAATTAATAAAGAAGCTTTGGTTTACTTTAGGAGATTTTATTAGGTATGATTGTTCTTAGGAGTTAATTTGATTGAATGAATCACATGTTTGTATTTAATTATTTCTCTCCAATCATTTTAAATATTGTATGTCATTTAATTTCAAGCATCCATTTTTTTTTTAAAATTAAGTAAATCAAATTAAGTTTCCTTTATGTAAAGCTTGCATTTGTTGATTTAATTTAATATATGTGTGGCTATTACCACTATTAAATCCAAATGTATTTTCCAAAAGGTTATAAATGAATGATGACATGTGTAATAATGATAGTTATAAATATGTAAAAGATGTATGTGCTTATAGTTTAAAGTGTATGAAGTAAAGTCTCTTTCCTTTATTCACATGTTGATTTACATAAGTTTGAATGGTAATGGGTATATAGTCGGGACATCCGAGGAACACGAGGCTTTAAGTAGCCACAAGGAGGTCATTTGACTACCTAACTTCCCTGGTTTAACAATGACACATACCCATTTGATTTCATTCTTATGTATTTTATCATTATAATTTAAATAGAGCTTTAATTCAAATACATAAATAATTTAATTAAATAAAATATAAGTTTTGCATGATTTTATTTCTCTTAGTTATTTATACATTCATATGTATCTAAACAAATAAGTATATAGTCTGGACATCTCAGGAATATGAGGCTTTAAATAGCCCCAAGGAGGTCATTTGATTACCTCACTTCCCTAGTTTAACAATGCCACGTAATTGTTTATGTTTTCATACATGTGTGTGTACATGTGATTAAAGAATGAGAATCCCTCTTTTATATTAAAAATGCATGCATCCATAATTTTTCAAGAGATTAAATTATTTAATCATGTTATTTGGAGCTTTCTTTCCAATGTTTATGTATGCAAATTTACATATATTTGAATGCAAATGGGTATATAGTCTGGACATCCCAGGAACATGAGGCTTTAAGTAACCCCAAGAAGGTCATTTGATTATCTCACTTCCTTACTTTAACAATGGCATGTACCTATTTAATTTCATTCATATGTACGTTTGAATAAGAATTTTGATAGAGCTTTAAATTTACACATATTAAAAAATTCAATCAATAAAAATATAAATTTAAAATGTATACATACATTCATCAGTTAAGTGTGCTAAAACATACTATATAGATACACTTAGGATTTAATCACATGCACATTATGTGTGATGGAAAAGAATGGTTTGATATATGTCATGTGGTTATAGTTCAATCAAGTTAACCATAAGATGTCATTCATATTGAATATGATCTATTAAGGTGAGCCTAAATCTAGGATTAATTAAATCATTTAATAAGCCATTCACTAAAGAGAATTAAATCAATTTAATATACTTTATAAAGTGGCTCAAAGTAGGGATGAAAGACAGAAATCCCTTATCTACTCTTTATAACACTTAGATGCTAAGTGTAAATCATATGAATTAAAAGAAAACACAAATTAAAATCCTCAAATCAACTAAATAACTTAAAGCGAAACTAACTCTTTATGTTAAATTAAATTCTTCTACACATAGAAAAAAAAATATAACTTTAATGCTTAGTAAGACATGCCACACAAGCCTTAACACACACATTAGAATTAAGTCAGTACTTCTAGTTCTATGTTTGGACAGTGCATGATGTGATGTATGTTTTATTTTGTGATGTATTATTTTAGACTAAATGTTAGGGTGTATGACTCGTAGATTGGATGTTAGGCCAATATTAATCTAATCATATTTTCTGCCAGGGATTGGGCTTAAGGGGTGTTTAAAAATAAATATTAATGCTTTCTTTGTAGGTTTCTTAAGCCCCAAAGCATAATCCAAGTTAGGGCAGGTGGGCTTAATTACTCATATGCAGGGTGTTAAGTCCAAATTATAAATATAACTACCTGGGTTGTACGTATGTTTAGCTAACACTTATTTTGTAGGTGTAGTTAGATTTATTTTTCCTATTTTCAAAGTAATTTTATATTAGGAATTAGGATTAATGCTATGGGGGATTAGGATAAGTAGTGGCTAGAAGGCTTTGTCCTAGGGTCCCCTATGATGCCTTTGAAGTAAGCATCATCTAAATCAAAGAAGGAGGATGAGGGAAGAATGAAGAAATGAATACCCCCTATAACATTCACTTATTGTAAATTGTAATTATTCTTTTATGTTCCAGATTGTATAATGGTAGAGCTTGGCTACCCATATTTTCTTTTTCAGGTTGTACGACAGTACCCAACTGCACCGGCCTGTTATTCGTTTGTGTTAGCATATAAAATTGTTTGGTGATTTGTTTGGTTTGCTCATTAGAAATGACATATTTTTCATAGTTTTTTAAATGATTGGTGCTTTAATGTGTGGTCTGGATGCGATTAGGCCCTTAGAAAAAAAATAATTTTTCTACCCTAATTAATCACTCATAACTAAATTTTAAATAATTCATAACCTCACAATAAAGCCTAGGAATTAAATAAGATAATTAAAAGATCTAGCAACCCCTTAGCTTAATGGTTGAATTTTCACATCATACATGCATATTATTTCACTCTTGAAAATAGGGGATTTCCATCCTTGCATGATAGAAGAATGCTTGACCTGTGAGGGCATCCCTTATGGTGAAAAACACCCCTCCTTGCTGATTTAGCTAATAACTCTATTTCATCATCCATATACGCATTAAAAACTTAAAGCTTTTATCAAAATGAAGTGTCAAAACTGAAATAAAATTTGAAAAGATTATGCATTAGATTAAGTCATTATTCATACCACTCATGCTCTAATCTCTTAGGGAGTGGATTTAAGTACTTTAGTCTCTCTTTAAATTAATAATAGCCCAACTATCTTGAAATATCATAAGGCCAAACTAGATGATTTTAAAACCATAAGAGGAGTTAGCTAGTGGCCACTCCATTCGGTTATAATTCCAGAAGTCAGGCAGTTCATCCTGTCTTGTGGAGGTCAACCTTTATGTCCACCTATCACTTAGATTTAGGTTGCACTTTAGCTCTTTCTAAAGCTCCATAGATTTAGGATTCGAGGTAACTGTTTCCTTCAGGAAATAAGCATAAATCCTCTCCTCTCAGGCATTCCTACAACCTTGTGTTGGTGAATTATAAGCCATAGAAATCTAATAAAATTCAAATCAAATGAATAAATCTCTTCAACTTCAAAATTATAAAGCATAATCATAGGATAGATTGGAATGCTCACTAGGCTTCCTAGTATTATGAGCATTTTCTACTTATTCTCTTTGGCTTCTAAAAATAAGTCTTTTTTTGAACTTTCCCAATTAATTTTTCAAAGTATAACCAATTCTTTGATAGTCTAGCCTTGAAATCTTTGGAGATCCAAATTATATACTTTAATCGAGAGTATTCTTAGGGAATTTCATTTTTAAAGATGTAATTAACTATGAAGGCTTGACTCCATTGGGAACTTTAAAACCCGATTTAATATAAATCTTGCTTAATTAATCCATGTAAAGCAGAAGAAAAATCTTGAGTACATTCGAAGACCCATCATGCCTTAGTAGTCCTTATTTGGTGATTAGGTCCATTGAAGGGTGATGCCTCTATCTTTTGAGATAGTACATCATACCTCAATGTCATACCCAATCACTTAAATTTGTATCCCCTACGATCTATGTGGTGTCCTCCTATATACATCCAAAAAATAAACACCACAAATACTCTCGATTAAATTAGTCAATTATTGTCTCCAAATATTTTAAGGTTAAGACTATTAAAGGATTGGTTATTTTGAAAAATCAAATGGGATTGTTCAATTGGAAGACTTATTATAGAATCTAAAGGAAGATATGTAGAAAGTGTTCATGATATTAGGAAGCCTTTTAAGCACCCCAACCTATCCTATGGTGAGGCTTTATATGTTTGAATGAGAGAGAATTTATTTAATTTGAGTTGATATTTTATTAGATTGCTAGGGCTTAGAATCCATCAACTCAAGATTGTGGAAATACCTCAGAGGTGAGTATTTATGCTTATAGCTTAAGGGAAACAAGCAACCTTGAATCTTAAATCTAGGGAGCTCTAGCACAAACTAAAAGCATGACCTAAATCTAAGCAAAAATGGGGACATAAGGGTTTATCTCCATAAGAGAGGATGAGTAGTCCGACTCTTTTGGACTTATAATCATCTAGAGTGGCCGCCAGCTAACACCTCCTTTGATTCAAAATTATGTAGGCCGGCCTTATGTAATTGCAAGATGGTTTAAGCTGTTATTTAATTTTGAAAGAGACTAGAGCCCTAAACTCACTCCCTAAGAGAGTAGATCATGCTTGGTATGAGCATATGACTTAATCTAAAATGCAAAATATTCAAATTTTATGTGATTTTGACATAATATTTTGGACAAAGGCTTTGGGATTTTCTTATGCGTGAATGCATGATGAAATTAGTTATTGGCCAAATCAAAAGAGAAAGAGATGAAGCTCTATCATAAAGGGTTGATCTCATAGGTCAAGTGGTCCCTAAAGTGCTGAAATGGAGGCTCTCATTTTTTCAAGAGTTGTATAACATGACATGCATGATGTGAGACATACAACATACAGTTAAAGGGTTAATTTTTTAGTTATCTTGATTACAACCTAGGCTTTAAAATGAGGTTGCAAGTTATTTTAAATTTAGTTATGAGTTATTAATTGGGTAGAAAAATTAATTTTGTCTTAAGAGCCTACCGCATCTAGACCACACATTCAATTATCAATCATTAAGAAACTATAAAAATCATGCTATTCTAGTGCGCAAACTAAACATAACAACAATCATTTTATAGACTATCACGAAAGAATAAAAAGTCGATGCAGCCGGGTACCGCTGTACACCCTAAAAAAGAGAAAAGTTGGGTAGCCGAGCTCTACCCTTGTACAACCCAGAATTATAAAATAATATTATAATTTAGAATTGAATACATGCTATGGGGGTCTTTATTCTTCATTTCTTCTTTCTTCTTTTTTTTTTTATTTGATTTGCTCCAAGGCATCATAGAGCACCCTAGGATTAAGTTTTCTAGCCACTGCTCATCCTAATACCCATAGCACTAATCCTAATTTCTATTGCAAAATTATATTTTATGGAAAAGTAAATCTAACTACACCTACAAAATTGATATTAGCTAAACATACATACAAACCCAAGCAATTATACTTCATAATTTGGACTTAGCTCCCTTCACATTGATAACCAATCCCATCTATCCTAATGTGGATTATGCTTACGGGTACAAGCGACCTACAAGCAAAATATTTATATTTATTTTCAGCAGCCCCTTAATCACAATCCCCTACATAAAATTAGATTTGGCCATCAACGGCTTAACATCCAGTCTACGATCCACATTCCTAACATCTAGTCTAAAATATTATGCCATAAAATAAAACACATCACCATTATATACACCATCCTAACCTAAAGATACAAGTGGCGATTTAACATTCTAATGTGTGTGTTCAAGCTTAGTGTGGTATATCTTAGCTTGGTTTTTGAATTATAATTTTTTAAGTTTAAAATTGTTTAAGTTAACATGAGGGATGGTTTCATTTTAAGTTGTTTAAAGGTTTGCAATATTTTTTTAATTTGAATTTTGTTTTGTTCCATTTGATTTACACTTAGCATTTAAGTGTTGTAAAGAGAAGAAAGAGGCTTAACCTCCTTCATCCCTACCCTAAGTTATTTTCTAAAAGCACACTTGTATGATTTTATTTCTTTTAGTGAATGAATTATTAAATATTTTATTAATCCTAAGTTTAGGTTAACCTTAAAGAATCTTATTCAACATGAAAGGAATCTTAAGATTAATATGATTGAATTACCATTACATAAATTATGTTGAGCCATTCCTTTTCTTCACCCATAACATGCATATGATTTTCCACTTAGTATACCTATGCATGCAATATATTTTGGTGCACTTAAATGACTATGAATGCATGTGTTCTTAGTAGAAAAGTGGACTTTCATTCTCTAATCAAATACACACACATATGTATAAAAGATATGAGCAAGTACGTGTCATTGTTTAAACCAGGGAAGTGAGATAATCAAATGACCTTCTTGGGGCTACTTAAAGCCTCGTATTCATGGGTTGTCCAAACTATGTACTTACTATCTTAAATACATATGAATGTAAGCAACTATAAGAATGAAAATCATGTAAAAGATTTTATTTTTTGATTGAATTATTTATATATGTAAAGTAAAGCTCTATCAAAAACCTAATACAAAGATACATAGGAATGAAATTAAATAAGTACATGCTATTGTTAACCAAGGAAGTGAGATAATCAAATGACCTTCTTGGGGCTACTTAAAGCCTCGTATTCATGGGTTGTCTGAACTAGAAACTTATTATAATTCAAACATATGTAAACCCATACATGAACATAGGAAAGAAAGCATTACATTCACATGCTTAAGCTATAAACACATACAAATCCTATATATATTCATAACTACTATAACTCCAAATGTTATTATCAAATTATAACTTTTAAAAAATTATTTTTGAATTTAGTAGTGATAATAGTTACACATATAATAAGATTAAGTCAACACATGAAATTTTGCATAAGTAAATTTTATTTTAATTTTGAAAATATGAATGCATGATATCACATGACATAAAATATTTATGGTGATTCAAAAGGAATAGCCAAACATCTCCACATTATACATTCAATTACACTAATTCATAAGGACAATCACATTAAATAAGATAACTTAAAGAAAACCAAAGTTTCTTATTAATTTTGATTTTGGGTTTTGAATGAATTTAAAGACGAGAGATTTTGATTTTTTTCCATCCCATTCCCATGTTGGTGATTTATATTTGTTCAAGGAAAGATGATTAGGTGATTTTTATAATTTTAATTAAGTTGAACCATTAAACAATCCTTTTAATTACCCTTTCCTATGTTTCTTTAATTTAATTAACCATTTAATCATTAGCCACAAATGATATGCACATGAGGAAAATAAAATTGCAATGCTCATAAAGGACCTAATGCAATTGGCTCATGATTAGAGACTAATTAGATTAAAAAAATCTAATTAAGTTCTTTTATGATTTTCCCACACTTATGGGCTAATCATAATTTTCTTAAGGGTCTTTATGTTATTGAACAGATAAAGATGAACCCTTAATTTCAAATTATGTTATTTGAAGTGATTATTAATTTAATTTAGTTTGATTCCATTAATAATTTATTAATTAATCTCATAAGTAAACCTCTCAACTAATTCTCTTTAATAAAATGAATTTGAAAAAGTAATTAGGAAAGAGGTCCTAATCATTCTCTCTCATCATCTCACTATTAATTAGAGATGAATGAAGTTAAATTAATTTATTTTTACTATTTTGGATTTAAAATAATCATTAAATTAATTAAGAGGGTAATTAAGATTTGAATTTCATATTCCCTTAATTACATAGCCAATAAATCTCAAGAAAATCATAGGAGACAAAGGTCATCCCATTGAACCATCATGCCAAGTTTGGGATTAATTACCAAGTAATTAGGGTTTGATTAAGCGAATTAAGGAAATATTAAAACTCTAATTAAGCTTTAATCTCTATTTAAAATCAAATGGAATTATTTATATTAAATTCTCCTATGTTTAACCTTTCCAAAATATAATTATTAGTATTTTTTATATTTTTTTATAATTAGTTATGATTTTAGGAAGTTTTGGTACAATTAAAGACATTTCAAACTTTAATTAAAAACCCCTAATCTCATTGGCCCCACACGAGAGGCTAAAATGGCAGTACTTTCCATGTGGCACTACGGGATTGGCCACTTAAACGGTTTGATTCAACAGCTAAGTCAGTAGTGTCGGATGTGTTTTTATCTCACCATCCAATCTAAGATCGGATGTTGGGGATTAATCTCGTGGTTCTAATAGGATTAAAATTGATTTATCTAGTGGGTTAAATCATGACCGTCCATTCTAATCAAGCGGAATGGACAGTGGATGATCCTTCCTCCCGAGAGATGGAAGACGGACATAATCTGCCCTCCTTCACTTGATCTGAGCTCGCCAAAGCTCGTGAGGCCTCAAGATCTACTCCAAAAGCTTCAAGAAAGAAATCTAAAGGGATCCTATGGTGAGATTCACACAAAAACATAATTTCTTTCATGAAGGCCTAATAAAAAATGGATTTTCTATAGTTTGCCTGAATTTATCTCGTCGGAGCTCAAGACTAGTGGTCTATCAATCGATGTAGCTTCGTCTTGAAGAGACAAAGCCCTACTGGGAAGCTCATGACTTGACTCATTGTCGATGGCTCTATGGACCAAATGCTACTGGAATCATCGCTAGAGTTGGTGTAGGATGGGTCTCCAGTGCTTGAATCGATCGTAATCAATTCGTTCTTGATCATTGGAGCTAGGGGAAGGTATGGGTGAATTTAATTTAAAAATGGTGGAGATTGAGTGAGGTTAGATGGAGATAGGCTCTATCCAATTTTGGATTTGGTGTTGTTGGTGATCGGAAGCTCTAGGGAACTCAAGAAAAGCTCGGGGGAGTTCATTTTGACTCTCTCAAGCTCTAAGAATGTTTTGATGTGTTTGTGAATTGAATGGGGAGGAGTATACTCTCCTCCTCTTCAAATTTGATGACTCAGATTGGCTCTACCTTGGGCAAATGTTTTTCCGGTGTTGGTCATCGGGGACATCAGAGAAGTGTTGATGTGGCTCGATTTGAGTGGGTGAATGAAGGGAGGAAGGCTGCCATTGCTGAGGTGGAGTGTCCTTGGTTTTCTAAGTGTTCCAATGGGAGGAGGTGGCTTTGCTCACCTCTCTTAACTTATGGCTGACCCAACCAGCCTTAAGTCAGGTTAGCCATAGGGTCAAGGGTCCAAACAAAGCTTTGGGTGGTTGCCAAAAGCAAAGGAGGGGGTTTGACCACCCAAAAGTGGGTTTTGTCCTATGTGGAGGGCTTTACCCAATGGGTAATGGCTCAATTCAGGTTTAATTTGGGCTACCCCATGGTGACTCAAGGATGGGTCATGCCAAGTTTGAATGGGTTTGGGCTTGATTTGGTTGGGTTTGGCTCAATTTGACCCATGTAGGTCAAATTTTGCTAGGTTTGGTTAAGTTGGCCAATTGGTCACATTGGGTCCAGCCATGTGTTGATATAACTTCAAATGATGATTTGGAATGTTTGGGTTCAATTGATTCAATTTGATTTTGATTGGATTTGTATTTGACTTATATGGGCTCATATGGGTCAAATGGGCTAAGTTGACCCATTTAATCAAATTGACTAAATTGGCTTGGATTTGGTGTTGCTTTAGGTTCAATTGATCATTTGAAAATGATCGTAGGTGTTTATTTCAATCAATTTGGATTAAAGAATGATTTAGACCAATTTGACCTTTTAGGTCAAGTTGGGCTAAATAGGTCAATTTGGGTTCAACCAAGGTTTGATCATGTTCAATAATCAATTTCGAATGGATTTGGATCTTTGGTTGCAATCAATTTGGATTAGGATTTGATTTGGCCCAATTTAGCCTTTAAGATAAATTGAGTCAACTTGGATCAAAGGGTTAATTGGATTTAGTTTGTCTCAATTGATGTCAAGTCATGTTCAAGGGTCAATTTGAAGTTGGAATGAATTATTGGTTTCAATCAACCTGAATTGGGATGAGATTTGGTTCAATTCAAGTAGTTAATTGGCTTTATTTGGGTCAAGTGATCAAATGGCTTGGTTTGACTCATATAATTGTAATTGATCAATCAAGGATGATCAATAATCATTATAGAAGGTTTTGGATGGTTTGGTTTAATCCAATTTGGGTTGGATTGGGGTTTGGTTCAAATAGGTCAAAAGTGAACCTAATGGATCAATTGAGTTGGTTTTAGTTTGAATCAATTTGTTGAATTTAAAAATTTATTTAGGTTTGATTGATGGCTTTGATTACAATTGCTTTGGGTTTAATTGGATTTTGGCTCATTTAGACATTTTGTGTTCAAATGGGTCAGCTTGGATTAATTGAATTGATTTTTGTCAATTGGCTTGATTATATCTTTTGGAAGAGTTTAGAATGAAGGTTTGAATGGTTGAAGTGCTTTTGTGAAAATCAATTTAATTAGGTTTGATTGAAGGAATTTTGATTAAGTCCATAAGATTGAATGACTGTGGGATTGGTTTAGGATAAGGACTTGAATCATTTAGCTTAGGGTTTAGATATGAATTGGGGTTTAATTTAGGTTTTGGTTGGATTAGTTTGAGATTTAGTTTTGCATGATTGGATAAGCATAAATCCTAGGTTAGGCCATTGGCTAGGTAGGCTTCCTTAGATCCTAAAACATAGCCTAACCTTATAGTAAGTCCTCCTAAGTCCCTAGATTTGGGTTAAGTGTCCACTTAGTCACTAGAAGTGTCATATGACTAAAAAGATCCCAATGTCTAGAAGACTCCTATGTCTAAGATGTGAAGATTGAATCTTCACTCCAAAAATGAGGTCAACAAAAGGACCCCCAATATGTGTGGTGTAATTGACAAGGCAAACTGAAGGTATTGGCATTGATTGAGATGATCAACAGTGTCCACAAGGATTGCAAGCACTAACGAATACTATCTACGCCTAAATCAAGAGGTAGATAGAATCACGATCATAGTGCAATGTAACTCATCTCATGCCAAGGTCATACAAGATTCAAGAAGATTTAGTTTAAATTGATTGAAGATTGATTTTATATCAAGGACATGAAGAGAGATCCACTAGAGGATCACACATGAATTAGACTGAATTTAGGGATTGATTTATGCCAAGAGCATAAAAGGGGAAATCTGCTAGGGAATGAGATTTGTTTAGGTTTATTTGATTTAGTTTGGGAGGAATCCATCGGGGATATATATTTGGTCGAATTGATTTTAATTTTGTTTGATTTATGGAAGGGAGATATGTTGTGGATACAGGTTTGAATTTTTTTAATTTGGTTTGTTGGTTTGATTTGATTTTGATTGACTGATTTTGATTTGGTTTGGCTTAATTGGAGAGATTAATTTGGTTGATTTGATTTAATTTGATTTAGACCTTGTCAGTTTATGATGGACCACATTAAGAAGGGGCTATGTAAGCCTAGGCCTATCTTAGATTTACCAGTCCAAAGGGGTAGTATACTAGCCAAAGGGTAGGATTATCTAACCTAGGGGTTATCTTTCGGTGTGCAACAACTGTGCTAGGAAGAAAGCACAAGGACTTACATCTTCCAAAGTGGAATTAGCCACTGGGGTGACTTGTTGATGGCACAAAAAATTGAACCTGACCTAGGGAGGCTACTAAGTGAGTGCTTCTGGAGGTCTTACCTCAACTTAAGAGTTATCAAGGTGTTTCCTATAAGGAATTCTTCTAACATTGCCCAAAAGTTAGGATGCGTGCTTGGAAAAAGGTGCCTCTTGGGGTGTTATCCTAATCCAAAAGAGATTTTATTTTATTTTGTTTGTTTGTTTGTTATGGACCCTATTGGTTTGTGAGGGACCATACTAAGAAGGAGGCACAGGGGCTTTGGCCTATCTCAGATTTACTGGCACAAGGGATAGTTCATACATCCATAGTACAAAACTTACAACCACAGGGGTGGCTATTAGCAAAGGGAAAGTGTCCAATCCAGTAGTAACTTGGGTCATATCTAGATGGGATTGTAAAGGCGTAGTCCAAATAAAATGGCCACAGGGGAGGTGGCTTTGGGGGCGTTATCCTGATCCCTATAAAAGATAAAGTCTATAGGTATATGGTGGCCGACTCAAGGAGAAAGCGCAGAGATTCACATCTACCTAAGCATTATTATCCACTGGGTGGGTTGCTATTAGCAAAGCGAACACCAATCAACATAAGGTGCTAGTTGGTGTGCTATGATTAATCTAAGAACAAAGCATCGGGAACTCACATCTTCCTAAGCCGAACTGCTCATCGGGACAGTTTGCCGTCAACTAGACAACTACTATCCAACCTAGGGTGACTACTAAGTGGGAAGTCACAAAAAAGGATTGGACCCAAACTTGAAGGAGTCAGGAGGAAAGGAGCTACTGGGGGTCTTACCCTAATCCTTAAAGATAAACTCAAACCCAGTCAGTGCATGGCAATTAGTTCAAGAAGAAAGCACGGGGACTCACATCTTTTCAACATCAAGGTAGCTCATTTGCCATGCAATAAAGCCTACCATAATAAAAGGGTGCTCTTCAGTGTGGAGTGGTTAAGCCAAGAAGAATGCGCTAGGACTCACATCCTCCTAAGCAAGAGGCCATTGGGGAGACACACTAGCTAGATAGTGAATCAACCCGACCTAGAGCAACTACTGAGTGAGGGTCGCTGGGGGACTTATCTCAACCCATGGTAGCTCAAAATAAAGTATTTGTGTTTATTTTATTTATGTTTATGTGTAATTTTATTTTATTTATTGTGTTAAAGAAGGATAGGATGCCACTTGGGTTCTCTTACACCTACAGTAAACACATTGAAGAATGGATGGAATGGTGCCACAAGGGGAACTATGAATCCACTGAGGGATGATGCCATTTCAGTTTCTTATACCTAACTTAGTTGTGCCAGTTGAGATAAGATGCCTCTAGAGTTCTCTTACACCTATCCAATTGGCACAATACTAAAATCTTGGTAATTGAGATAGATTCAGTTTGGAGAAATTTGTTTATTTTGGAATGAAATTTTATTGAAGAATGATTGTTTGAACATTATTTATGGATAATATTTCTTTAGGTAGAGCCCATTGATTTGAAGTAGCGGGCATTCTCCTCTATAGTTAATGAGTTGATATGATCCTTCTTGGTAGGCCTTCTTTATGGCAAAAGGGCCTATCCAAATGGGTTTAAACTTGCCTCCTATCTTGCGACGAGCAATAATTAGTCTCCTTAGAACTTAAACAAGCTCTCCTACTTGGAAAGCTTTAGGGCAGACCAACTTGTCATGAGCTTGAATCATTTTTGCTTTTAATAACTCAATATTCTGGCATGCCCGTAAGCATTTCTCCTCTAAACCATTGAGCTCTTCTAGCCGTAACTTAGCATTTTTCTTCGTTGTGATTTTGCTATCCATAACCATCCTTAGTGATGGGAGTTGGACATCTAATGTGAAATGACTTTGAACCCAAACACTAAGGAGAAAGGTATAGACTAAGTTGGAGTCATGTAGGTAGTGCGGTAAGCCACAAAGCTTCAACTAACTACTTATGCCACTATCGCTTGTTATCATTGAGCGTCTTTTGAGTATTTGGATAAAAGTTTTTATTGAAGGATTTTGCTAAACCGTTCACCCTTGGATAGTAGATGGTAGAGTATCTCTAATCTATGTTGTATCTCTGGCAAAATTATTGATTTTAGTGCTCTTGAATGCAGTACCATTATCGAATATAATTCGGTGAGGTACCCAAATCTATACACGATATGGTTTCTGAAAAATTGGAGCACATGATGAGCTTTGACCTCTTTGAGCAAAATTGCCTTCGCCTAGTTAGAAAAGTAGTATGTAGCAGTTAAGATGAACTGGTGATCCTTGGATGAAGGAGGATTGATGGGACCCACTATGTAAATACCCCAACACTCGAATGGCCATGAGGCTAATGTTGGATGTAGGATACCACTCCATGTATGTGGAATTGGTGGCATTGTTTGGGTACGTCCATGCAATCGGTAATCATCGTCATCCAATAATATCCAAGTCTCTTAATTTTGGCTTTCATCTTGGGATCGGAATGGTGAGCTTCGCATAATCTTGAATGTACCTCAATCATGATCTTACAGGCTTCATACTTGTCTAAACATCATAATCGCATATGATTGAAGGACTGACGATACAGAACACCATTCATAAGGGCATAAGAAAGTGCCCTTGGCTTCATTTGATGTGTTTGGGACTTTTCTTGAGGTAGTTTTTTTTGTTTAGGTAATCAATGAAGGGTTGTCTCTAATCTAGCCCTTGGCCTTTTTGGCAATGATAATCTGCCCTTCAAAAGAGTATTTTTTTATGAGTTCAGTATCAATAAGAGGCAGGACTTGTCTATTTTGGACCATAATTGATATGGACTCATCTTCCAGACATGCCAACTCCTTGGAAAGCTTGGCTAAGGTAGCAACTATAGAATTTTCTTCTTGAGAGATCATATAGATGGTATCATATGGAATTTG
Source organism: Cymbidium sinense (assembly GCA_021442155.1). Taxonomy (NCBI): domain Eukaryota; kingdom Viridiplantae; phylum Streptophyta; class Magnoliopsida; order Asparagales; family Orchidaceae; genus Cymbidium; species Cymbidium sinense. The sequence goes on along the minus strand of CM038231.1, from coordinate 57,913,758 downwards.
AGCTAACAACTCCATGGTATACTTATGGTAATGATGGAGTTTGGTCTTCTCTTATAGGACCTAGTGATTTGGTTAAGAACTAGCTTAGATTCCCCAAAGATGTTGATGTTTTGGATGCCTAGCAAAATGACTAACACTAGACTGGCAATCAGTGCCTAATATTCGACTTCATTGTTGGTGCAAAGATCAGATAGATGATATGAGAATCTCATCATATTACGGTCCGGAGTTAGGAGAACTATTCCTACCCTTGCCTTGCCTAGAAGAGTAAATTATGGTTCTTCTTCTCTTTGAGAGGAAGCTACACCATCAAAATGTATCTCACAGTGGTGAATGCAGGTATCCCCTAAGTTCATGATGTGTTACTTAGGGAGATCATCACTAAGCAGAGAGTCAGCAGGAAGTGGGTATGCTGCTAAGAATTCTGCTAGTGCTTGTCTTTCACCTCACGGAGGGGTATGAAAGTGATGTCAAACTGTAATAAAATCATTGAGCATCATAGCAACCGTCTAGATAATGTTGGCCATGTTAGGAGATATTGTAATGGATTGATTCTATAAATCAAGTTTATTTTATGAGAAAGTATTTAATGTTGTTGCTTTTGGGATTCAAAGATTAAAGATAGGCAATGCTTCACAATGGGTGGATAGTCTACTTCAGTAGGGATTAGATGACTGCTGAGATAGTAAAGTGCATTCTCCTTCCCTTCATCATTGGCTTGGGCCAACAAAGTGCTAAGAGAGTCATATAATATAGCAGTGTAGAGTATAAGTGGCTTTCGGGATAGGGGCGGCTAAGATTGACAGTGTCATCAGATACTGCTTGATGCTCTTGAAGGCACACTAACATTGGTCATCCCAGTTGAACTTGACATCCTTCTTAACCAGTGCTGAAAAGAGTTTGCATCTACCTGATAGGTTAGATATAAAGCGTCTTAGATATGCCAACAACCCTTAGAATGAATTGAGTTGAGTTAGATTTTTAGGGGGTGGCATGTCTAATATCATTTTAATATTCTCTAGGTCGATTTCAATTCAATGGTGTCAGACAACAAACCCAAGAAACTTCTCTGAAGCTACTCCGACTGCACACTTTAAAGGATTCATTTTGAGGTTATATTATCTTAACCATTCAAAAATTACTCTCAAGTCAAAGAGATAGTCTTTCTTTTCTTTGCTTATGACCATGAGATCATTGACGTAGCATTCAACTTGGTGATGAATGAGTTCATCAAAGATTTGAGTCATAACACACTGGTATGTGGCACCAATATTTTTAAGGTTGAAAGGCATGACCTTGTAGCAGTAAATTTTGATTGGGGTTCTAAAGGCTGTGTTTCTTTCATCTTTAGGAGCCATCTTTATTTGGCTATGTCAAGATGAACCATACATGAAAGAGAAGACAACATGAGATGAAATAATGTCCACCATCAGTTCTGGTATTGGTATTGAAAATTCAACTATTGGACAAACCTTATTAAGATCCCTAAAATTGATGCATATATGAATTTGGTCATTCTTTCTCTTAACTGGGATGACACTAGTCAACCAGGTGGGGTATTTTTTCTAAAGGTTGAAACTAGCATCGATCAATTCCTTGACTTTAGAAATGACCTGTTGTTTAATGTCTAATCGCATGCGTCTAGGAGCTTGCTTGTAGGGTTAGCATCAGGATATATCGCTAGTTTATGGACTGCTAAGTTAGGAGTCAATTTGAGCAGTTCTTCATAACTCTATATAAAATAGTCCTTAAACTCAGTGAGTAGCCTAACAAAGTCATTGGTTTCAATTTCATTCAACAAGGAACTGATGTACATCAGGCGTGGTTGTCTTCACGTCCCAAGTTGATTTATTTGAGTTCATCAATTGTTAACTTGATTTCTTCTTTGAATTTTGGCGGTGCATCTTTGACTTGGAAATCATCTTGATCATCTGAAGTTTCTAAGCACACCTCCTCATATGAGTTAATGTCATCTGAGATGAACCTATCAGATTCCAAATGATTGGTGATGACTAAGAAATAATCATCATCATTGACTAGACCTACTATGCCAAAGCCTAGTCCTAGTCTTGATTGAGAGACTTTACATTTGTTCTTCCATAGCCTTTCAAAGTATTCCAACCTGTGCTTAGATCATGTATGTGGGATTAAACCTTTCTTTGCTAAGTTATGAACACAAGATGAGTACCAATCAAAAGATAATTCTATTAATTCTTAGTTTATGTGATTTAAGATTTTATTTTTATTTGATCTTTTGGAAAAATCTAAGTCTCTTTCTAATAAGAGATCGATTCAAGTTTCAAATCATTATTGTGCTATATTTAAAATCATTAATTAAATCACATTGATTTCATCATATTCACATCAAATATTTTAAAGATTCATTTACATCATATATTTTTCAAGTTTAATTATTGTTCAAATTTAAATATCAATTAAACTGAGCTATATTTCATTCCTTTAAATTCATTTTCCTTAATATTATTATGGCTGAGTTGTGAGAGCAAAATTATTTTAAAATTAAGAGTTAGATGCTTCTTTCTCCTTTTTCTTATTTTATTATTAGGTTGTATTTTCCCATTAAGGAAGCACATTGTTGGGTTATACTTTCCCATTAAGGAAAGTACATTCTTGGGTTGTACTTGCCCATTAAAGAAAGTATGGTGTAAGTTGTACTTTCCCATAAAGGAGTGTACGAAAGATTTGTTGTAATCTCATTTTCACTTAGTGAATTCTTAGCTTGGGTTTCTAGGCGTGGACGTAGGCCCATTTTTGTGGTTTGGTCGAACCACATAGAAATATCTATGTTCTCGTTCTTTATTTTATGCACTTTGCTTTTCTATACTAATGTTGATTGTTGTTTTATTTCTTTATAACTTTATAATAAAAAATTTAAGTTTTATACGAAAGTTTAAAATTAAGTTTTCTACAATTATTTTTTAAAAACTCAATTCACTCCCCTCATGGGTGCCAGAGCCTCTTAACATTATCAACTTTCCTGTCGCTGGTCTCACTACTGATTCTAAAGCTTGGCACTATTTTATTTATGCCAAACTTATGCCCACTAGTAACATTAGTGATTTTACCAAAGATGGGTTTTTTAAATTTAGTTATTCAAAGGGGATTTACAATTAATATTGATAAGATCATTTATAATTCTATTTGTAATATGTTGAAGGAGAGTACTACTATTAGGTATGATCACCCTTCTTCTATTTATGATTTATGTGCCATGGCAGGAGTGGCAGGGGGACCTGATGAAGAAATACTCATTCAGAAGCTTCTTTTAACAAAGAAGGTGGGTAATTAGAGGATTTGGGCCGAGGTTTGAAGTGGGGGAAGGTTCACGTTCCCCACAACTTTGACCCTAATCATTAAAGTCCATAGCCAAGCAACTGCAAGAAATTGGCAGTCAGGTCACAGACTTAGGAAAAAGAGTGGATTAGAGTAGTCGTAGGTAGAAGATTTTGGAGCATAAGTTTGACCATCATATGGATCAATAGCAGATGCAATTCTCTTACATGGCCTAATTCAACCTTACACTACTGAACATATTCTAGAGTTGCAATCTCATAGATCCAAACTAGGTCTCCTTTCCTACCATGCTTTTGTATCAACCTTGTGTAATTACCCCACTAGTATCAGGCATGGATGAGGAAGAAGAGGAGGAAGAGGGGGAAGAGGAGGGTGATGAATACGATTATTAGTTTCCCCTATTTTTATACTTTTCCCCTTTTTTGTAATTTCTAATTTTCTTTTTAATTTAGGAATAAAATTTTCTTTTTTATTATTTATGTGTTGTGTTTGTATGTGATTAGTATTGCTGATTTATTACTTCAGGATTAAATAAAAATATTCAAACATATCTAAAAAAAGTAAAATCTAATCTAAGATTTTTGTGTGAACCGATACCTCAACGTGAACATAATAAAAAACCTGAGAGTTTGGCACTATGGCGCTGACCATATGGTGTCGCGATGCTGACCCTATGGCGCTATGGTGCTAGGGTGATATTTTTATTTCTTAGAAGAAAAGATTCCAAGTTCTTTTACTTGTGTTTGGGAGATATAGCACCAAGGTGCTAGTCCTATGGCGCTACGGTGCTCGGTGTTTTTATCAAAAAATATTCCATGTCATATTTTCAATGCCAAGTAAGGATGGCACCATGGTACTGATGCCATGGCGCTAGGGTGCCAGGGAGATTCCAATAGGGCAAGGTGTTGCTAGTTCTTAGGCACAGTGGAACTTCCTATTATTATAGGAATACCCAAGGGCATGATGTTGTGGAGTTGATATTCAACGACAAGGCACTGTGAGTCAAAAATTGAGTTTCTTGTGAGAATTTATAATTATTTTTAAAAATTATGGTAGAATTTTGCCTTAGTAGTACTAGATTTCAAAATCATAGTGTGAACCACTCTTCTCCTTTATTTTGTATCTAAGATTGATAGAGGGGAGAGGTTTTCATCTTGCACTGGAACAATGTTCAATGGCGGAGGTCTTCAAATCCAAAATCTTTTTTCCTTACTGGATCCAAGATCAATAGTGGGATTATGATTTAACATACTTTTTAAAAGATAAACTGGTATAAATCTTTTACCTAAAGCAAATAAAGTGTCTTAAAATAAAAGAAAATCATTGAGAGCATGATTGAAGTGCGGTAAGAGTAAGAGTGGCTAGAGAGAGAACAAGGGAAGGAAAAATAGTGGACTAAACACTATTATTCAGGAGTGTTTCCTATAACTATCCCCTCTCAATAGCTAGTGTAGAGACTTGGCACCAAGATCACATGGTCGTGGCGCTATACCATAATTTTGACAACTAGCTCTAAGCAGTTATCCTTCTAGAAGGCTAGGGCAATGTTATGACACCCAAAACATAGTGTTGTGATGCTGTGACAAGAGAAACAAAGTTTTATATTTTTTAGTTGAACATACCTTCCAGTGGTGATTCTCTGGGAACATATTCTAGATGTCACACCCTGGTATTCATTGAATGAATTAAAATAGGATGATTGATATTTCTTTTTCTATGAAGGTTATCGGAACCTTCCAACAACTAGCCACTTAGCACTTTTAGACTGAAGGGCTCATTGTCAGTGCTCACTGAATATTAGACTTCTGGATTTTGTGCTTTGCTCCATGTGGGCTTAATATCTTTTGATATTTCTGCCTCATTTAGGCTAGAATTTCTTAGGTTGATGACTTAGCTTACGAGTTTCTTAATTTTTCTTTAATGATTTCTATTTTTGATAATCTTCAAAACATTATAAATTTTAGATGAAATAGTCTTTTTTTTCCTTGGCTATTTATGTGAGATAAGCTAAATGTGTTTATCACAAAAAATTTCTTTATAGTTCCCTTAAGGATATTTCTCTTGACCTAAGTAGCACAAAATTAATATTGGTGGGTGTTCACTTCCACCAGTGTTTCATATTGTTGTTCAACATGTGCAAGTAGATCATTAACTCTGTGACAGGCATTATATTTTCTTTTAGCTCTCTTTGATAGTTTGGTGCCCGAGGAAGTGGCTTCATGATCATTATTGTCTTGAGAAAAATTAGTACCTTGTGGAATGGTAAGCTCCTCCGATGGACTGTTGAGTGGATTGATGATGATAGATTTAGTTTGGGCTCCATGACTAGCTCTCCTTTGCAAGTGCTATTGGAGCTTCCTTTTACAATCAATCAAAATAAAACTCCTTTTAAAAGTTGAGCTCTTTCCTTGATTGAGTAAGGGCTTAGCATTCAACCTAGATTCATTGGGAATGATTACATTCAATCTTTTTCTTTTATGTGATAACTTCTTGAATACTTTAGGAATTTAAATGACTTCAATGATGGCCTTAGTCATAGGTCCCATAGAAACAAACTGTATGACTTCAAAAATTATTCCAAACTAGAGAGTGGCTCCATTAGAATGGGCGTCGATCTCTCTCATAATAGTAGATCTCTCTCATAATTTGAGGAAATATAATAGTAGATCTCTCTCATAACTTAACAATAATTATATTTGTTAGGTTTTTCCATTGACCTTTTTCCACCTGATAATGAATTTAAAGTTGGATTCTACTCAATTTTAGGAACCTAAACTTTTTGAAAAAGAAAATTTCTCGAAAATTTTTTAAATCTACAATGATACCATATATTTTATTTTTTTCAACCAAAGATTGAGAAAGAAGTAATCCCCAGTCGAGTAACCAAAAATCTGATTGCTCTTGAAAAAAGCCTTTGTAGATCTCTGCTACCTTTATAGGATGTTAGGGAGTTCGTTCTTCATGAGTTAGATTGATTTATATTCAACTAGATTTTTCTTAACATTATGTTAGGATTTGTTTAGATCTGGGTTCTACTTACTATGAATGCAAGCATCCACAATTAATTACCCCTCTTACCATAGTAAGAGAGCACTCTCAATTTAGGTTGAAAATAAAAAAAATCTCTGATATGATTAGGTATCTAATAGTGTGGCACAAATGTCTGTTCAAAGAAAAAAGGAGGGTAGTCCCGATCAAGATTCCATGGTTTCGCTGTCCCAGGACCGCCATTATTCCAGTCTACCAATAGAAGAGGACTATCTGATTAGTAGTCATGGGTTACCTCATTTCAGATATCTTGAGTAGACTAGAGCTATAGTGTAGGTGTTGTACTGCAAGTGTTTATTGAATTATTTAAGCTAGACTTAATTTATAAGTCTACCTAGTAATTCAATTTTTTTGGTGTAATTTGCATTACAGATGTATGCAGAGCTTACATGTATTGGAATGCCACATAAAATTTACAATTTGCATAGTGAATTAGTGAATTGGACTTACATCCTTTTGGAATGCCATATTTTAGAGAAGTTTTCAATCTGAACGGGTGATTGGGCATACATCCATTGGAAATCTAGTTATGATTGTTGGTACTTGTATTTCTAGCACTTGCCAAACTTAAATCTATTAGAAAGCTATTAGATTAGGGTTCGCATGATGAACTAGTGACTGGGCTTACATCCATTAGAAATCTAGGTAGGATGATGTTCACATAGTAAACATATAAATATATTGGTCTTACATCTAGTGGAATGCCAGCAAAATGATGTTTACATTATGAACATATAGTTTGGACTTTCATCTCTTTGAAAGGCTAGTAGGATGATGCTCACATAGTGAACATTTAGATTAGACTTATATCCCATTAGAAGACCATTAGGATGTTCACATATAAGATGAATAAATTGGACTTACTTCCCTTTTGAATGTCATATAGATTTGATATTCTTTTGCATATGTAAACTTAGACTTTTGATTCTTGCTATTGGTGGATAGCACCTGGATGCTAAAAAGGTAGCTCCTATTTCCTAAAAATGTAGTGCCTAGGTCCTGAAGGGTTGCAGCTTGGCGCTATAGAAGTAGCACCTAGGCACTAGAAGAGTATCACCTTAGCATTGGGACATCAACATCGGAGCATTGGAAGGCTAAAATTTAGGTTTCAAAGTTAGAAGGGCAACACATCAGTGCTATAAAACCAATGATGCGGTGCATAAGCACCATCTAAAATAAAAGAAAATAGATTGACTGGTTGACCAGTAGGCATTGCCAAAGTAGTGTCATGATGCCAATCAAAAAATGGTTAAAAAAGATTTGTAGGTGGACATACGCATTTAACAAAAAGGAATATAACTTTTGACCAATGTCATGGCACTACATCAGAGTGCTGCAACACTTCAATAATGCCCAACACACTTTATGTAATATATTGGTTACAAAAGTAATGGTGAAAAAATATCATAAATGTATCTTTTTGATGAGCATAATAACTAGCTTGACTAGCTGACCAGCACTTAGGCACTACATGTGGAGCACTGCGACCTTGGTCCCACATCTTAGAAACTGAGAGGCCAATGCCTCGACACTACAAAAGTGGCACCGTGGTACTGGGTTTTGTCTATAAATAGGATCCCTAAGCTGCCAAAATTTTTATTCTAAAGCCTTTCTTCTCTTAGGAGTTCTAGCAACCCTTTCTCTTCTTAGCCATTGCTCATATTTTGAATAGAAAATATGCCATTGAAGCACTTCCACAAGAGAAATAAGAGGGAATCCTAGAGTGACGCTAACCGATTTGTTAGCTTAAATGTAGAGGAGAGGTACCAGCACGCTCTCATTAATAAGCATCTCATTTTAGAGAGGAGCTTCCACAATCCGGGTGGGAGCATGGAGAGGATAATCAATGAGTGAGGTTGGGAGTACTTCGCCTATGACAACAAAACTTACATCATCCATATGGTGCAGGAGTTCTTTACCAATATGTAGGAGCACTAAGATAATAAAGTTTTTGCAAGGGGAAAATGGGTATATTTTGATAGTTCTACCATTAATGCATATTATAATTTGTAAGATTTCGTATATGATCAATATCTTTTCTATATAATAGTCATCCTAATTTTGATGAAATTCTTAGTTTCCTCATAATTTAAAATTTAAATGTTTAGTAGAAATTCTGGGAGGAAAAGTTTATCAATTTTCATGCCATTGGCTTAATAGTTGAGGGTCAAGCTTGGCATTATTTTATTTTTGCTAAGTTGATGCCACTAGTAATGTTAATAAGATAACTAAGAATAGAGCCATTTTGAATTAGGCGATTTAAAAGGGCTTTACTATAGATGTAGGAATAATTATTTATAATTAAATTTATAATATTCTTAAGGATAGTACTACCCTAGAGTATGGTCACCCTTACCTTATTAATTCTTCATGTGTTGCGGTGGTGCATTTCGTGAGCCAAATGAGGAAATCCTTATACAAAGAGCTCACCTAACTAAAAGAATATATGAAGGGTTTGGATCAAAAATGAAAGTAGGAGAAAGCTCATGCGCTCCTTAGCCTAGGTCCAAATCATCCAAAACTTTAAATGAGTAACTCCAAGAAATTGGATGAGAAGTCTCATAATTAAGAAAAAGGGTGGGCGGAAGCAGCTAATTGCAGTAGGAATTGGAAATAAAGTTTGATCATCATATGGGTTAATAGTAGCAACAATTTTTGTATATAGCTGAGTTCAACTCAGCAATTCTTCAGATGTTCAAAATTTGTAATTTTATTGTAGGCTCGAATCAAGTTTCTTTTCTTATAGTGCCTCATTATCACCCTTATATTAGCACCCCACAAGTGCCAGAAGAGGAGGAGGACTACGACTTTTATCATAGTCTTTTTTTTCTTTTTTATGTCCTCTTTTTGTAGTTTTATTTGGTAAACTTTGTAATAAAATTTATTTTATAATAAAAATATTTATTTCATATTATTTTTTTATCATGGCTATATCCAATATTTAATTACAATCTGATTATAGGTTAAAATTTGATTGAATAAAAATTTAACTCAAGATTAGCAACATTGAGAAGTTAGTGCCTTGACACTTGAAAATTAGTGCTTCAGCACTAAAAGGTTAGCATTGAGGCACTGTATGTTGGAAATTAGCTTAAAATTAGAGAAGATAACACTTAGGCATTAGAAAAGTGGTGCTACGACACTGGTAGAGTGCCTCAAGACTATTTAGAAAGTGTTGTAGTGCTACTAGTAGACATTTTGACCTTGCAACCCAAGAAGGTTGTGCTACGGTGCCATGATGCAGCACTGCGGTGCCAGGATGAAGCTCCCCGATATTGATTATAGTGCTTTAATGCTGTAGAACAGCCCTACAACATCAAAAAGTGGAGCTCCAGGGGTCCAAATTCCTAAGAGCTCAGTGTGTTGGCGTTACATGTAGTGCCTTGCCTCTTCGTAGTGGCGCTATAGCTCTACAAGTCAGGAGACACTATTTTAGGCAAATTTCTTGTGTAATTTGATGATACCCACAAAATTTTGGTAGCATAATGACTTAGCAATCCTATGATTTAAAATTATTTTTGTGCAACACACTCTTCTCCCTTATTCCAGATATAAGATCAATGGAGGGAGGATTTTCATCCTATACCGAAACCAAGTTTGACGGCGGAGGCCTTTATCTTTCAAAACATATGATTTAACAATTTAAATTCTAAGGTAATCTTAATTTTCGTGGGGTTTTTTCTTGGTAATGCCTAAGATCTTGAAATTAATGTGATCACACTCTTCTCCTTTCCTCTGAATCTAAGGTCGATGAGGGAGAATTATCATCTTGCACTGGATCTAAGATCAATGGTGGACGTCTTTAAAAATTTCCTATGGAGGGAGAAATTATTTAAAATAAAATCTTCATTTCAAATTTTATCTAAAATCAGCGAGGGCTTCGCTTAAGTTATCTCACACGAGAAAGAGACTCTTTGTGCAAGAGGAAGGGCCCAGCCAAGGGAACAACAGTGACTAGAGGATGTGTGAAGCGGAGGGAATAGAGAGTGTGCAAAGAGTGTGAGAGTGGATAAAAAATGTGAAGTCAACCCTATTCATTTTGTTCAATTGTGTATACACAAATAAATAATAGTTGAGCTATCCAGCATCTACATAAAGCTATACCGCATGATTTTAAAGTGTAGGTGGCCCTACCTGGTAGCCACTCTAGATTGCTATAAGTCTAGAAGAGTCGAGATGGGTTCACACTCTTACATGAGATTGTGCCATTATATCCCATCTGCCCTAACTAAAATAGATCGAGTTTTTAGCTTATATTGAAGCACTATTAATTACAGGGTTAGATGCAACTTATTTTTCATTTGGTATGAGTATCTAGCATCTACATTCTTTTTTATTTTAGAATCTTATGAAGAAGGGTATGTAGTTTATGGTGATACTACAAAAGAAAAAAATGGTATTAGTTTTGTTTCTAAAAATTTGATTACTTTAGATAAAGTTATTCTATTGAAGACTTAAAGCATAATCTTATTTCTATTAGCAAGTTATGTGATAAAGGTCTTAATGTTGAATTTCATGCCTTTTTCTATATTATTAGAGAAAAAAATGTTTTAGTTATAGGTCATAAATATAACAATATTTACCTTATTGATATTGAAAATGTATGTGATGTTAATTTAAATATACTTTATTTTAAAAGTTCACTTGATGATGTTTGATTATGGTTTAAAAGATTATTTCATATTAATATGCATTCTTTAAATAAAACTATAAAACTTGATCTTGTTGATGGTTAACCTAAAATGAATTTTCATTCTGATTATGTCTGTGATGCTTGCATTCATGAAAAACATTCAAAACATTTGTTTAAAAATAAAAATATTATTTCTACATCTAGACCTTTAGAATTACTGCGTATGAATTTGTTTGATTCTATTAGCACTGCTAGTTCAGGAAGAAAGTTCTATGAATTTGTTTTGTTGATGATTTCTCTAGATTCACTTGGGTCATACTTTTCTTCACAAAAATGAAGCTTCTGAATCTCTTAAAATTTTTTTTAAACATTTTTAGAGGGATAGAAGTCTGTTAGTTAGTAAAATTCAATCAGATCACAGTGGTGAATTTGAAAATAAATTCTTTGAAGATTTTTATGATGAATTTGGTATTAAAAACAAATTTTTTGCTTCTAGAAGTCCTCAGCAAAATTTAATTGTAGAAAAGAAGATTAGGATTTTAATTGAGTAGAGTTGAGTTATGTTAGATCCCTATAAGTTTCCTTAATACTTTTGGATGTTAACATTGCATGCTATGTGATGAATCATGTCTATTTGAGACTCATTTTAAACAAGACCCCTTATGATTTATTATTTGGTAAGAAATCTAGGATTAGTTATTTTTATATCTTTGGATGTAAATGTTTCATTTTGAATAATGGCAAAGACTGTTTAAAAAAGTTTGATAGCAAATCGAATGATGGTATCTTTTAAAGTTATTCATTAACTGATAGATCTCATAGAGTTTATAATAAAAGAAAGATGATTGTAGAAGAATTAATACATATTATATTTAATAAAAGCTCTATAGATTCTCTTAGAAATGATTTAATTGATGAGGAAATAAATGAGTTTAAGAATATAAATTTAAAAGAAAATGTAGATAATTCTTTATCTAAAGAAAGGAAATTTATTAAGAATCAGCCCAAGGACTTGATTATAAGAGTTAGAACTAGAAGAAAATCTCTAAGGAAGTGATTAATCATCTTGTATTCTTATCTAAAACTGAATTTAAATCACTAGATGAAGCTTTGAAAAGTCATTATTGGATTGTAGCTATTAAAGAAAAATTAAATCAATTTGTAAGGAATGATGATTGGGAGTTAGTTCTTAGACCTTAAGAATATAATATTATAAGAAATTAAGTTAGATGACTTTGGCCTCATTATTAGAAATAAGGCTAGATTGGTTGCATAAGGGTACACTTAAGTTGAGGGGATAGACTTTGAGAAATCTTTTGCCCTTGTTGCTAGAATAGAAGCTATTAGAATGCTTATCACAATGACTTTAAACTTTTTCAAATGGGTGTAAAAAGTGCTTTTCTAAATGGTTTTATAGATCAAATTGTCTTCGCAAAAGAACTCCCTAGTTTGAAAGCTTAGATTTTTTTTATTTATATTTTTAAATTGAAGAAAGCCTTGTATAGATTAAAATAAGCTCGTAGAGCTTGGTATGTGTTTGCTCAGAAAAAATGCCAGTTGCACACCTCTGCTCCATCTTTGTAGGATGTTCAAGGAGTTTGTTCTTCATGAGGTAGATTGATATATATTCAACCAAATTTCCTCCAATATTATGTTAGGATTTATTTAAATGTGGGTTCTACTTTCTATGCATACAATCATTTAGTTAATTACCCCTTTTATTATAATAAGAGAGCACTCTCGATTAATGTTAGAAATAGATATATTCTCTTATATGAATTAGTGTATAGAGGTGTGATGTGAATGACTATCTAAAAAAGAAATAAGAGGGTAGTCTCGATTAAGATCCCATGGTTCTGTCTTCTCAGGATTATCGTTATTCTAATCTACCAACATCAGAGGGTTATTAGTTGTATCATCTAGGGATTTTAGTTAGCAGCCATGGGTTACCTCATCTTAGATATGTGTAGGTGTTTAATGAATTAAGGGAAAGCTAAATTTATAAGTTTATTCAATAATTCAATGAGTCTACATTATAGATATATGCAGGGCTAACATCATTGGAATGTCATTAAGGTGCTCGTATGGCGAACACATGAGTTGGACGTACATCCGTTTGGATTACCATTAGGGTGCTCGTATGAAGAACACATGAGTTTGACTTACATCCCTTTGGAATGCTAGATTTATCGTAGGGTTGTTTGCATGGTTAATAAGTAGATTAAGCTTACATTATTTTGGAATGTCATATGGATATAGATTATTCATATGATGAACATATAGATTGAATTAACATCCATTTTGAATGACAAATTTATAAGGTTATGTTCACTTGGTGATCAAATAGATTTATAGGATGTTTGCATGGTAAACATTAATTTGTGGTTCTGAAGGTAGCGCCTCAGCGCTAGAAATATATCACATAGGCGTTATCATGGTAGCACCTTAGCATTGGGTACTTAGCACTATCCCATTATAAGATAGAAATTCATGTGTTAAAACCTAAGGGCTCAATGCCTCGGCGCACTATAGCTAGCGCTACAGTGCTTTCGGCAACATGATATTGAAATAGTAAGACTGAGTTGACAATTTGACTGGCACAAAGGCATTGGTGATTTGACATTATGGCACCAATCAACTGTAGGTTTAGAAGGATGAGATGAAAGAAAAGGACAAACTTTTGACTAACCTACGGCGTTCGGACCACCTCGACACCTCGGCACTACATCAATATCCAGCCTCGCTTTCTATATGACATCAATTAAGGAGTTAATTATCATTAATACAATTAATATGTGTTTTTCACCAGCACACTAATCATTCTGGTATGCTATTCAGTGCTTCAAAATAGCATGTACAGTACAACATTGTGTCAGACCACCTCGACACCTCGGCACTACATCAATATCCAGCCTCGTTTTCTGTATGACATCAGTTAAGGAGTTAATTATCATTAATACAATTAATATGTTTTTTTTACTGGCACACTAATCATTCTGGTATGCTATTAAGTGCTTCAACATAGCATGTTTAGCACCACAATGTTGGTCCCGTCTTTCAAAAATTGATAAGCTAGTGCTTCAGTGTTGATAAAGTAGCACTGCTTTGCTAGGACTAGTCTATAAATAAAACCCATATGTTGCTCATTTTTAATACTGAAAGCTTTGGTTTGATTCTGGATTTCTCATGATCTTTTGTTTCTTAGCTTTTATTCTACTATAAGAAAATCAATATGTCAATCAATTACTTCAACAAAGGCAAGAAGAAGGCAGCCATCAATGACTTTAGAGGTTCATTAATGTGGAAATAGAGAAGCCATACCACCATGCTCTCATCCATAAACATCTTATCCCAAAGAAGAGTTTCTTCAACTAGAGTGGGAGCATGGAGAGGATCAGCAATGAGTGGGGCTGGGAAAAGTTGGCCTATGACAATAACTCCTGTTCCATTCCTATGGTGCAAGAGTTCTTCGCCAATGTGAAAGAGCATCAAAATAATAAGGTTTTCATTTGAGAAAAAACTAGTAAGTTTCAATAGCATTATTAATGTATATTATAATTTATAAGATGTAGTATATGATTAGTATTTATTTTATTATAATGATTGTCCCAATTTTGATGAAATTCTTAGTTTCTTCATTGTTTGAAATTCCAATGTCCAATGGAAAATGCGGGAGGGAAAGATTACCAATTTTTCTAACATCGGCCTCTCTGTTGAGGCCAAAGCTTGGCACTATTTTATTTTTTCCAAGTTAATTCCCACTGATAATATCAATGAGGTGATTAGAAAAAAAGTTTTAATAAGAAGTTTTGATTTAGAAGGCTCCCCTTACATAGAGAGTAACTGAAGGATTTGGCTCGAGGACTAAGGTTGGAGAAGGCTCACATGCTCCTTAGTCCAGAAAAAAAAAATCCTCCAAGACCTTAAATGAGCAACTCCATAAAATTCGAGGATAATTCTTGAATTTAAGGAAAAGGGTTGGTGAAACCTATCGACAGCAGCAGGAACTATGGTGGAAATTTGACCATAATATGCATCAATAGAAGCAATAGTTTTTATACATGGCTAAGTTTAACTTAGCACTTGTTCATATGTTTGAAAACTATAGCTTTTATACTGGTCTAGATTAGCCATCTTTTCTTACAATACTTCAATATCACCCTTATGTAAGCACCCCATCAGAGTCGAATGAAGGAGAAGAGGAGGAGGATGACGATTAACTATTAAGTTTTCTGTTCTTTTTTATTTATATTTTTTGTACAAATTATATAATCATTTTAATTTTGTAATGAAATATATTTTTATTTCACATCTCTGTGCATCTATTATTTTAATTATCATTTGGATGCACCCGAATTTTAAAAAGAATAAAAATTTTTTAGTCTAAAAAAAATTTACTTCAGAGCAACAACACCTCAACATTGGAAAAATAATGCCTAGGCATTGTAACATTTTGCGCTCTGGGGTATATGAACGAACTCAGATTTGGGCTTAAAAGAGAAACGCTATATGAATAGTTCTCTAACCTTGGAAGCATATAAATTTTCCTTTAGAACTCAAGAAGGCAGCATTGCAGCAGTGAAAAGACAACGTTATAATGCTATGAGTTAGGAATTTTTATCATTTAACCTAAGAGGGTTGTGCTACGGCTCTTTAATATTGAGACTTTTGGTTTATAACCCATGAGGGTAGTGTTGTGGCACTAAAGATGTGGTGCTATAAGATAGATAATTTTTTAGGCCTAACCTGAGAGGCTAGTGCTGAGGTGCCTGATTGGCTATGCCTTTGGTGTTGGGTGGGCATGACTTAGACATTAGATTTGGAGAAGTAGATATTCTAAGTGTCATAAATTATAAAATTAATATAGTGCCTTGGAGCTTTAGGGTCAATGCTACTATGCTATAACTGGTTGTTTTGATCTTGCAAAACTCAAGTGGTTAGCACTGCAGTGTTAAATATGTAGTATTACGCCACTAAGTTTGGGTGCCATATTTAGTGCTACAGTGTCATGATGTGGGATGTTATATATTTTATTTTTTGAGAGCTTAGCACTATGATGTTATTCCCCCAGCACCGAGTGCTATGAGTCGGGAACTCCATTTTTGGGAGATTTTCTTATGGGAATTCATTGATTTTTATAAACTTTGGCAACATAACAGCTTAGCAGTGTTAAATTTTCATTTTTTTTAGTGCAAATGCACTCTTCTCCTTTATTTTGGATATAAGATCAATGGAGGGAGGGTGTTCTTCTCATGATGAAAGTAAGTTCAATGGTGGAGGTCTTCGAATTTTAAGATTCTTGGGAGTTTTAGATTTTGGTGCATTCTTTCTTTCTTCAGATCTAAGATCAACAAAGATATGATTCTTTATTTCTCACCAGATACAAGATTGATGATGAAAATCTTTTTTTAGGCAGAAAATTATATATAAAAAAATATTTCCATGAATATTTATCTAGAATTCACATTAATTAGCTTTGATCTTATCTCATGTAAGAGGAGAGCGCTCTCATTAAATGATGAGAAACTCCCTATGGAGAGAGAGTGCTGGAGACTGGGAATAAGAAAGGAGAGCAAATGCAAGAGAGAGAGAGAGAGAGAGAGAGAGAGAGAGAGAGAGAGAATAAAAGGGGAAGAGATGAGTGGGAAGTTCCCTCCTCTTTTTATAGGGGTTCAGGTAACCATTCCCAGTTTCCTTGGGCGGTTTTCCCATCCTCTAACTATTCCCTCTCTTCCCCCTCTAGGCAGTTGTCGGGGAAGTAGTTGGTAGGAAAGGTTAATTTTCTTGGTTTTAAAACTGAAGACCATCATGATAAGGCCTAGGCACTGAGATTACAACACCATAGTATTGTCATATTTAAGTAGATAATCAGCATGGGTGGTTATCCTTCTTGAAAGTTGCAATAACACTTAGGCATCAAGATTATAGCGTCGCGGTGCTCTAAGTCAAAATTTTATTTTATTTTATTATTACTTTTTAGATACAAATAAAATTGCCCCCCAACAAATGTTTCATATTGATTAGACATGAAGCATTCATTAATTTCTTATTTATTTATTGATGATTATATGTAGTAATATAATAGGAAAAGAGAGAGAGAGAACATAATCTTTGGAAATCTCAAATCACTTTCATATATTTGAAGATAAAATTTATTGACACCACATAGAGTTTAGGAATTTTTTTATTTATATGATCAAATGCATCATTAAGGAATAAACATATTATCTTAGAAGATAAACATGTTATCCTATAATGGATTCAATCATTTAATAAAAGACACCTAAGGCTAATGAGTTTTTAGTGTATTAGAGATTTTTCCCTTGAACTATATGGAAGGTAGAACAGGATTTATTTTAAACTAGGTTCATGGTTCCTTATAGAGGCAAGCCCTTATAGTTAAATACATATTAAGAAGGGTACCTTCCTAAGAATACTCTATTAAAGAAATAAGTTATTATGTCTAAGGAATTCCTAAGTTGGTTTTCAAAGGATTGATTTTTTGGAATTTTCAATTGGGATAGATCCTAACTAGAGAAAGTTATTTTTGAAATCAAAATTAGATGAAGTAGGAAATGCCCATTGATATTAGGATGTCTAGTAGGCATTTCAACTATCATATAATTAGACTTTAAGTTTTAGAATTTAATATAGATGAATCTATGAACTTAGACTCATTCTCTAATCCCTAAGATAATGTAGGGTATGAAATGCATCTAACTAATGCACATTTTTTAAATTTTAAGGGATTTGACTCAAGATTTATTTGAGATTTTGGGTATGCACTTCCTACTTCCATGCAATTAGAAATTATTATGGGCCAAATCAATAATAGTTGGAAGGCTTCCCCAAAAGAAAGTCATCCTCATAAGTCAGATGCCCCTTATGTGCAATGGGTGAAGTGCCCATTTCAAGGGTTGGAGCAATATGATTTCATGGTTTCAAGACCAAATTATTTCTAGTTGATCTTATGTTTTGCCTAAGGCTTTAGTTTATGTGAAGTTTCAATTTTTTATTTTTGTTTAAGTTATTTATATTTAAGTTTGGCATAAACTTTAATTTTTTTATGAGCCTAATCATCCAGGAATTTAATCACAGGAAAGCACAACATAACATAGAAAAGTAGGTTGATTCTATTGTGCACCCAAAATAAATCAAGCCAATTTTATTTAAGAAAAAGGCCAATGCAGCCAAGTTTCATTATACATCCCGAAAGAGAGAGCAAATGAGCAGTCGAGCTCTACCCTTATATAGCCAAGTGTAGAACTACAAGTCTAGATCTATGGATTTTCTTTCTAAAATAACCTCCTTCTATAGAGACCTCCATTAGGCTTCACAGGGAACTTCTGCACAATCTCCTAGTGGGGTCAACTCTTGCTAATCATAGACCCCATAGATCCTAACCTAATTCTAAGCTCAAATTTACATTCTGATTTCAAAATTAATCCTAAGCCTTGCAAAATAAATGTTAATAAAATACAAATAACACATTGTCATTATATTTCACAAAAATATGAGGTTAGCATTAGGTGCTTGCTCAGCCCACCAATCTTATTGGCTATGCTTATGGACTTAAGCACACTAGCAAGAAAACATATCCCTCTGTAGAAGACAATGTTAGGTCTAAAAATAATGTCCTATCAGTCAATCTAACGGGCAAACAATTCTAGACATGCAGTCCAAATAGTACACCACAAAGACATGTGAAGCACACCATATTACAACACATCATAACACATCACAGGGAATCATAAAGAATCACATAATGACTTAACCTAAGTCTAGGGTCCATAACCTAATCATCTAGCATGTGAAGAAAATAGGCTTGTGTAGCGAGACTATGCTAGACCTCTTTTGTTCAAGTTTCAATTTGGAGTTTGAATTTGTTTGAATTTTACCTTTGGATGGTTTCAATTCAAATGACTTAGTGATTTATTTTCATTTTCATTTCACTTTAATTTTTTAAAGTGAAGTTTAGTTTTTCAAGAATGAAGAGTAGAATCTATCCCACTGTCAGGTGGAACCCACTCCATTCAACATCATAAACTTTAATGGAATGAAACCTTCATCCTATAAGTTGGAGATTCATCCCAAGGGTCTAACTAAGATCCTAAAGTATCTTAATTAATCCTTTTAATTTCATTTAGTAGACTTAGGTTTGAATTCAATTTTGATTTTGGATTAATGTTTTAATTCTTGTCTTTGGAATTTGATTCATCATTTTATTTCTTTTGATTTGATTTAATTTTCATTCTTGATTTAGTTTATTATTTTAATTTTATTTGATTGAATTATTTCATTTGATTTAGTTTGCATTAATGTTTTGATTTGAATTATGTTTAAGTTTATTGAATTATGTTCATTCATTTGGTTTAATTTATATTAACCTAAGGCACTTAAGTTAGAGTTAGAATTCATTCTTAGATTAGATTGATTATAGATTCAAAGTTTTGTTTGATTATGAGTTCATTAGTTTGTTTAATTATAACTTTAATTAAACTTAACATTTCATTATTGACTTCATTAAACCTTAAATATGGAAATGATTAAGTTATTTGACTTAGAATGTTGAAGAACTATCCTAAGAATTTTTGATGTTGCTGTAGATTATTTCAAGTTGTTTCATGATTTTATGAATTTATAAATTTTCTTTATTAATTATTTGATTTATATTAACCTAGAGATTTGAAAATTCAAGTATTCCCAATCTAAGAATCAATTAGGTTTGAAATTCTTATGGCAAGTGGGGTTCCAAGGCAATTTCATGGTTTCAAAGTTTCACATTGATTAACTTCATAATTAGGGTATAATTAAGGTTTTAATTATTTCATTAAAACCCAAATTAGGCCTAATTTATGCAACTCATTTAAAGATTTTGATTCCTCTTTGAAAGATGTTTCGAAAGAGCGTTCATGCATAATTTTTGAAAATTTGGTTGATTTATTATGATTTATTAATTTTTCTTTAATTATTTGAATTATTTAATTCATTTAATTACTTATTTAAGCCATTTTATAATTTATTTAGTTTGAATGAGTTTCATTGATGATTTTATGGTCATTAAAGTTTATTAAGTTAATTTGAGGTGATTTAATCCATTTTGGTCATTTATTTTATTTTATTTTTATTTATTTAATTAAAATTGAGGTTTAGGATTTGAAATTTAATATTTCATGAATTACATTGCAATAATTCATGAAAAGTTTTCTTAAGGTTTATTTTAACCTTAATTTTAGTTTCCCGAAGTTTCATTAGAATTGGATTAATGGTTTGTGATTAATTAATCTTTAATTGGTTTCATTCAAAGCCAAATTAAGGCCAAAATACCCAAAATTAATTGGAGATTTTAATTTTAATGGATTCTTCTCATCAAGATGAATCTATAAAGCCTAAGTTTGCATTTTTTTTCAATTTATATTTAATTTTTTATGATTTTTTAAATTTTTTGTGATTTTAAATTAATTTAAAAGGGATTTACCATTTAAAGGAATGTGGGCCCACGGCCTGGCCTACGTGGCATCATCGCCCGTGGCACGGTGGCAGTGGGCCATGCAGATCCCATGTGGCATCCACATCAAAAGTGGTCTCATACGGATTGAATGTTGACCGTCTGATCAAAGATCGGATGGCCCCGATTCATTTTGTGTATCCTTAAGGATTAAAATCAGATCATCTGGCTAGATCTCCAGCATCCATTCCAAATAGAAGGATCAGATAGCGGAGATCAAATCTTGAGATCTTTGCAAGAGACGGACACCATTCTTTTTTTCATCAATTTTCTGGCGATTGTTGGCAAATTTTGATGGAAAAATGAATAGTGATCGATTTGCAACCAATCCATATGGTTTGATTTATATGAGGATCAATTTTATTTTGGAAAGTGCTAAAACTGAATGCCTAAGAGGATGGTGGTGGAGCGTACCTCATTGTCGATGATCACTGGTGGTGGGATCGACTCCATTAGCTTTGCCTTGATGTGATGACATCATTTATGCAATTTGGTGGTTTACCTCCTCACAAATCACCTCTTAGACCAACCTCAAATTGGACTTCGTCTGGTTAGGTCATTTTTTGGCTCACCTGGCAGTGGGGGGGGGGGGGTGATGGAGTGGTGATTCGTTTGAGGTCGTACCGACCTTTATAATGTGTTGGAATATTCAATTAATGTAAGAACCTCTCCCTTGGATTTCACCATTAAAGGGAGCTTAGTGGCTATCGCATTTCATCCATTTTTTAGTGTGCTGGCAGTGAGAAGTTGAGCAATTGATCTATTTCTTCATCTCCTCCTTTGATGAGAAATTTGAGATGAAAATAGGGGAGTAAAAGGCTCTTTTTCCCCTTTTTTTGATACATGGCCGAGAGCCATGTTCATGGCCTTCTAAGGGCTAGATATTGGCCACCGATGGCGGCAAAGTCAACCAAAGGGTGGATTCAATCCCCTTGGCCTTGTGAACATGTTTGGATGAAGGAATGGAAAAGAGGAGGGAATTTTCTCCTTCTTCCTTGCTTGATCGAGCCACCTTTTTCTTTCTTGGCTTTTCCTTTTCTTCCTTTCTTCTTCCTTGCTACTTCCTTGGAGGAAGCCAAATTATCCTTGACTTCTTCCTTTGGTGGTCTTCACTTGATTGGAATGAATCCAATCTCTTCAAGTCCATAGGTGGAATGAGGTATATGGAAGAGGGGAAATGAGACTTGCCTTCTATTCATGAATTTTCAAGTCCTCTCCTCTCATAATTCCACCACTTTCATTTTTGTTTATTGTTATGGTTTATGGCATTTAGACTAGTATGTGGTTGCCCAACTCAAACTCTAGATGAATTTGAGGTCAAGTCTATACCCATTTGACTTGGATTAAAAATTTGAATTCAAACCAAGCATTTAGATTCAAAGTGGTTGGTTTTTATTTAATTCTTTTAATTTTGGATTCAAGTATGTTTAATTGATGATTGATTTGGTTTTGATTTAATTAATTCATTTCTTTTTGAATTAATTTTGGATTTCATTTCATTTTAACTCATTTAAACCTAAATGGGTTAAGTTTGATTTCAATTGGGTTCAAATGATCAATTTGACTAAATTGGATTGATTTTGAACTCCAATCATGCTTGATCATATGTTTGACATGATTTGGAGTAATAAATTTCATTTAATATCAATTAAATTTTAATTTGAACCCATTTGACCCAAAATGGGCTTAATTGGTTAAGTTAGGGTTTCATTTGTGTCTAATAACCTATTTGACCAAATTAGACCTAATGATGGGTTGGATTGTGTTTAATTATCATTTCCAAATAATTTTTGGCAATTAAATTGAATTGATTTTAATTTGATTTGGGTTTAAACCCAATATGACCCATTTAGGTTCATTTAGACTAAGTGGTCTAATTAACCCAACTAAGGTTTAAATAAACTTAAGTTTCTTTAGATTAATAATCAAACATATTTGTTTGATCATTTGG
This sequence comes from Cymbidium sinense, assembly GCA_021442155.1. Taxonomy (NCBI): domain Eukaryota; kingdom Viridiplantae; phylum Streptophyta; class Magnoliopsida; order Asparagales; family Orchidaceae; genus Cymbidium; species Cymbidium sinense. Next base: position 57,891,303 of record CM038231.1, on the reverse strand, counting down.
AATATTTGGAATGAATTAATTTGGCCAAATTATTGGCGAGTTGACCTTTAACTTGGTGGGACCCACCTTAGTCAAACATATGCCAAATGGATTGACTAGATTTTACTTTGATTTAGTTTTGGATTTGTTTATTTGCTTTAATTTGATTTCATTTTGATTTATTTTGGATTTGATCTGACTTAATCCAAATTTAGAATTTGGGTTGAGTTCACCTAAGCCCATTAGGTTAGGTCAAACCCAAAAAAGATGTACTAGGTCAATTGATATAGTGTCCTAAGCACTTTAATTAGGAGGTTCCTAATATAAGATTAGGTGTTTTAATTATTAATTTCAGAATGATATTAACCTCATCCAAAAATGAGGTCAATAATATTATATGAGATAGCAACATAAAGAAAGTTTTAGCTACAAATAATTTGCCTGAATTTTTTTAATATATATAGAAGTTGTATGAACTCTATAGGCCATAGTAGATTGTCTCTCTCGAGCTTCATGGAGATGTTGAAGGGTAGCTTCATAGTCGTGGACTAATGAAGAAAGAATTTACTCAAGTTTGGACACCTGAGTTTGTTGACTCCATGAGGCCCATCTCATATGAGATTTATTTTGATGATAACAATCACATGTTTAAATGCTACTAATCAAGTTAAATTCAAGTGTGCAAAAAAAATTCTTCAGATCCTGGTTGTTCAGTTATATCAAATTGCTAAATCTACTGAACATGGACTAGGTGAGAATTTTTTTAGGAATTACTATATTAAGGCAAATTTAAAGCTCACTAAATTAAAATAAATGATTCATTCATTTCTAGATTCATCATCCTAAAATTATTTATATTTTTCTATATCTTAGTATTGCAATTATTCATTAAGTTATCCATTTTGGATAGTATAAAGTAAATGCATGATATATGTTCCATTAAATATGTGTTTAAGCAAGTTAAATTATGTTTAAACTTTATTAAATCATTTCCATTCCATTCATAATTTTATTCATAATTTTTAGTGCATGAAAATTCAATTATCCTTTTTCCTCTTATTCACACTCCTATTATTCTTTCTTCTCTCTGTTATTATCATTTTCAACTTAAAATTATAGTCATAGAAGAAGAATTAAATCAGTTTGTTAGAAATGATGTGTGGGAATTTATTTCTAGACCTCAAGATCAAAATATTATAATAGCCAAATGGATCTTTAAGAATAAGTTAGATGACTCGGGACATATAATTCAAAATAAGGCTAGATTGGTTGCACAAGGATATACTCAGATTGAAGTGATATATTTTGAGGAATCCTTTGCCCCTGTAGCTAGATTAGAAGCTATTAGATTGCTCCTTGCCTATGCCTATTACAAAGACTCTAAATTATTTCAAATGGATGTAAAAAGTACATTTTTAAATTGCTTTATAGATCAAGATGTCTTTGTAGAACAAACTCCTGGTTTTGAAAAAGTGGAATTTCTGGATCATGTTTTTAAATTGAAGAAAGCATTGTATGGATTGAAACAAGCTCCTAGATTTTGGTATGATATATTGAGTAGCTTTCTTATATATCATTATTTTAGGAAGGGTAGAGTAGATACCACCCTATTCCTTAAGAATTTAGGCAATGATTTGATTGTTATTCAAATTTATGTGGTTGACATTTTATTTGGTAGTTCAAATGAATCTTTATGTGTTGAGTTTTCATCTTTAATGTCTAAATAATTTGAGATGAGCATTTTTGACCTCACTTTTGGTGTGAGCTCTCAACTTTCCCATCTTAGACTTAGGACTCCTCTAGACACTAAGAGTTCCTTAGTCTTGAGTTACTCTAGAGATTAAGTGAACACTTAACCTAACCCTAGAGACTTAGAAGGGTTTATTATAGGATTAGTCTATGCATTAGGGATTTAAGGCAACCACTTACCTTATAGCTCAAATATAGCCCATGTACACTCCTTCAAACCAATCCAATTCAAATCTCAAATGAATTCCAACTCAATTGATTTTCTAAAATCTCAAATCAATCCCAACTCAATTGAGTTTCTCAAATCCTAAATCAACTCCAGATTCAATTCCAATCCCAAATGATTCAAATCCAAAATCAATCCCAAATCCAAATCTAATTCTAGATGATTGAAACCCATGAAGAATTCCAATTCCAAAGCCTTCCTAAGCCTTATGAATCACATCCATAAGCTTAGCCAAACCCTTCAAATCAACCCAAAGCCAAGTGATTTCTTTATAAACAACTTATTCCATCATTTGTATTCACAATTATAAATGAAATTGGCATCCAAATCATCCAAATCAAATGAATATAAATCAAACTAAATCAAAACCTCTTTTTTAAACTTTTTGACCATCCTTGCCAAATTCATAATCAAATCACTCCTAATTCACATGATTCTCTAATGGATCATTTATGTTCTCATTTATCTTCACAAATATAAATGAAATATAAATTCAAATGGCCAAAATCAAATCATATAAATTCAAAACTCAAATCCAAACCTAATTTATATCATTTAAGCCAATTTCTTGGATTTAGCCAAATCATTCTCAAATCAATCCAAACCCTTGGATTTTCTCTTCAAACAATCACTCCTTCAATCACATGCCTACATATAAACATAAACTACAATCACCAAGCTAAAATCAAACTAACCCAAGTCAAATCCATGTTCATCCTTTTGACTTGAAATTGTCAAATGAACTAAAACCCATTTGACTCCAAACCACTTGTAATTGGATTTATATTTCCATCATAAGTCCATATGGGAGTTCAACCAAACTTGAATCAAGCCATGATCAAGCTAATTCACCCTTTTAGGTCAACTTGATCCAAAGTAGCCTAAAGACCCTTTTTGAACCAAGTTCTAATCCAATGCGAATTGGGTTGAACCAAGGCCACCCAAGCCTTACATTGTGAGCAACAATCATCCTAGAATGATCAATCACTCAAATTGGGTCAAACCAAGTCAAACCTTGCTTTTGACCAAGTCAACACTTAGCCCAAATGAGACTTAAAAAGACAAAATTCACTATGAGCCAAATTGATTGAAACTATTGATCTAAACCAATCCATAATCAACTATTAAACATGACCATGCCCTCACTTGAGCTAGACCAAATCCAATTGGCCCTGCCAGCCCAAGTTGACCCAAATTGACCTAAAAAAAGCCAAAATGGGTCAAATCTTGATCTAAGCCAAATTGATTGCAACCAATGGGGCAAATTCATTCCAAATTGATTGTTGAGCTTGACCAAAGCTTCAATTGACTAATTAGACCCAACCTAGCCCAATTAACCATGAACCCAACTTGACCCAAAAGGTCAAATCAACTTAAAATTAAATTAAATTATAATTGATTAAAACCAAAGCTTACAATACATTTCAAATGATCAACCAAGCCTAAACTAACCCATGGCCTAACCCGATTAGGTCAAATGGGTCAAATTGGTCAACTTTCAAAATTAAAAGTTTAACTAGGCTTTGGGCCCGACTGGATTAGGAGTTTAATTAGGCTTAATTAATCTAATTTTAATGGTAAAACTTCCAAAATTCATAAGTAATTATAGAAAAAACTAAAAAAATACAAATAAAGACTCATTTTAAAGGTAATTCAGAGGAGAATAATAAAAAATTAAAACTAATTAATTTTAAATAGTGATTTTGACTCAATTTAAATTTTATTAGAAATGTAATTAAGCTAATTACTCTCTAATTACTCTATCAATTAATTCCAAACTTTATGAGATTGGTTAGTTGAATGACCTTTGCCTCTTATGATTTTCTTTGAATTTATTGCTTGATTAATTAGGGGAATTGCTTGTTTCATTCTTAATCTCTCTCTTAATTAATTAAATGATTAATTAGCATGTTAAACATAAATGAATCAATTAATTAAGTTGGCTAATCATTATGAAATAGTGAATGGATATAGGTAATGAGATTATGATCTCTTTTCCAATATTTTCCCCTAAGTGTTCTTCATTTGGATAACACTGACTCAATTTGCAACTAATTAATGGCTTAATCACCTCATTAAATAATTTAATTAATTAAACTCAAAAAAAATCATTCTAAACTCAATCATTCAATTCTTGGGTAGAATCTTAGGTGTTCAAAAACCTAAGAGAATTCCAAAGGAAATTATAATCAAACTACATGTGTAGGAGGGTTATAAAAGTACTTAATCAAACCCTTTAGCTTAATTAACCAATAATTGTGAGTCAATTGCATTAGGCCCCATGATTTCTTTGGTGCATTGCTGATTTAATTTCCATGTGGTTTCATATCATATGTTGGCTCATAATTACTTCGATAATTGTGTTAAAGTGGTGTAAGAAAGGGGTAATTAATGGACTTAATTTATACAATAATTTAGTCAAATAATAAAATTAACTTAATTATCTTTCCATTAAACCAAATTGAATCACAAACATGGGAATGGTTTAGGACCAACAAACATATTCTCATATTTCCTAAACCAAATCAAATACAAACTTAAAATTGAATTTAACAAGCTTTGGTTCCCTTTAAATCCTTTTATGTAATGTGATTGCACTTAGGAAGTAATTTAATTGAAAGAAATTATATGCTTGTGTTCATTTATTCCTTTCCAATCACATTAAATTATTGAATGACATTTGACTCATGCATAAATGCTTTACAAAATTAATTAAATCAAATGGTTACTTTTATGTCAAGCTTGCATGTAATGATTTAAATTTCATATACTTGTGGCTATTATCACTACTAAATTCAAAATCTATTTTTCAAAACTTTTGAGCAAAAGATTATATGCATCATAAATGCTAGTTATAAATACATAAGAGGTGTATGCGATTATAGCTAGAATGTATGAAATGGAGTTTAGTTTCTTTTATCCATGTTTTGATTTGTATAAGTAAGAATGTTAGTGGGGTATATAACTTGGACATTCTGGGAATGTGAGGCTTTAGCTAGCCCCAAGGAGATCATTTGATTACCTCATTTCCCTGGTTTAACAATGGCACATACCCTATTTGATTCCAATCTTATATATATTTCAATATAAGGGTCTGGATAAAAACTTCAATTCATGCATGTCAACCATTCAATCAAATTAAAATACAACCTTTTCACATGATTTCATTCTCCAAATTATAAATACATGTGTATATATTTAAGAAAAGCAGTATATATCTGGACACCCCGATAATGCGAGGCTTTAGCTAGCTCTAAGGAGGCCATTTGATTACCTCACTTCCCTGGTTTAACAATGACACATACTTGCTTATGTCTTTTATACATCATACAAATGTGTATTTGATTAGGGAATGATAATCCTTGATCTTTCTATTAAAAATGCATGCATTGGAAATTATTTAAATGATTGCGTTAATTGGCCATGTGAGTTTGGACCTCCTTTCCTTATATACTTCTTCACAAGAATTTAGAATAGCGCTTCAAGTTAACTTGCCAAACTAATCCATATATATATATATATATGAAAATAATTCAAACATACATACTCACATGCATCATTTAAGTGTGACAAAAACATATTGTATTTGTAGGTATGTTTAGGGCTTAATCATGTTACATGTGTTGAAAAAATCAATATGTGTTATGTGATAGTATTTCAATTGAATTAATCTTAAGAAGTATTTCACATTGAATGGAATCATTTAAAAGAGAACGCAAACTTAGGACCAATTTAAACACATAATAAATCATTCATTAAAGAGAATTTAATTAATGAATCAACCGTAGAAATGCTTTAAGGTAGGGATGAAAGAGAGCTCTCTTCTCATTTTTTTCTCTTCATAACATTTAGTAACTAAGTGTAGGTTCATTCAAACCAAATCAAATCACCAACTAAAATTGAAAAGTCAACTAAATCACTTAAAATGAAACCACCATCTAAATTGAATCTTTCACACTTGGAAAAATTTTAACCTTAAAGCCTAGCTAAGACATGCCACACAAGCCTTAAATAGAGAACACATTAGGCTAAGTCACCACTTCTAGCTTTATGTTATGGCGGTGTATGGTTTGATGCATGATTTTGTTTTGTGGTGCAATGTTTTAGACTGAATGTTATGGTGTATGTGCGTAGACTAGATGATAGGGCGATCTTAGCCTAATCATGTCATCTGTAGAGGATTGTGCTTAAGGGGCTACTATAAAAAAAGAATATAAATGCTTTTGCTATGAAGGTTACTTAGCCCCTAAGCATAGCTCAAATTAGGGTTGGTGGATTTGGTTATTCATATGCAAGGTGCCAAGTCCAAATTATTAATATAACTGCTTGGGTTGTGTGGTATGTTTAATTAACCTTTATTTTGTAGGTTTAGTTAGATTTACCTTTCTCATTTTGATCTAAATTTTGCAATTAGGATTTGGAATGAATGTTATGGGCCATTAGGATGAACATTGGTTAAAGAGGTCAGGTCCTTTTTGTACCATGTCATTCTCTAGAGTGAACGACCTCAAAGAAGAAAATGGAGGAAAGAAAGCTTGAAAAATGAAGACCCCCATAACATGAATTTCTTTTAATTATAGTTATTCATTTGTAATCCGGTTGTATAATGGTAGAGCTTGGCTACCCATTTACCTTTTTCAGGTTATGCGGTCGAACTCGACCACATTGGCCTCTTACTCTTTTGTACTAATTTTATAAATTGATTGATGTTATGTTTATGATTGGGCAATTAGGATGGAATGATTTTTGTAGTTTCTTAATTTTTTGATGATTGTTAAATGGCCTGTCTGCGATTAGGCTCTTAGGAAAAAATAAATTTTCTATACAATTAACAAATTCAAAATTAAACTAAATAATTCATAACCACAGCTAAATCCTAGGACATAAATCAAGATAATAAAAGATTTAGAAACCCTATAGCTGGATATTGTATGTCTCATATCATGCATAAATCATATTGTCTCACTCTTGCCAATGGAGGGCTTCCACCTTTGCCAAAGAAAATGGCTTGACCTTTGAGAGCCATGATGGAAACACACCTTCTTCTTTCTGATTTTGGCCCATAGCTGATTTTCTCATGCATTAAACATTTAAAATCCCATAGTCTGTGTCAAATAAAAATGTCCAAAAATCAAAATAAAACTTGACAAAATTTGCATTAGATTTAGTTCATTATTCATGCCCTTCATGATTTAGTCTCTTAAGGGGTGAGTTTAAGGACTTAGTTTCTCTTACCTAACCATATTGTAAAGAATATGACTTGACTACTTGTATTTAAAATTGTAGTAGGAGTTAGTTGGCGGCCACCTCAGATGATTTTAAGTCCAAAAGTCGGGTGGTTTATCCTCTCTTATAGAGGTAAACCATACACCCATTTTGTCATTTAGATTTAGGTCGCACTTTGGCTTATGTCGAAGCTCCCTAGATTTAGTTGGGGCTACAAGCATAAATTTTCACCTCTTAGGTATTTTCTCAATTTTGTATTGTGGAATTGTAAGCCCTAAATTTTAAATAAAAAAAATAAACTCAAAAAAATAATTCTCCTCAATTTAAAAAATATAAACCCCAACCATAGGATAGTTTGGGATGCTCACTAGATTTTATAGTATCATGAGCATCCCCTACTCATCCCCCTTTGTTTTCGATAATAACTCTCTCATTTTGATCAATCCCACTTGATTTTCTAAAAATAACCAATTGATTGATAGTCCTATCTTTAAAAATCTTTGGATACAACGATCATTTACATTAATCAAGATTATTCCTAAAGAACCTCATTCCTTAGAATGTAATTAATTATGGGGGCTTCCCTCCATAGGGAACTTAATGAACTTGGCTTAAAATAAACCATATTTTACTTTTTCATGTAAAGTAGGGGAAAGATCTCTGGTATAATCGAAGACCCACCAGCCTTAGGAGTCCTTATTAGGTGATTAGGTCCATTGTAGGATGGTGACTTCTATCTCTTGAGATAGTACATCATTCCTCAATAAGTATCCCTTAGGATCTACGTGGTGTCCCTTATACAAAATAAACATCACAAATTTTTCTGGTGACTCCGCTGGAGAATGTTCCTCTCTCCATCTTTGATAAATGATCATTATCTCCAAGTATTGATAGTGGATTTATATTTCATATGAGTCTGAGACTATCCTTCTTTTTCATTGACACTTAGCTCATTTCATTCTTAAGCTAAGCTAGCCAACATCCTTTAGGTTTTAGGACCTCACTCCATCTAGGTCTTAAAATCCCTGTTGGGTCCTTGTTGACCTCATTTTTAGAATGAGATCTCAACACCTCCATCTTAGGCTTAGGATTTCTCTTAGACTTTAAGAGTTACTTAGTCTTAAGACATATTTCATGATTAGGTGGACACTCCTCTATCCTTAGAAGACTTAGAAGAGTTAGCCATAGGAATAGGTCATGCCTTAGGGGTATTAGAAAATCTCCTACCCTTTAGCTTAAACCATTCTTCACTTTCCTTTTTTCAAGTCAAACCCCAAATCAACTCTATTTGATATTCTCCTAACTCAAATCAATTACATGATTAAAATCCATGATTGAAACCCATGATAAAAATCCATTAAAAATTCCTAAGTTCAAATTTCCCAAGTCCTTAACTCTTCCTTAAGGACTTAGCCAAAATTGTGATCTAAACCTATTCCAACCTTTGAGATTTTCTCATGATCCATTTATTCTCATTTATATTCTCATATATAAATGAAATCTAAATTCAAACTCATCAAATCAAATTCAAAATTCCAAATCAATTCATGAAAAGTTTCCTAAGTTCCTTCAATTTTTCATTAAAGGACATAGCCAAAATCAACCTAAACCTTGATCAAACCTATTCAAATTCATGAGATTTTCTCAAAACTTATTTCTATCCTCATTTATATTCTTATATATAAATGAAATATAAATATAACTTAATCAAATCAAACCCTAAAATTAAATTACAAATTTAAAATGCTTGAAATTCCCTCAAATCCTTTAATTTTTTCAATAATGGATTTAACCAAAACTTTGATCAAACCACTTCAAAATCATGAGATTTTCTCAAAATATATTTGTATTCTCATTTATGTTCTAATATATAAATGAAATATAAATATAAATCAATCAAATCAACTAAAAAAAATTAAATTTCAAATTAAAAATTTTCTTAAATCCTTTAAATTCCTTTAATGGATTTATCCCAAATGTTGTTGGTTTGAGAATTTATGATGGGTGTATTTTAGCCATTTGAGCTCATGGAGCTTGATCCCTTAGATCATGGGCGGATCTCATTCTCCTCGCGGAGAATCTCATCTTTCCATCCGCATTTTTTGGATGGACGAGATTATTCACATTTTAAATCCTTTATCTATTTTTAAAGCGTATCTCGGTCATCAATCTTTGATCGATGGTAAGATAAAGCTTGTGCCACCACATTGATTTGAAATTAGTCACATCACATGCATGTAAAGCACTTCCACCATCGCATCATGTCGTGAAATTATTAGTGGGGATTAGTTAAAATGCTTATTAATTCTAATTATAGAATTCAAAATTCATAACTCTTCAGAAAAATCAAAAAATATAAGAAAAAATGCTATGGATAGATAATTTCATCTAATATTTTAAAATATTTCAATATTTTGAATTCCCCTTTTCTCTAAATTTGGGTTTCTTTGGGAATGTTAATTAGCTAATTATTTAATTAGTCACCAATTAATCTCAAATTTAGGGTTCATTTTGGGGATGACCTCTCCCCTAATTTTCTTGAGATTTATTGAGGCTTTAAAATTGCTATTCTCTAATTACCCCTTTCATGTAATTAGGGGTAATTGATTTGATTAATTGGTTAAGGTGATTAAGTTTCTCAATTAAGGGTTAATTATTAATTATCCTTTAAACAATTTTCAAAAATTCTAAAAGTTTCTAGAACTTAATTAATCTACCTTGGGTAGATGCTTGGGTGTTTAATAGCCTAAGTTAATTAAGGAAATTAAAACCCCTTTCATATAGTGTGAAGGGTGTTTTAAAAGTACTTAAGCTAAACCCTTAGCTTAATTAACTTTTAATTGTGAGCCAAATTGCATTAGGCCTTTTCATTAGGTGCATTGCAAATTTAAGTACCTTGTGGGTTTTATGTCATCTCATTGGCTCAAAATTACTTAGTTAATTTTTCTAAGGTGGTGTAGGTAAGGGTTAATTAAGCCTTAATTCATACCTTAACCTAATCAACACTTAAAATGGATTTAATTATCTAAAATTAAACAAAATACAAAACACATGTGGGAATGGGTTAGGAACACCAAACTCATCTCACCTTTTCAAAATTAAATCAAACTTCAAACTAAAAAAATTATTTTGAAATTCACTTTGATTTATTCTAAATTTTCTTATTCTTTAAGAATGTCTTTAGGATTTAAGTAAGTGAGTTTGTTTACATGATTCATTGCTTTAGATCTTTCCCAACATGTTAAGTTGTATGCCATGTGATTCATGCATTCATAATTTCATGTTTCAAATTTTAAAATGAAATTGTTTACTTTATGTCAAATGTGCATGTGTTGGCTAAAGTAAAATATGAGTGGCTATTATCACTACTAAATCAAATATTTTCAAAACTTATAAATGAAATATCAAATCTGAAAGTGTGTATTATATCTTAATTATAAGCTTGCATGTGATGGATTATAAAGTCATGTTTAGTGTAGCCTTTCCTTCCTTTCTTATGTTAGCATAGTTTTGAATAGGTTGGTAAGATGTAGGGTTCATTTGAAGAACACTTACTTAATTCATACCCTATTCATCCCTATGCTATCATCTAGAAGGTTGCTATACTTGCATGAATAAATTGCATAAACAAAAATGAATCTATTAAATAACTTTTGCATATTCCTTTTCATTTCATTTCTTTTATATACATGTTTGTACTTAAGGAAAGTGGTATATTAGTCTGGACAACCCCGAGGTTGTGAGGCTTTAAGTAGCCCTAAGTAGGTCTTATACCTTACACCTTTGGTTAACAATGGCGTTGTACTCACTTATGCCTTTCTTACTTTCTATGTATGTGAAATTTTGGATAAGGAAAACCTTTTCTACTTAAGAAAAATCATGCATATTCAACTTCTAAATTTTCTTAAATGGATTACTTAGCATGCATCATAAAGTGTGTTAATTATTCTCATTTGCATGTATAGATATGCTTAGGGTCCATCCATATGCATGTTATATATGTTGGGAAAAAATGAAGTAATGTGTGTTATGTGAATTTTGATTCATTTTATCTAATATTAAAATGCCTTTCTTTTGAATAGGTTTGTTTAGAGTTTATCTAAACTTAGGATTGATTAAAAGATGTAATCAAAACATTCACCTAAATGAAATTAAAATGTGAACTTACTTAGAAATTACTTAAGGATTAGGGAAGGAAGAGAAGTTCTCTTCTCTTTCCTCTCTTCTAACTTAGTAATTAATTGTAGGTTTCACTAAACCAAATTAAAACATGAAATAAAATAACCCAAAACACTTAAACAACTTAAATGAAACCTCCTCTAAGTTGAACATGTTCTTCACACTTAGAAAATTTGAACCTAAAGTCTAGCTAAGCATACCACAAACCTTCAAAGCACACATTAGCCTAAGTCACCACTTCTAAGGTTAGGTCGGTGCATGGTTTGATGTTATGTTTTTTTTTTGATGAATGTTTTAGATGTTAGGGTGTATGCTCATAGAATGAATGGTAGGGCGTTCTTAGTCTAACTATTCTTTTTTTGGAGGATTGTGCTAAAGGGGCGCTATCATAAATAAAAATATAAATGCTTCTTGCTTGCAGGTGCTTATACCCCTTAGCATAATCCATAGACCAAGTGGACTTAGTCACCCATGTGTGGGGTGATAATTCCAATATTCATACTTGGGATTTATGTGGTGTGATTTAACTAACCCTTGTTTTGCAAGTGTTAGCTAGATTTCCTTCTTTTCCTTTTCATGTAAAAATTTGTATATTTAGGATTTTGGAATGGTTTGTTATGGGGGTTAGGATGAGCATTGGTCATAAGATCTATCTTATGCACCATGTGAAGCCTTGGAGCATCACCATCCAACCATCAAAGGAAGCCAAAGAAGAAGAAGAAAAAAAAAGAAAGAAAAGAAGAAGAAGAAAGAAGAATAAAGCTTGAAGACCCCATAACAATGAATTCCTTTGCTTAAATTGTAATTTAATTCATTTGTAATCAGGTTGTATAAGGGTAGAGCTTTACCACATTTGATATTTTGGGTTTGTGTGGTGCACCACAATGGCATTTATTCTTTTGCGATTAGCTTTATAAATTGATTGATGATTTGTTTAGCTTTTGCATTAAGTGGCATGATTTTCCTAGTTTCTTCCTTGCTTTATGTATGGCTGGATGTGGATTAGGCTCTTTAGGAAAAATAAATCTTTTACCCAACTTAACAACTCAAATTAAAATTAAATAACTCATAACCTCACCTAAAGCTTAGGTTTAAAATCAAGATAAAAGAATTAGCAACCCCTTTATGAGCATTTCTTTATAATATCATGCACAAATGCATCTTATTTCACTCTTGATTGGAGGACTTCCATCTTTGCCAGAGAACCCAACTTGACCTTTGAGGGCAGTGGTGGAAACTCACTTCTCGCTGATTTTGGCCAATAATCTGATTTCTCATGCATTAGTCATAAAAATCCTATTAGCCCGAGTCAAAATAATTGTCCAAAAATGAAAAATAAAATGAAATTTGAATTGCATTAGATTTAGGTCATTTGAAGCATGTCCCTTTACATGATCTAGTCTCTTTAGGGAGTGAGTTTAAGGACTTAGTCTCTTTCTAAATAATATAACTATCTTGCATAAGCATAAAGACTTGCCTACATGTATTTAAAATCATAGGAGGAGTTAGTTGGCGGGGTTGTAAGTCCAAGGCTGGTGGTTTGTCCTCTCTTGTGGAGGCAAACCAATTACCCTTTCCTTAGATTTAGGTTGTGCTTGGCCCTCACGAAGCTCCCTAGATTTAGGTTAGAGGTTGCTTCCTTTCCATAAGCATAATTCCTCACCTCTTAGGCATTTCTTAATCTTGTGTTAAAGAATCTTAAGTCTAAATTCTAATGAAAAAATTTAACTCAAACAAACTAAGTAATTTCAAAATGTAAACTCCCAATCTTTTTTTTTGGGAAATTATAGGGTATTTTATTACAAAAGGGGTTACAAGGTCCTTAAAGGGGATAAACTCAGAACTTTCAAGAGCTAATTTTAGGAGTAAATCCCTATCTAAGTATAAAAGAAAAGAGTAAAGCAAGAAAAAGATACAAAGTGATTGTAAGAAAATGAAGGATGAGGGCCAATGTTGCAGAAGTGAGAATGCATGACACTATGGAGCAACTTGCAAGAGAAAAAGAAAAAACACAAGATTATAGACAGAAGAAGTTAGAGCGGTTAAAGTAGTACGAGAAAATGATAAGTGAGAGCGACAAAATTTGAAAATGGTAATAATAAAGAAGTGGGATAGAGGAGGCTCACTCACACTAAGTTGGTGTAGATGCAAATATGAGCATCCAAACTTATTGAAGGGTTACATCACAAGAGCTACCAAACCAAAATGGGTGAAAGCATCACGATCATCAACAAACTTGTATAGTAGCCATTTGATGAAGATCTTTTGAGCCAAAATACCTACAAGAATAGGCAAAGCTATATACACAGAAGTGGAAAGAGCAGCAAAGAGCAAAGTGGGTAAGGGGATCACTTGCCAAATATATGTCATCATATTAGGCTCCATGGCATGATAATCCCAACTCAAATGAAAGAGAGCCATCAATGTCAGGTCATCCATACTAGAAACCAGATCTAAAGGATAATAAATAGCAAATTTTGAAATCTATTGCAAACCAGCCAGGCAAAGACAAGAGCAAGGAATTAACCCCATTCCAATCCTGTAGGACATTAATAAATATACATTCTTGGTAAACAGTCCAGTAAGCAGCTCAGGGTTATTTCCCATCAAAAGATAAGCAAAGAATGTAAGTAATGCTCTTAACAACCTCCTTGTTTAAAATTGAGAACGAATTATAAAGGGAAACAACATACCCCAAGCCCAAATTACCACATGAAATGGAAGTACAATAGCAGATAAGAAGAAAGCGTAAAGGTCGCTCCCCACCATGACAAATCCAAGAGAGACAATCGAGATAACACCACAAAAATAGTTTCCTTATGATCAAACTCATTAATCCAGTTCAACAATCACGAGTAATAGCAAGGTGGCCATAAATCCCCAATGAGATTAAATAATGCAAAGATTAAAATCAAGAGAGGCAAAAGTATAGTCACAATGATTCACGCACAAATGTAGCATAAGCTAGAGGGAAAAAATGACATATGAAGTCAAATGCGGTCAAATCTAACAAAAAACCCAAAAGCCAATAATCAAATTATGCAGGAAACAACCAACAACCACAAAAACAACTTGCTGGATAAGGGAAACAGCATACCCCAAGCCCAAATGACCATACGAAATGGGAGGACAACAACAGATAAGAAGAAGGTAAAGGATATGATAACAGCAAAAACCCAAAAGCCCATAACCAGAATGGGAAGAAAATAGCCGAGAACCATAAAGACATCCTGCTTGATAAAGGACCCAAAAATCCAAAGGCCACCAATGTAAGCAATAATGCAATTGTTACCCCCACCAAATTTAAGCAAAATAACATCAAAATCAGTCTGCAAAAAAGGATAGATAACCATAGTAGCAGGAGGCTGAACATAAGATTCAATGATCCCTAACAGCCAACCACCAAGATAGAATTGAACAGCAAGTTGGCCAACAACCAACCCCATCAAAATGGAAGATGCTTTCCAAATAGAGAGGGAAAAGGCAGCCAACGCAAAAGTAGAAAATGCGCAATAAGTGAAATCATCAAAAATCCTTCCAAATGGGAAAATAGGCTTTGACTAAACCCACAACCACAGGGTAAACCAAGAGAAATATGAAAACCCGATTCTGCAAGGATATAAGAATAAACAGAAAACACATTCAGTGCGGAAGGGGAAAATAAATTAGCCAAAGCAATCAGTAAAACAACAGCACCCTACTAAACAAGAAAAACAACCCCAGAAGTAGCTAGCTGAACAAAGGAATCAAAGATCCAGAGAAGCCTACAAACAAGATAATAAAGAACAGCAAGTTGGCCAAAGAACCACGAATACAAATAGAAAATTCCTTAGAAAACCAAGAACTAACAAAAAACCCCAATCAAACAAAACCATTAAGAAAGTCCAAACCAGGAGATAAGGATAAATAGGAGATAACAGACACTCTCCTGGCAGGTTGGAAGAAAGAGGTTACCCAAAGCAATCAGCAAAGCAACTCCAAAGGCACCCTGCTAGACAAGAAGGATAACACCAAAAATAGCTTGCTGAACAGTGGAGTCCAGGATCTAAATCAGCCAACAACCAAGATGAAAATTAACAACAAATTGGAAAAAAAACCCCAATGCAAATATACAAAATAAAAGTAAAGTCCTAGAAGGATAGGGAAAGGATCAGGCCAAAGCTAGCTAAAATGAGATGATCAGCAACAGCCCAAAAGCTAATAAAAGAGACAAGCAACAAAGCAAAAGCTAGCAACCATTCAATAACCTCAAAAAGGTCCAGCTGATCAAGACAATCCAAAACCCCATAAGCATAAGCTAAAATCCAATTATGCAGTTGGGTAATCATAGTGATGTGCACAATTTTAACAGAGCTAAAGGGGAGAAGACAATAGATTAGGTGATCAACTGCAGCCCAGAAGTAAGCAACAAAGTTAGTCAAGATAAAAACAGCCAACAAACAGCCAAAAATAATAAGGTTAGACTGCAAATAGATATTAATTACAACAAAGGAAGTGATTTACAGATGGGAAGAGGGATTAGTAATTACCATCAACAAACCAACCCTAAGAGCAGCCTGCATGACAAAAGGCCCAAAAATCCAACAACCAAACATTAAAACATCAAAATAAATATTGCATCCTACATAATAAACAATAGAAAGTAACATTGATACAACATAGGTTACTAAGTGGTTCCAAGCAGTTTCATCTTTGATAATCAGCAAGACACAAAATTTAATGCCAGCAGCTAATCCCACAGCATCACTAAAATTGGAAATCCAGAGGTAATTCCAATCCATAATAAGGAGAAGAATATTAGATAAGTTAGGATCAGTTGTAAAGTTGAACAGAGGGATATCTGTTAAGCATTGATGCAAGGATCCTAGATTATAATTCTAGAAAAATGAAAGAAATATGTCCCTGTTGATAAAAAAATACAGCATCAACAAATAGAGCATTAAGTAGTATATCTCCCTCTAGCAATGAGTAAACCCCTTATAATTAACAATGGAGGCAACATTGATAGTAAGACCCCAATCAAGATTGGGGATAGTAAACCAACAGCAGATGTTACACAGCTCAGCACTTGACCAAGTGGAAGTATTAGGATGATGCATTAGCAAATTTGAGAGGAACAACACTTTATCAAGTAAGCAGAAGCCCCAATTAAAGGAAATGCAATTAAACCAACATCACATGTCATAAAAATCAAAATAGCAAGTAGTATCCGGGTGAAACATCAGCAAAAACCAAGAGAACAACAACATTGAATATAAAATGGGCATTGATTAAGCGGATATTGAACCAGTCAATCCCATAGGTTAGATTAATTTAGAGATAAGGAGCCCATTATTGTCCAAAATTAACCAAAACACGCAAATGTTTGGGTAGGGTGACGATCAAAGAAGATTATACCATCCAATCTAGCTCACCATTGGCAAGGTAATCGACATGCATTACCCTCACGCCATACATGAGTGATGTTAAAATTAAATTGGGTAAGAAGAGCTCTAGTTTGCTTGAAAAGGTAGTACAATTCAGTCTTGCTCATTTTGGTGGAAGTCAAAAGATCAATCAGCAGAAGGGCATCCACCTCAATCCAAATATTGAGCCAACCATTTTGAAGGCAAATCTCAAGAGCTTTGTACCACAAGCTCGAAAAGGAACAGAGAATTAAGGGGTAAGCAAAAGCACATAGGACTTCACCATTAAGATTTCAAAATGCCACCACAACGAACCTTTATGAGAGACAGCCATCGTTAATTTTAATAGTATGATCATGAGGTTTTACCCAATAAACAATCTTATCATTTCTACGGTAGGGTTGATCCTAAGTTAAGACCCTTTATTACAAATTTACAATCTTTGAATTATTTGTAGTGAATGAGATTGGCATTAAACAAGTCACAAATTTTGTTTTAATTCTAGCAATTATCCTCTTGTGGTTCATGGGATCTCACGATGTTTTGCATCATTTCATCCAACCATATGAACCAAATAAGAGTGATAACGATTATGACTTTAATGTGACATTTAATAGTGTTGTCAAAATAAACTTCAAGAAGTTGATATAAAGTTAGAGCCATTGAAAATGACAATGTCAAAGAGATCATCATACCAAATCCAAAGTTTAGAAGCAATGGCCCGTTAACAAGACATGATTCACATTCTCAATGTGAAAGTAGCATTGACATTTTGAAGGTAATTGAAAACCTTTACCCCACAACAAGGAGTCAATAGGGATGAAGTTTTTCAAAATATGTCAAGTAAGAATAGAATAAGAAGTAGGGATAGTGTTATTCCAAAGTTTGAGAAATACATTGGAAGAATCATGAGTTTCTTTAATATGAAGCCAAATATTTTTAAAGTTGAAATCACCATTCTATGAGATCTTAAAAAGGATCTGATCTTGATTGGTATGAATGATAGGAATAGTAGTAAGTTTGTTCAAGATAAAAGAAGGAATATAATCAGTAAGCTTACTATTGTTCCACATATTATTCAGCCAGAAAGATTTCACTTTCATAGCAGCAGTGGAATGGGTAGAGAGTAAGTCATCAATGGACTCACATCCACTCTAGTTATCTTGCCAAAAGAAGGAGGAGCCAGAGTTAATCCACCAAAAAATTAAGGATTCTTCATCCCATTTGATTGAACAAACTCTTTTCCAAATAGGAGAGTCTCCCGCTTTATAGGGACAAATGAGGGGGTGCTTACCCTGACAATATTTAGCAGTCATGAAATTAGCCCAAAGACTATTGTTACTCCTAAAATTCCACCAGAGTTTATAGGAAAAGACAGTGATAGCTTCTTTGATTGGCTTACATCCAAGACCACCTTCATCGAGAGTGCCACAACTTTTAAACCAAGAGGTCCAATGCATTCTTTTAGAGGAGTTATTAGAGCCCTAGAAAAATTTGTTAAGGAGACGCTCAATTCTGTTAATGATAAATGAATGGCACAATGGTTTGGATGAGATATAAAGGCGTGGAATTAAGAGTGCTCTTAATCAAGATGAGCCTACCACCGAAAGAGAGTAAATGAAATTCCCAAATAGAAATTTTATTAGAGATTTTTTGGATAAGATCATCAAAAAGATGAGATCTTCTCTGACCTTTAAAAAGCAGAGCCACGAGATAATTAATAGGAAGTTGATGTCGCTGAAAATTAGTAATTCTGGAGATTTGGTTGAGCATATTGGTAGGGATTTTAGTGGAAGGAATGAAACAACATTTTCCTTCACTGAAAAGGGACCACTTTCTTTGCCAAATTCATTTAAAATGTTCTTAATAGTTTTAATGTGCTGAATAGAGGCATTGCAAAAGATTATAAAATCATCGAAAAGCGAGATGAAACATGGAGACCACCATGAGTTTTAAAAAACATGGTAGGATTTTCATTAAAAAGATCATTTAGGCTCCTCAAAAGATATTCAACAACAATAATAAAAAGAGAGGGTGAAATGGGGTCTCCTTGTCTCAAGCCATGCCTTGAAGTAAAGAAACCAAGGGACTCACCATTCATAATTACAGAGAACCAAACATTGGTAATACAATTTTTGATGAGGAGGATGAAATTATCAGAAAACCCAAAAAAATGTAAGATTTGAAAGAGAAAATCCCACGAGAGGTTATCAAAAGCTTTAGAGATGTCCTGTTTGAGGAGGATGTTGCCACCTCTAGTAGGAACATCAATGTCATGAACCAGCTCTTGGGCTAGAAGGATATTGTCGAATATAGCTCTATTTTAATGAAATGGTTTGGTTAGAGAAATAATTTTAGGGACCGGACTTATCCTATTATTAATTAATTTAATAATTAGTTTTGAAAGAAGGTGCAAAATTGATAAGTCTAAAATCTCCCAAGAATCAGATTATTAGTTTTGGGAATGAGGATTGAAGTGCTAGAAAAGTATCTAGGTAAAGAGTCATAAAAAAAAGTCAACAACATCCAAACAGGACTTAATAAAAGGCCAATAATCTGAAAGAAATGGGTCATGTAGCCATCGGGGCGACAAGTCTGTTCATGCTATTGAGAGTACTACTAATCTCAACTTCCGTAGGACACAAAGTGAGTAAATGATTTTCATCATTAGTAATCATAGAGAGGATCAGGTGTGTGTTGGAGAGGGCTTCTAAGGGAGGGCCGATGTTTAATAAATTTTGAAAATATTGTATGATAGAATCTTTAATTTCATTATTATCAGTGATCTAGCTACCATTAATATTTTTGATTTTTTGAATAGAGTTTAAGGCATTCCTTTTTTTTGAAAAGAGTATGAAAATACCTTGTATTTCTATCACAATCAGCAATATGTTTGCTAGCGGCCTTTTAATGCCAGTAGGTTTCCTCCATATTCTGATAATTTATCAAGTTATCTTTAGTAGTGTTCAACTCATCAAGCTTACTAGGATAAGTTAAGACAACATCTTCAAGGGAGAAAACTAATTATTTCATAATTTAGAGATTGGCAAAAAGATTTTTAAAATGATGCTTGTTCCACCAATTTAGGTTTTGTTTAAGTCTTTTGAGCTTAAGCCAATGCTGAATCATGCCTTTAACGGAATTATCTGGGTGAATAGGGGCCATCCAATTAATGGAAACAACATTAATGAAATCACAATATTGGGTCCACATATTTTGGAATCTAAAAGGAGTAGGAGAGGAAAGATTACTGGAAGAAGTTTTGATAGAGATCAAAAGTGGAGCATGGTCAGACAAAGTTTTGCTCAAATGCTCAATAGAAGTGAGGGGCCATTGATTGATCCAAAGGGAATTAAAGAGGGTCCTATCAAGTCGCTGCCAAAGTCTAGAGTTATGCCACGTATAGTCAGAGCCAGAAAAACCAATATCAATCAGGTTGCAATCGAGGATCATATTAGAGAAATCTTCTATGGAATGGATGTTAGGAGAGCAGCCTCCCCACCTTTCCAAGGAAGTGATAATAGTGTTAAAATCACCCCCAGCCAACCAAGGTTTGTTAATCGAGGAGGCGAAGGTTCTTAAGTGCTCCCAAAGGATGTTCCTACCAGCTCTATTACAAGAATCATAGATAAAGGAACCAAGAGCAGAAAATTCACCCAATGAGATTTGAACATTAACCAATTGTTCGAGATCATCAAGGATAGAAATGTTGATTAAATTATTCCAAAAACACCAAATTTTATTACAAATATTATAAAAGAAATTTTGAAAGCCAAGCGTTCTAGCAACATGGGTGATCTCAGAAGAGTGAATGAATGGCTTAATAACAACAAGTAAGGTTATGTAATGAGTGCGACAAAGGCTCCTAACACGATTACGGATAGAGTCCCAATACCCTGAACATTCCAAATAATAAAATTGATCATAATAAGGTGGAAGGAAAAGAAAAGAGATAACGGAAAAATTGAAGGCGAAGAAAAAGAGAGCATGAAGCAATTATTTGTGGGAAGTTAGAGAAGATCGAGTGGTTCTAGTGGAGCTATTAGTGAACATTCTAGCTTTAAGGGATTTTTTTTAATAATAGTTTGAAAAGGCCTATCTATGTCTAATGTATCTCCATCAGAAAGGGAGTAGTTGGTGATATTCAAAATAGGAGCAGTATCTGTCAAAGCATTCCTAATGGTGATTTCTCCTTCTTGATCGAGTTAGGTTGAGAAATTGGATTAGCATGGATATCACTCTATAGGGTAATAGAAGGAGAGGTTGTGACACCATTAATAGCACAAATTTTATTCTCATTTCCATGATGATTATTCAGATTTTGGTCTATCACCAAAGTATCAACATTTTTTGAATAATTCCGTAATTAGTTTTGAGATTTTGATCCAACTTGAGATTCCCATTCAAATCACCATTATGATTCATATGAATCAAGGGATTGTCTTGTGATGCCAAATTATTACAAGTAGGAGTAATGTTAATTAAGTTATCATTAGTTTCCTCACAAACCTCAATATCATTATTTTTACCAGGCTCAGATTGTTTTCCTATAGGAAAATCAGTAGATAGTAAAGGAGTAGGGGTAGAAGGGTGAGTTCCATTTTGAGTAACTTTAGTAACATAAGAGAACTTATTAGTTTTTTCATTTCCTAGAGTGGGATTAGGATCTGACAATTTATTCTTTTTAAGATTAGGGTGTAACACAAAGCATTCAGAGTGATCATGACCATGGATCTTACAGTGTGTGCAAAAAATAGGGAAATTTTTAAATTCCACTTTCTGATTATACCCAAATTTTTTTGAATCGATCCAAACTTCTTTAGGGTACTTTTTGGTGATATCAATCTCAATCAAGATACGGGCAACTGATGGCCGAGATCTCGCGGTGGTGGCTTGATCAATTTGAAGGGACCTACTAAAGAGAGCCCCAACTGCAAATAGGACTTGATGGGTAACATAATGTATCCTCATGCTTGGAAAGGCTAGACATAAAGGAACAATAGGGGATTCCTCTTTGACATCAAAAAGAGGTGACCATTTTAAGAGCCTCATTTGACAATTGTACACAAAGTAGGAGTGATGAGCAAAGACTCTTTAGTAGTCTAAATCATTCGATAGCTGAATAAGGATATGCCCAGGATCGATCAACCTGATAGTGAAAACTCCCGAAAGCTTTAGGCTATGAAAGAAGGATCGGATATTGTCAAGAGTCTGGCAACGTAAGGAAAATTTTCCAACTAATGAAAATTCAAAGGGCTTTGCCAATTTTTCCACATCAAGATTTGAGCACATTACAGCCATCATTCCATGGAAGGAAGTTGAGATTAAGTTAACTGAAGCATTAGAGCAAGTGTTCTTACAAGATAATGCATCCTTGAAGGACTTAACAGCAGGCGCAGTAATAGATGAAGTCAGATCCAAATTACTTTGTAGATCGGAAGGCTTGGCTGACGCCTCCAAGTTTGACGAGCTCGGTTGTGCGAAAAGTGGCGCCTCTGCCATTGTAAGATCAAGGAGAAATCACATAAGCGGCCAAATCGAGAGCAATAAACCAGAAAATATGATCGAGGAAGGCCAAGGAGCGACCAAACCATAAGAAAAATGAAAGGGAACATGAAATCGCTAGAGAGAGCCGTGACCGAGAGGAGAGAGATTTTTTTGAGGTTTTTGTATTAGTTTGTGTAAAGCCTAATCTTAGGATAGTTTGAGATGCTCGCTAGGTTTCCTAGCATCATGAGCATCTCCTATTTATTCCCATTTTTTTGAGGTTTTTGTGTTAGTTTGTGTAAAGCCCAATCTTAGGATAGTTTGAGATGCTCGCTAGGTTTCCTTGCATCACGAGCATCTCCTATTTATTCCCATTTTAGCTTTAATAACTCCCTCTTTTGATCAATCCCATTTGATCTTCAAATACAAACCAATCAATTGATAGTTCTTCCTATTGAACTCTTCAGAGACAATGATCATTTACCTTAATCAAGAGTTTTCCATAGGGACCCTGTCCCTTAGGATGTAATAAGCTATGGGGGCTTGCCCCTGTAGGGAAATTAGTGAACCTGGTTTAAAATTAACTCTGCTTTACTTTTTCATGTAAAATAGGGGATGAATCTCTGGTATATATGCAGAGTCATCATCCTTAGGAGTCCTTGTTGAGATGATTTATTCTGTTAAAGGGTAGTGACTCCAATCTTTCGAGATAGTACACTATACCTTGATGATGCACCCGATCACCTGAATAACTATATCTACAGATCTGTGTGTCATCTTACCAAGATGAATTTCCACATATATAGTTTTTCCTTTCCTTTCACAATAGATTTGAAGGCGACCATATATGTGTGTGGGAATTTCTCTCCATAGATTTTTCTGTTGACTCTGCTGGGGATGGTTCCCCTCTCCATCTTTGGTAAATAATCATTGTCTTTGAGTATCGATAGTGGGTTTGTACTTTGGTATGAATCCAGGACTATCCTTCTTTTTGTTGGCATTTAGCTCATTTCATTCTTGAGTTGAGTTAGCTAACATCTTTAGGTTTTAGGACTGCATTCCTTGTTGGTCTTAAAACCCCCGTTGGGTTCTCCAATGGGTAAAATGAAAAGATCTAAAATAAAAAAAGAAACATCCCTTAAAGATTTCCTCCTTGTCATTTTCATGATAAGGAAAGGTTCATCCTAAAAATAATAAATCTTCCATAAAGAACTTTGCTTTTCAAAAGCACCTTTTTCAAAAATGCACTTAATTAAATATTTTCCACAAAAATTTTCACCCTAATTTAATAACTCCCATAATTGTCACATGTAGGGATTTTCAAAAATAAAACTAATAACATTTTCCAAAAGCACAAATGAACATCTTTCAATTCACTTTGATGAAGATTTCACTTTCAAAATAAAATGAACAATCATGTTTCCCAAAAATCATAATCATAATCATAAAACTTTTCAAAAAGTACATATGGATCTTTCTATTTCAATATACTCACACTTATTGAATGGAAACTTCATTTGAAAACAAAATCAAAATTTTCAAAAAGCACATGTGAACATCTTCATTTCATATACTAGGTTTATTAAATGAAGATTTCATTCCCAAATAAAAAAAATAAAATATCATTCAAGAAATCCCACTTAATCATACATCACATATGTTTTAAGTTGAATTCCTCTCTTTCAAAAAGCAACAATCACACAAAAAAATAAAATTTTCACATTTCAAAAATAAAAGCAATCTCCATTCTACATACTTAAATTTGTTGAATGGTGGTCCTCTTTTCAAAACATTAAAATCAACAATCACATTTCAAAATTTTCAAACAATATTTGGAACTTCATTTAACATACCTAAATTTGTTAAGTGAACCTTCCAAATCAAAAAATCAAAATCAGCAATCACATTTCAAAAAAAAAATTCAAAGCACATTTTGGAACTTCATTTAACGTACACAAATTTGTTAAGTAAGGTTTCCAAAATCAAAATCCAAAAATTCTCAAAATTCTAAGCACATTTTGGAACTTCATTTAACATACCCAAATTTGTTAAGTGAAGTCTCCAAATTTAAAATCCAATAAAAGTTTTCAAACAACATTTGGAATTTCATTTAGCATAATCAAATTTGCTAAGTGAAGTTTCCAAATCCAAAATTTAAAATCAACAATAACATTTCAAAATTTTCAAACAACATTTGGAACTTTAACATACCTAAATTTGTTAAGTGAACCTTCCAAATCAAAAAAATCAAAATCAACAATCACATTTCAAAAAAATTTCAAAGCACATTTTGGAACTTCATTTAACATACACAAATTTGTTAAGGTTTCCAAAATCAAAATCCAAAAATTTTCATAATTCTAAACACATTTTGGAGCTTCATTTAACATACCCAAATTTGTTAAGTGAAGTCTCCCAATTTAAAATCCAACAAAAATTTTCAAACAACATTTGGAATTTTATTTAGCATAATCAAATTTTCTAAGTGAAGTTTCCAAATTCAAAATTCAAAATCAACAATCACATTTCAAAACTCTAAACACATTTTTGGAACTTGATTTAACATGCCTAAATTTGTTAAGTAAAATTTCCAAATCCAAAATCAAAATTTCAAAAAATTTTCAAACACATTTGGAACTTCATTTAACATACCTAAATTTGTTAAGAAGAGTTCTAAATTTAAAATCAAAAAATTTGAAGCACATTTGGAACTTCATTTAACATACCTAAATTTGTTAAGTAAAGTTTCCAAATCCAAAATTCAAAAGTTTTCAAAACACATTTTGGAACCTCCCATAACATACCTAAATTTGTTAAGTGAATTCTCCAAATCCCAAAACTCAAAAAATTTTCAAACATATTTGTAACTTTATTTAACATACTTAAACTTGGTAAGTAAAGTTTCCAAATCCAAAATGAAAATTTTCAAAAATTTTCAAAACACATTTGGAACTTCATTTAACATACCCAAATTTGTTAAGTAAAGTTTCCAAATCCAAAATCTCAAAATTTTCAAACATATTTGGAACTTCATTTAACATACCCAAATTTATTAAGTAAAGTTTCCAAACTCAAAAATTCAAAAATTTTCAAACATATTTTGGAGCTTCACTTAGCATACTCAAATTTGTCAACTAAAGTTTCCAAAGTCAAAACAAAAGCACTCACACACCTTTCAAAACTTTTTCCCTCAGCATACCAAATTTGCTAAGGAGAAGTTTCCATTTTTCAAAATCAAAAGAAATCAAAATTTTAAACACACCATTTGGAATTTCATTTAGCATACTCAAATTTGCTAAGTGAAATTTCCATTTCATAAAACTAAGTGGGACTTCACCTTTAGCATACCAAATTTGCTAAAGTTGAATCTCCACTTTCAATCATTTTAAAAACAAAATGAAGCACCTTAGGATTCCCTTAGCATACCAAATTTGCTAAAGGATCCTACCCTTTTCAAAAAATCAAATTTTTCCAAAAAAATGAAACACTTAGGATTTTCTTAGCATACCTAAATTTGTTAAGAATCCTATTTTTCAAATCTAAGTAAGAATTCCAAAATTTTCCAAATTCAAAACAAAATAAAATTTTCAAAAAGAAACAATTACATTTACATTACTTAGCATACTTAAATTTTCTAAGAAGAATTCCAAAATATTCAAACAAAACAAAATCATTTGACCCTTGCTTTAACATACCCAAATTTGTTAAAGGGAAGGGTCCTCCAAATCACAAGAATTCAAAATCAAAATAAAACAATAAACCTATGGAAGCATCTTATCAAAAATCTTGAATCTATATTTCAACATACCTAAATTTATTGAAGTTTTGATTCATACTCAAATTCCTCTTTCAGTAAATCTTTCCAAATTCATTTGAACCCCACTTAACACTTCCAAGTTGTTGGATGTGGAAAAATTCAAAAATTCAAAATCTATGAAGATAGAAAACTGATGCAAGTTCATTTCTCATTGTAGATTCTTTTCAGTGCAAGTACAATTTTAGTGTCAGTTTCAGTCAGTGCAATGGCAGGTTCCCAAAAAAATTTCTTTACCTTCCCTCAAGGCATGGATCTAGCCTTGTATCAGGATAACTTCCCTCTTTTGGATCACACCCATTGGATCCATTTTGGCCATGGATTCGAGGGGGCCAAGATCACTTGTGAGGGCATTCCCCTCTGAGTGTAGAGAGAGTGGGGTGAAGCGGTCATCGTGGTAGACTTTAATTCAAAGATCTCCTCACATGAGGAAAGGCGTACGACCTTTAGTGGTTTCGATGCGTCACAGTCAGTAGTTCATCCTCGAGTTGCACATGTTGCCCCGGTGTATGCTAGAACCCTATCATCTGTACCCTCCAAGGTTAAGGCTCCTCTTGTTCCAGGGCTTACCTCCTCTACATTTGAGTATGGGTCCAGCTCACACTCCTCTCCCACCCAGTAGAAACAAGAATTATGGTCAGCGGTTCCATACTAGAGCTTGAGGAGCTTGAGGCAGGTCATATGGATTAGTCTACTATGATCACATCACCACTAGTTATGGAAAACTAGTTTCATCCTCTCTCAAGATCAGATAGAGAGGATGAGGAGATGATTCATCTCTGGTGCATCTACCACAATTTCTCGAGTAAGAGGTCGTATGCGCCTATTTTATGCTAGAGCCTCTGGATGCTCACTTTCAGTTTAATTTATGATCTATTATCCCCCACAGTAGGGAGGTAGATTCATCAGGAGAGGGCCCGTGTGGCCCATACATCATATATCACTAGTAGAGAGTGGAGATTGGAGTGTCTACTTTGTTTCTTTCCGGCTTGGCTACCGTGCCTATCATCGATAGTATCTCCTCATGGGGACCAGCCATCAAGTGCTCATATAGAGAGTGGTGTCTCCACACCCTACTCCACGTCATCACCGGTGTAGTTCCGTACCCATTCCATCCAAGGCCATGAAGGCTACAGGAGAAATGTACCCCATTGGTGATCCATGGCCAAGGGATCTACTCCTCCTACACCACCAGTGGTGTCGAGCTCTCCTGCTTCTCATAGTGGTGGAAGGAGTGGCGACCGCATCGTGGTTCCTTCACCAACTCCACCCATTCAATGCATGATGGTGATGCTTATCGAGATATTCTAG
This sequence comes from Cymbidium sinense, assembly GCA_021442155.1. Lineage (NCBI taxonomy): Eukaryota > Viridiplantae > Streptophyta > Magnoliopsida > Asparagales > Orchidaceae > Cymbidium > Cymbidium sinense. The sequence continues at coordinate 57,863,927 of CM038231.1, read as the reverse complement.
ATGATGGATAAGTGATAGAGGATCATTCCTTATTACCCTTATTATAGGTCGTGATTATCATTTATAGTACGGTCTGACTCTCCAGTGAGTGGTCTATTCAAATGATGATCACCGACAGCTCAAGATTTTTGTATGTGCTGAGTTAGATCGATCCTTAGATGAGATAGGCACACACAATTTTATGGAGAAGAAGGAGATCTTAGGGTATGCATGGTTTGATGAAGAAAGAGTCAGCTTTGATCCCAATGAAGATGAAATGATGGGGGATTCAGCTGGCATATGCATGGTCGAGACTAGAGGTTCTCTTCTTAGGGAGCAACATACCATGCAAGGTGATGAGGTTGATCAAGGAGACACCGTAAAATCAACCCATCACCTCTAACTTCAATTAAGGAAGAAAGACGATCAGATTGATAGGATGGAATAACAGTTGTAGGACTTGTTGGTAGTAGTGTCAATGCTTCATAAGCAAGCCCTTCCAGTTCATCCTAGCACATTCATTATCAGTCAGCCTGAACTAGTGCATATCTTAGATCCAGTTAAGACTCTACCTCTCGTTGAGCAAGGTAGCTCTATGTAGGAAGGTAGTGGAAAGTGCCTCCATACATAAAAAAGATCTGAAATCCATGGTTAAATAGCAGGTGAAGGAAGCCTTGGCCCAAGCCCAGGGAGGATCATCGGTTCCAAAGGGTAGACCCTACCCAGAGAAAATTGATGTTATCTAGTATCCAAAGGTTTCATGCCTAATTTCTTTAAGAGCTTTGATGGCATTAGAAATCCAAGGCAGCATATAGATCACTTCAGGGCCAGTTGCTACAACGTAGGTGGCAGCGATGCTTTACTCTTTAGACTCTTTATCGTATATGGTATTGCTTTTGATTGGTATGTTGAGCAAGGTTTGTAAAGATATTTGAGTTAGAGCAACTCTTGATCAAGAGATTTTTGGAGCTCAACAAAGGGTTACTTGTGATCTCATTATAGCTGATGGTGAGTCACTTATTGATTATATTCTGGTGACAGTATGAAGTGTGAACCATATCGAATAACATGCCATTGAGATTCTCTTGAAGAACATCCATGGCCCGATCACCTTCATGCTTAAGGGCTTCACCATAAAGACATTTGAGAAGCTAATCAACAAGGTGGCTAGTCTACCAGGAGAGGCCAAATAGTTGCCTTTTTCAGATAGTTGCCAAAGAAAAATCCCAAAAGGTTTATCAGAAGAATCACAGGCGGTAGAGGTTGACAAGGGAAGTAGCGACTAGAGATGTCGAGACCAAGATCTCGGCCTCCACCTCTTTTGCCACCACCTGCCGGCCTCCATCTTAGCCTCCATGGCCACATGCCCCCACCATACCACCAGGCGGCATGCATATCACCATGGTAGCTATGGTTCCACTCTATTAGATAAGTTAAAAATTCCAAGAGGGAGGTAATCAAGAATCTCTTAAAAAATCTGATTTTTAGCTAAAGGAAGTAGGTAAAGTCATGATTCAAACTTTGCCCTTATCACCATATGAGTCACATTTTGGATTGCTTTACATTTAAGGATTGGCTTGAACAGGTTCAAGATCGGTGCTATCATTATCCAAAGGAATATCTTGTGGAACAACCTTAATTCCATTAGGATCCTTGGGATACAAGTGATCTAAAACCAAAGAAGGTTGGGACATCTGTCTAAAACCTCTAAAATAATTGAAGATCAAGAAGCTTTCCTTGGGTTCATCAACCAAGGAAGGTTTGCAAGTTGCTAGTGCCAACTGGGAAAGAGAGTAGCATGTGCGGCCCGGGATAATGGCAGCCATGGCCGTCCGGACTCAGCCATTGTAGCTTCCACCCTGGTGACTTCTACCATTTCATCTAGTTCTTCTATTTCTTCTACTAGAACTCTTGTATCAATGGATAAGGGCATCAAATCCCTTACTCCACTCTCACTCACTTCTACTTTGTATCCAAATAATTCCAAGAAATTGAAGAATAAAGCGATTTGAATTATTGAGTTGTCTTCTTCTATTAGATAACTCTTCAAGTCTAAAAACTATAATAATTTTGATCTTCCACTTTTTGATTTAGAGTTGGATCTTTCTCGAATACTCTGTTCACCTCTTGAGATAGACTTGGAATCATCATTTGAGTCCCATAAGAAGGCTAGGTGAGCCTAAGTGCAAGTAGAACTTGCCACTTCAGAGATTACCAAGTCAACCTCCAGTGGTGGCAAGTTTACCTCCCCAAGGACCTCTAGATAGAGTCATTGATGCTTGGTCGAAGCCCTTCCACAGGATGCTCCACCCTTAGATATGCTTGTGGAAGACCAGCCGAAGGTGGACTACAATGTCCTTTCTCATCTAAGAAATTTTCCATCTAAGCTTAGCATATATGATGCCCTTGTCTTATCCAAAAAGATGAGGGAATCACAAATCAAGGTTCTCCTTGATCGTGAGATATGCTTAGCTCTGCTGACCGCTATAGGTGAGGAAGCACACTATGTAAAAGAAGCCCAAGGGATCACCTTCACGGATGAAGACCTTCTTGGGGACTTGGAGCATAGATCAATATGGATGGAATTTCCGGGGTTCTAGATTGGTGCATAAACATTATGAGTATGACCTTTATTTGAAGATCATCTACTCTCGAGGATAGAATGATGTTGAGAGGATTCAATGATCGTGGCGGCGGGCTTTAGGTTTGATAGTGTTCTTTGTTGGAGATCGGTGGCTGAAACCAAGTTCTACATCATTGATTGAATACTGTTCTTTGCTTGGTATACCTTGGATACATCAGAACAAGATCATTCCATCTTCCCTTCATCAGTGCTTCAAGTTTAGAAAAGATTTTATTGAGTACCGTGTCAACGGGGATAAAAAGCCATTCTTAGTGATAGAGGTTGAGATTTATGAGGATATGACCTATTATCTTTCTCAAAACACCCTTTCTCATGAACTTGGACAAAATTTGAATGAAAATGCAAAAGCAAAATAAAATGAAATAAAAGGAAAGATAAAAGAAAAAGAAAAGAAAAATAAAAGTCCAAGTGAACAAGAAAGGGGAATTGAAGAAGAAGTAGATCCGCATATCACATTCCACCCACAGTTCATTCCATCATATAAACATGTGGGTAGAATGACTCAACCTCCACTAAGTGAGGCGAGGAACAGAGGTTCTAGAGGTGGAAGACCCCCTAGTTGGCATTCAGCCAATAGAGGTCATATTCTAGTTCATAGGAGTACCCTTACTATTCTTATAGACTTGGAATCCAGCTCGGAGGATGATCCAATGTGATTACTATACCAGCCAACCCTTCTCAGCGGGTTTCATTAGAGGTGACTTTTGATCCAGTTAGAGATAAAGAACATGCCTCTAAGCAAAGCAAAGTATTCAAATTTGATTTATGTGAAACTATCAAGCAGCAGTTGGGAACCTTAGCTCTTTTCACTTACCTAAGTTGAAGTTTTAGTTGAAGTCCCTAAGTCTTCCGGTGACATGAAAAAAGATTCTTTTGGGTTTTCATCCTCAAGTCGAGCTTGATGTAGGACTTGAGGAAGATACTTTAAAGAATTAATGGAATTACCTTTTTTACTCACTTGTGTTAAATCTTATCTAAAGGTTTAGTTCCTCACACTTGGTCCAATGCAGTCGAATATTTTGAAAAATTATGGAACAATGCAGGCAGGGAAGCACAATCAAGAGTAGGATTAGGATTTGGCATAGTGGGTCCAATCAAGATGAAGATTATTGCCTAGTTGTTACTGACCATTTAGAATCTAATAGGTTCTTCTCACACATACCCAACTCTTATGAGAATGTGAATTTAGAAACTTCAGATGATCTAGATGATCTCCAAGTCAAAGAGGCATCACTAGAGTTTGAAGAGAAGATTCATTCAACAATCAATAAGCTAAAAGAAATCAACCTCGGGACAGAAGAAAATCCTCACCCAACATACATTAGTTATTCGAATGAAGAAGTTTGACTTGGAAGTTTAAAGACTATTTCACATGGAGTTATGAAGAAATGCTTGGATTATCTCCTAATATTGTAGTCTACAAGCTAGCAATAGACCCTAATGTTACCCCTATTAAGTAAACTCCTAGATGTATGTGATTAGAAATTGAACAACATGTCATTTCTGAACTCAAAAAACTGACCGATGTTGGGTTCATCAGGGAAGAAAAATATCCTACCTAGTTAGCTAGTGTCCTCTCAGTTAAGAAAAAGAATGGCCAAATGTGCATTTGCATCAATTTTAGGGACTTAAACATGCCCTAAGGATGAGTTTCCTCTTCCTATGCTAGAATTAAAGGAGGACATTGCCCCATCTCATGCAGTCTTCTCTTTCATGGATGGGTCATCTGGCTATAACCAAATTAAGATATCTTGAAGATGAAAGAAATACTACTTTTTAACCCCGATCAGAATCTTCTGTTATAGTTTCATGCCTTTTGGCCTTAAAAATATTGGTGCTACATACCAATGGGCCATGACTCAGATCTTCAATGAACTCATCCATCATAATTGATGATAGTCAAAAGTCTAGAAAAGGAAGACCACCTCTTTGACTTAATAGTAGTTTTCAAGCGATTAAGATAATATAACCTTAAGATGAATCTCCTGAAGTGTGCATTCAGAGTCGCTTAAAAGAAATTCCTTGGGTTTGTTGTTTGACACCTAAGAATAGAAATAGATTCTAAAAAGATTAAAGATATCTTAGGAATGATACCTCCTAAGAGTTTAACTCAACTCAGATCCTTTCAAGGACGACTGACATATCTAAGATGCTTTATCTCAAACATATCAAGGAGATGTAAGCCCTTCTCAGCACTTGTCAAAAAGGATGCCAAGTTCAAGTGGGATGACATGTGCCAGCATGCGTTTGAAGACATCAAAGAATGCTTGGTGAAGAGTTCTCGCCTATCTGGCCCTTGATCCTTTACTCTGCATTGGGACTCTCTCTCTATGGCCCAAGCTAATGACGAGAGGAAGGAAAGTGCTCTCTACTATCTCAGTCATCGTTTGATCCCTATTAAATAAAACTACCCACCTATTGAGAAACATTTCCTAGCTTTGATCTTTGCATCTTAGATGTTATGGCATTACATGCTTTCTCATAAGGTAAACTTGATCTCAAGAACCAATCCCCCACAGTACCTCATGACACAGCCAATGCTTTCCAGACATTTGGCTCGTTGGTCCATGATACTCTTGCAGTTTGATATCACATTTGTACCCTCCGTACAGTAAAAGGTCAGGCACTAGAAGATTTAATAGCCACTTCCTGTGATTCTTTCTCCTCATGAACAAATCATGAACTTAGGGAGGATAATCGATGGGAGATGTATTTTGATGGTGCTTCTTTTTAAAGGTGAAGCACCATGATTTATCTCCAGGGGTAGAAGGGTATCTTCAATGATGTGATGAGATTCTCATACTATCTTTCCAACCCCACAACAATGAAGTGAGGCTTTGATTGCCTGTTTGGAGTTAGCCATCACTATCAATGTTAAGAGCATCAACATCTTTGGGGATTCTCACTTCATCATCAACCAGATTGCAGGGTCCTACCAGGTCCTCAAACCCATGCTTTATCATTATTATGAGTATACCAAGAAGCTATTGGCCCAGATTCCCAAAGTCACCATCTACAAGGTTCCCCAAGAAGTGAACGCAGCAACATATGCCTTGGCCAAACTTTCCAAATAGTTGGCATGTCTGGAAGATGAGTCCATTTTAATAAGGGTCCAAAATAGATAAGTCTTATCTTTATTAATTCTAAACTCATCGAGAGACTTTCTCTTGAATGGGAGGTTTTCGTTGCCAAAATGGACAAGGACCTGGATTGGAGGCAACTGTTCATAGATTACTTGAACACCGATAAACTACCTCGAGAGATCACAAGCCCATCAGGTGAAACAGGGAGCTCTTTCCTATACTCTTGTTGATAGCACCCTGTACCTCCGATCCTTTGACCATATGTGGTTGCATTATTTAAACAAACACAAAGCTGTATGGCAATTCTCAGGTCTATATAGCTCATTCAATCGAAGATGAAGTCAAAGATCAAAAGACCTGGATACTACTGGCCTTCTATGATCATAGATTTTATGGATGTAGCTAGGAGATTCCATCGTGCACGTGTGGTCCACCAACCACCCAACATTATACCTTACTTTGGCTTCATGGCCATTTGAGTGTTGGGGTACCAAAATTGTAGTGTCGATCCTCTCTCCAAGGGCATTCTAAACACTACTTTTCCAAGTGGTGAAGCCATCCCACTCAGAGGTCACAACTCATCATTTACTTTAATTTTTGGGAACCATATATATAGGTTGGGGTGCCTCTTATATCGATAATGGTACTTCATTCAAAAGCGAAGATCAATAGCTTTTCCGAAGATATATATAGAGATACTCCATAATCTACTACCCAGCTAATGGCTTCATTCAACAAAATTCTCAGATACTAAAGACTTTGATGATAACAAATGAGTGGCATGGTAGTTGGTTGAAGCCTTCACCAAAACTCAACTCTCACCCTATTTTCCTTAGTGTATGGGTATGAAGCTATTCTTCCTTTAAGTTCAACATCACTAAGGATAGCATTGGGTAACAAGATTACTATAGCGAATGCAAAGTTGTGGTTAGAAGAGCTCAAGGTTTGGAGGAAAGTCAAGGCCCTCAAGTTGCAAAAATGATTCAAGCTTAAAATAAGCTGGTCCGTCCTAGGTCTTTTCGAGTAGGAGAACTTGTGTTAGTCCTAAGGAAACCAATTGTTGCCTGTCAAAAGATGAGAGGCAAGTTTGACCCACTTGGGAAGGCCACTATGTCATAGAGAAGGCCTACCAAGGAGGATCGTTTCAGCTTATTGATTGTAAAGGGGTACACCCAATGTTTCTAATTAATGGCCTATATCTAAAGTAATATTACCCATAAAACAAAACTTATTTGAAAATAATTCATTAATAAAAAGAACAAAAATCTCATTCCATTCATCAAATCTTCTCTTCTTTCGAAGTGTTGTTTGTTTATCTTGCGAATCCGTCGTGATATGTTTAGGGTAGGTGTAAGAGTCCCCTAGTCGAATCCTATCCTTCCTTCACAACACAAACACAATCTCCCAATGCTATTAGAATAGTTATAAGAGAACCTTAGAGGCATCCTGTTTCGATAGCATAACTAAATTAGGTGTGAGAGAACCTAAGAGGCATCTTTTCTTAGTGGGAATTCTTGTTGCCATCCGTGGCATCATTTCATAATTCCCTAGAGTATTTTAAGGTAGGTGTAAGAGTCCCCCAGAGGTGTCCTATTCCTTTTAACATGTATACACAACAAACACAAATCTTTTCTCTTGAGCTACTTGATGTGGGAGCAAACCCCTTGTAGCACTCACTCACTAGCTGCTCTAGGTTGAGTTTACATGTTACCTCACTATTATGTTACCCCAATGGTCAGTTATTAGAGGATGTGATTCCCTGTGCTTTGTTCCTAACTTGATCATTACAAACCAAAGAGCATCTTATTAGTAAAGTAGGCTTCACTTCCTAGCCAGTAAGCTATTTCATGTTGACTTCATTTAAGAAGATGTGAGTCCCCATGCTTTTTTCTTGAACTAGACATCATGCTCTAACTAGGTCGAGTAAATTTAAGATTTAGGATAAGTCCCCTAGAGGCTCCTTTCCTCTTGACTACTTTTGAGTTGATCTAAGTCCCCTAGTGGCATTCTCAGTGTCCCTAAGTCGATAGCTCGAGAAGGCAGACTATCCCAGCAATCGGTTCCACTATAAGAGGATGTGAGTCCCCAAGCTTTCTTCCTAGGCTGATTGTTGAAAATCGGCAGATTGGCGATGTTATCTTGGCGGTGACTCACCTGAGTACACCACTCTTGGCAGATATGAGTCCCATGCTTTCTCCTTGTTGGACATATATTGAATTTATGACTAGTCATGTCATTTTCTCTAGGGTGTTGGATTAAGCCTTTATCGACCCCATCCCCTGTGGGCACTCTATTTGGATCAAGTCCTTTGAGACCCCATTTAGACACTACCTGGGTTACGTTTAGATTGGACAGTTCCCCTTTCCTAGTATCTACCCTTGTGTTTAAAAATTTTGTTCAACGGATGCGCAAATTTTCCCTTGGTTCAGTAAATCTGAGATAGGTCTAGGCTGATATAAGCTCCTTCTCAGTTTGATCCCTCACAAATTAATGGGGTCCACGATAAACAACTAAATAACTAAACAAATAAACAAAATTAATTTGCTTGTGGATTAGGATTTAAACCCCCAAAGGGCTCCTTTTCCAAAGCAAGCATCCTATCTTTAGGGCAGTCTTTGCAGAACTCCCTATAGGAATTGCCTGACTACCTGAGTTGAGATAAATCCCCGGGTTGGTACTCACACTGTAGTCACTCTTAGGTTGGGTTCAATCTATTTTTCCACAAGCAGGTTACCCCGACAGTCATTCCACTTTGGAAGATGTAAGACTATGATGCATTCTTTCTAGCATGATTGTCACAAACAGACGGGCAGCCCTAGGTCGAGTTTCAATTTATTGCCCAGAGCAACCGATCACCCCCAGTGGTCTTTTCTAGTGGAAGATGTGAGTCTCTGAGCTTTATTCCCTTCAATTGATCATTGTAAACCTAAAGGCACTCCTTGGGTTGGATAGTACTCCCATCGGCCTGGAAGCTACTCCCTTTGGTTCAATAAATCTGAGATAGGTCTATGCTTCTATAAGCTCTTCCTCAGTCTGATCCATCATAAATCGATGGAATCCATCAAAATAAAAAAAAATCTAAAAATGAAATATAATCTTGACTATTCTTGAGCTGATTTAAGTTCCCTAGTGGCATTCACTCAATAGTCAGCCCTAGGTCGAGTTTGATATGTTACCTAAGGCAACTGATCACCCCAGTGGTTCTTTGGTTCTAGAAGATGTGAGTCCCCATGCTTTCTTCTTAAGATGTGACCATTGTATACCAAAAGGCCTTTTTCCTTGGTTGGTAAGCTACTCCCTTTGAATTGGTAAATCTAAGTTAGGTCTAGGCTTCTGTGGCCCCTACTCAGTGCAGTTCATCGTAAACCTAGGGGATACATCATAATAAAAATAAACAAATTTAAAATTGAAATCAATCTTGACTATCTTTGAGTTGATCTAAGTCCCCAATGGAATTCACTTAATAGTCAGCCTTAGGTTGGGTTCAATCTATTGCCTTACCAATAGATTACCCCAACAATTGGTATCTACTTTGGAGGATGTAAGTCTACTACACTTTCTTCCTAGTACAGCTACTACATATTGAAAGGCATCCCTTTGGCTGGCTAGTTCTACTATATGTATAGTAGACTACCACTTTGGATTGGTAAATCTGAGTTAGGTCTTAGCCTCTATGGCTCTATTCAGTACAACTCATTACAAACCAATATGGTTCATCTTAAAAGTTTCAAACCTAGCAAAAATTTGAAATAAATTCAACCCTCTCCCCTAGTGGGGATCTCTCCTTATTGAGATTCAAATCAAATTCTACCTTTCATCACCTTTTGGATGATTTGAACTTTAGTGGAAGGTTCACACTCTATCTCTTAGTGGATTTCATCCCTCTCTTATGTCTTGGACTTAAGTAGAGCCACATTGCACTAAGCTCTGGATTATGTCATTTCCTTGGGTTAGGGATAGATATTTTCTATTAGCTTGTGATTTTTCAGTGTTGTTGATCATTTTGGTCAACACCAATATGTTCGGTGTTCCTTGTTAGTCACACTGCACCTATCGGGCACCCTTTGTTGACCTCATTTTTAGAATGAGCTCTCAACACCTCCATCTTAGGCTTAGGATTCTCTTAGACTTTAAGAGTTCCTTAGTCTTAAGACACATCTATTGATTAGGTGGACACTCTCCTATCCCTAGAAGACTTATAAGAGTTAGCCATAGGAATAGGTCATGTCTTAGGGTATTAGGAAAATCTCCTACCCTTTAGCTTAAACCATTCCTCAGTTTCTTTCTTCAAGTCAAATGCCAAATCAATTCTATTTGATTTTCTCCTAACTCAAATCAATTCCATAATTTAAATCCATGATTGAAACCCATGATTAAAATCCATTAAAAATTCCTAAGATAAGTCCTTAACTCTTCTTTAAGGACTTAACCAAAATTATGATCTAAACCTGTTCAAACCTTTGAGATTTTCTTATGATCCATTTATATTCTCATTTATATTCTCATATATAAATGAAATATGAATTCAAACTCATCCAATAAAATTCAAAATTCCAAATCAATTCATGAAAATTTTATTAAGTTCCTTTAATTTTTCATTAAAGGACTCACACAAAATCAACCCTAAACCTTGATCAAACCTATTCAAATTCATGGGATTTTCTCAAAATAATTTATATCCTCATTTTTATACTCATATATAAATGAAATATAAATATAACTCAATCAAATCAAACCCTAAAATTAAATTCCAAATTTAAAATGCTTGAAATTCCCTTAAATCACTTAATTTTTTCATTAATGGATTTAACCAAAACTTTGATCAAACCACTTCAAACTCATGAGATTTTCTCCAATTATATTTGTATTCTCATTTATGTTCTCATATATAAATGAAATATAAATATAAATCAATCAAATTCAACTCAGACAAATTAAATTTCAAATTAAAAATTTCTTTAAATCCTTTATATTCCCTTTAATGGATTTAACCCAGATCATGATTAAACTCTTTCAAATTCTTGAAATTTTCTAATGATCAATTTATATTCTCATTTATATTCACATATATAAATGAAATATAAATTCAAATAATCAAAACCAACTCCAAAAAATCAAACTCAAATCCATTCAAAATTAAATCTAAGCCTTTCAAGTAAAAATCTTGAACTTAGCCAAATTAATTCAAATCAAGCCGAACTCTTGATTTTCTCTCAGTTCAATCAATCCTACAATCATGAGCTCATATATAAATCCAAACTTCAATCAAAACCCAAATCAAAATCAAACCCAAAACCCCTTCATATTCTTCCTTTGAATATGAAATTTTCAAATGGATCAAAATCCATTTGACTTCAAACCTCTTGTAAATGAATTTATATTTCAATCATAAGTCCATATACAAGATCAATCAACTTCAAATCAAGCTTTGACCAATTTGGCCTTAGGCTCACTTGACCCAAAGTGACCTAAAGTATTATGAGCCAACTTTTGATCCTAACCAAATTGGATTGAACCATACTCATATATCCCTCTCATCATGATCAACAATCATCATGGGATGATCAATCAATCAAATTGGGTCAAACCAAGTCAAACCTAAGGGTTGACCAAGTCAACACTTAACCTAAAATGAAACATAACATAGACAAATTCCATTATAGGCCAAATTGATTGAAACCATTGATCCAAGTTCACTCTTGACCTATGTTTGAACTTGACCAAGCCAACATTTGAGCCTAGCCTAGCCCAATTGGCCCACTTGACCCAAGTTGACCTAAGCCAAAATGTGTCAAAACTTGATCTAAGCCAAATTGATTAAACCAATGGGTCAAGTCCATCCCAAATCACTTGTGGAACTTACCAAAGCCTCAATTGGCCAACTAGACCCAACCTAGCCCAATTGACCTTAGACCCAACATGAACGAAAAAGGTCATGTTGAGCCAAAATTGAACCTAACCCAAATTGTTTGGAAACAAAGATACCAATCTGCTACGTATGACCAACCAAACCTAAACCTACCCTGAACCTAACCCAAATAGGTCAAATGGGTCAACAGTCAACTTGACCCATTTGACCTAAATGAGTCATATGAGCCAAAACCAAATATATACCAAATTGAACCAAACCAAAGGTAGCAAAATATTTCAAATGATCATATGAACTTGACCCAACCCTAGGTTTGACCCAATTTGACCTATTAGTCAACTTGACTCAAGTTGACCCATTTTGACCTAAATGGGTCAACATGAGCCAAACCCTATCAAATGGATTCCAAATACATTGAAACTTGGCCCAACCTATTTTCTCAGCATACTAAACATACCCAATTTGAAAAAAAGCAAATGACCATTATAGGCCATAGAACAAATTTTGGCACAGCCCATGGGTATTTTGGTCATACACACATCACAATCACTTGAGGCTCTCCTAAAAGCTCAAGAGGACTTAGTGATGAGCGGTGCACCCAACCCAATGGGTTTGGGTCAACCCATTTGGCTCGTCGACTAAACCTGACCCCATAACATGAAATTCAAATTTCAAATTCCTCCCTAAGCTCAAACCCGACCCCATAACATGAAATTGAAATTTTCACTCCTCTGGCCAAACCGACCATGTGCATTGCTCTAACAACTCAAACAACCCATCCCATATTATCAATTGGATTAAAATGGCAAGATCATTGCCGACCATCTGATTGCCATAGGGTCAGAGATATAATACCCATAATCCACTAAAATTTGAATTGATTCATACTCGATTGGAACCTACAAAGCCTTAATAACCACCTCAGAGCTTTCCCGAGGTCCCTAGAGAGGATTTAGATTTCCCATTCTTCAATTTTGTACAGTGTAAAATAAGGGAGGTCCATTGAATTCTCAACTTCCTCTACACTCAATCTCCTTTCAATTCCTCTTGCACATCTAGGAGCTAAGTCGGGCACACTCTCACGAGTTCTAGAGGCAAGGGAGAGTTCAATTCACTCAAAGCCATAAAGAGAGTGAAGAGGAGTTAGTCCTTAGAGATCTACACTCAACCTCAAGTGCTCAAAACTTCAGTAAAGCTTTGTCTCAACCAGACAAAGCTGCACCAAGAGAATCGAGTGCTGGTGATCACCTCAAGTGAGGTTAGTGATTTTTGAGCTTAATTCTCATAGGTGTTGGTCCTTTATGAAGTGAACTTCAATCTCATAGAATCTTAGCTATTTGATGTGTGGGTAATTGCATGATGAAGGTGTGGGCTAAATTTTAGCCTAATTTGAGCTCAATCAAGCTCGGATCAAAGCTTAGAAGGTGGACAGATCTCATTCTTCCTAAGCTTTAGCAGGGATGAATCTTTGGTCATCCGTTTGCGCTATTTGGATGGATGATAGAGATTATTAGGCACATTTAAGAAATCCCTTTTCTATTTTAAGCCGCAGGTTAATCCTCACTTATCTGATCTTTGACCAGATGGCTAAGGATAAAAGTGAGTGCACCACCACCATCCCCCTGATTTGATAACTTAAGAAAAAGGCTCACAGTGTGACACATGTAAAGCATGCTGACCGCCATCACCATGCGTCGTGCCGTGAGCCAGAGGTTAATTAGGGATTAATAAAATGCTTAATTAATTCATAAATTACTTAGAGAACTTTAAAAAATCATAACTCCTTCTAGAAAAATTAGAAAAGTATAAGAAAAAAACTATGGATAGATAATTTCATCTATAATATTTTAAAAATGTTTTCAGTGGATTTTGAATTCCCCTTTTCTCTGAATTTGGGTTTCTTTGGGAATGTTAATTAGCTAATTACTTTCTAATTAAGTCATCAATTGATCTCAAATTTCTATGGTTCACTTTAGGGGATAACCTCTGCCTCCCCTAATTTTCTTGAGATTTATTGAGGCCTTTTTAATTGGGAAAATTGTTAGCTCATTCTCTAATTACCCCCTTCATATAATTAAGGGTAATTAAGGTATGATTAGTGGATTTACCCTATGATTAAGTTTGATTAAGGTCAGATCCAGTGAGTAGGGGGTTTTATGGAATGATTTTAGGGCATTTCCCCTATGTTATTCCCTAAACCCTCTTTTTATTTCCTTAATCCCTTCTCAATTAAGGGTTAATTCATTAATTATTCCTTTAAACAATTTTCAAAATTCTAAAAAAGTTTTCAGAACTTAATTAATCTACCTTGGGTAGATTCTTAGGTGTTTCATAGCCTAAGTCTAATTAAGGAAATTGAAACCTCTTTCATAAGTGTGAAAGGGTGTTTTAAAAGTACTTAAGCTAAACCCCTTTACTTAATTCACTTTTAATTGTGAGCTAAATTGCATTAGGCCTTTTCATTATTAGGTGCATTGCAAATTTAAATACCTTATGGATTTTTTGTCATCTCATTGGCTCATAATTACTTTTAATTTTTCTAAGGTGGTGTAGGTAAGGGTTAATTAAGCCACTTAATTCATACTCTAACTGACTCAACACTTAAAAATGGATTTAATTATCTAAAAATTAAACAAAAATTCAAAGCACATGTGGGAATGGGTTAGGAATAGCAAACTCATCTTACCTTTTCAAAATTAAATCAAACTTCAAACTAACAAAAATCATTTTGAAATTCACTTTGATTTATTCTAAATTTTCTTATTCTTTAAGAATGTCTTTAGGATTTAAGTAAGGTGAGTTTGTCTACATGATTACATTGCTTTAGATCTTTCCCAACATGTTAAGTTGTATTCCATGTGATTCATGCATTCATAATTTCATGTTTGAAAATTTTAAAATGAAATTGTTTACTTTATGTCAAATGTGCATGTGTTGGCTAAAGTAAAATATGAGTGGCTATTATCACTACTAAATTTAAAGTATTTTCAAAACCTATAAATGAAACATCAAATATGAAAGTGTGCTATGCATATCTTAATTATTAGCTTGCATGTAATGAATTAAAAATTAATGTTTAATGTAGCCTTTCCTTCCTTTCTTATGTTAGCATAGTTTTGAATAAGGATTGGTAAGATGTAGGGTTCATTTGAAAAGAACCCAACACTTTGTATGCCATCATCTAAGAAGGATTGCCTATACTTGCATGAATAAAATGCATAAACAAAATGAAACTATTAAATAATTTTTGCATCTTCCTTTCCCACTTCATTTCTTTTATATGCATGTTAGTACTTAAGAAAAGTGGTATATTAGTCTGGAAAACCCTGAGGTTGCGAGGCTTTAAGTAGCCCTAAGTAGGTCTTGTACCTTACACCTCTGGTTAACAATGACACTTTACTCATTTATGCCTTTTTTACTTTCATGCATATATGTGAAATTTTGGATAAGGAAAATATTCTCTACTTAAGAAAAATCATGCATTTAACTTCTAAATTTTCTCAAATGGATTACTTAGCATGCAACATAAAGTGTGTTAACTCTTCTCATTTGCATGTATAGATATGCTTAGGTTCCATCCATATGCATGTTATATATATTGGGAAAGAATTGAAGTAATGTGTGTTATGTAAATTTTGATTCATTTTTCTTAATCTTAAAATGCCTTTCATTTTAGATAGGATTTGTTTAGAGTTGATCTAAACCTAGGATTAATTAAAAAGACATAATCAAAACATTTACCTAAATGAGATTAAAATGTGAACTTACCTTAGAAATTACTTTAGGATTAGATAAGGAAAGAGAAGTCCTCTTCTCTTTCCCTCTATTAATAACTTAGTAATTAATTGTAAGTTTCACTTAAACTAAATTAAAATATGAAATAAAAATAATCAAAAATACTTAAACAACTTAAATGAAACCCTCCTCTAAGTTGAACATGTCTTCACGCTTAGAAAATTTGAACCTAAAGTCCTAAGCTAAGCATACCACACAAACCTTCAAAGCACACACATTAGCCTAAGTCACCACTTCTAGCATTAGGTTAGGTCGGTGCATGGTTTGATGTTATGTTATGTTTTATGATGACTTTTTTAGGCTGGATGTTAGGGTGTATGCTCGTAGAATGAATGGTAGGATGTGCTTAGTCTAACTATTCTTTTCTTTAGGGGATTATGCTAAAGGGGCACTATCATAAATAAAAATATAAATGCTTCTTGCTTGCACGTGCTCATACCCCTTAATCCATAGGCCAGGTGGACTTAGTCACTCATGTGTGGGGTGATAAGTCCAATATACATACTTGGAATTTGTGTAACTAACCCTTTATTTTTGTAGGTGTTAGCTAGATTTTCTTCTTTTCCTTTTCATGTAAAAATTTGTATATTTAGGATTTTTGAATGGTTTGTTATGGGGGGTTAGGATGAGCATTGGTCATAAGATCCCATCTTATGCACCATGTGAAGCCTTGGAGCATCTACCATTCATCCATCCAAAGGAAGATCCAAAGAAGGAAGAAGATAAAGAAAGAAAGAAAGAAAGAAGAAAGAAGAAAGAAGAATAATGGTTGAAGACCCCCATAACAATGAATGCCTTTGTTTAAATTGTAATTTAATCCATTTGTAATCCGGGTTGTATAAGGGTAGAGCTCGACTACCCACATTTGTTATTTTTGGGTTTGTGTGGTGGTGCCCGACCACAAACAACCATTTATTCTTTTTACGATTAGCATTATAAATTATTTGAATAATTTGTTTAGCTTTTGCATTAAGTGGCATGCTTTTTTTAATTTATTCCTTGCTTTATGTATGGCCTGGATGTGGATTAGGCTCTTTAGGAAAAAATAAATCTTTTACCCAACCTAACAACTTAAATAAAAATTAAACAACTTATAACCTCACTTAAAGCTTAGGATTAAAATCAAGATAAAAGAATTAGAAATCCCTTAGCTGGATGAGCATTTCTTTATAATATCATGCACAAATGCATCTTATTTCACTCTTGATTGTAGGGCCTCCACCTTTGCCAGAGAACCTGACTTGACCTTTGAGGGCTGTGGTGGAAACTCACCTCCTAAACTTCTCGCTAATTTTGTCCAATAATTTGATTTCTCATGCATTAGTCATAAAAATCCTATTAACTTGAGTCAAAATGATTGTCTAAAAAAGAAAATAAAATGAAATTTGAATTACATTATATTTAGGTCATTTGAAGCATGTCCCTTTACATGATCTAGTCTCTTTAGGGAGTGAATTTAAGGACTTAACTTCTTTCTAAATAATAATAGCCCAGCTATCTTGCATAAGCATAAAGACTTGCCTACATGTATTTAAAATCATAGGAGAAGTTAGTTGGCGGCCACCCCAGGGTGTAAGTCCAAGCTGTTGGGTGGTTTGTCCTCTCTTGTGGAGACAAACCAATTACCCATTTTCTGCCTTAGATTTAGGTTATGCTTCTGGTCCTCGCCGAAGCTCCCTAGATTTAGGTTCTGAGGTTACTTTTCATTCAACATACCCAAATTTGAAAATGAACATCTTCATTCAACATACCTAAATTTATTGAATGAAGGTTTCATTTCCAAATAAAATCATTTCATAAAATTGAAACTCAACTCAATATATCTCGCATATGTGGATGTTGGAGTTTCTTCCTTTTCAAAAGCACATATTTGAAAATGAGAGTCCTCATTCGATATACCAAAATTTATTGAATCAAGATCTCATTTCCAAATAAAGTCATATCATAAAATTGAAACTCTACACAATATATTCCATATATAATAGAGTTGGAGTTTCTTTCTTTTTTTTAAATAGCACAAATTTGAAAAATAAGCATATTCATTCAATATATTTAAATTTGTTGAATGGAGGTTTCATTTTCAAATAAAATCACATCATTTGAAACTCCACTCAACACATTCCACATGTGTTAAGTTGGAATTTCCTTCTTTTAAAAAAAGAAATAATCACACACAAAAATTTCATCTTTGAAAAATAAAATATGATTGACTTCCATTTTACCTACCCAAATTTGTTAAATGGAAATCTCTTCTGCGAAAATCATGAAAATCAAAATACATTGGAATTCCATTTGATATACCCAAATTTGTTAAATGAGAGTTTCATTTTTCAGAAAGAAAATTAAAAATAAATTGGATTCTACTTAACACACCATATTTTTTAAATAGAAATCCCCCCTTATAACACAAATCAAAACAAAAATAAAACACATTTGGGATTTATTTAGCATACACAAATTTTCTAAGTAAAAATCTCATTTTCAAAACCAAAACAAAAATCAAACACATTTGGGCTTTATTTAGCATACACAAATTTGCTAAGTAAAGATCCCATTTTTAAAAATCAAAACAAAAATCAAACACATTTGGGCTTTATTTAACATACACAAATTTGCTAAGTAAAGATCCCATTTTCAAAATCAAAATAAAAATTAAATATATTTGGGCTTTATTTAGCATACACAAATTTGCTAAGTAAAGATTCTATTTCTAAATTCACACATGATTAAAATCATGGGCAAACAAGCAAAAAGAAAATTATTTTCAAACATCTCATTTAGCATACCCAAATTTGCTAAATGAGTAATCCCAAAATCAAATCTAAAATAAAATCAATTGACCCTCTATTTAACATACTCAAATTTGTTAAATAAAAGGTCCCCAAACATAAAATCAAATTCAAATATGAATCAATGGAAGCATCAAAAGTCTCTCCAAAAAATTTGAACCCATTCAACAAATACAAATTTGTTGAATGTGGATTCTAAACTTAAATGAACTCAAAATCTCTCCTCCAATTTATTCAAAATATCTCCTAAATTCAATGAGCCCCACTTAACATATTCAAATTATTGAGTGTGGGTTCAAACTCTAAATAAAATTTAAAAAGTTAGCAGAATATCATGGTAGAAAATCTGATTTGAGTTTGTTTTCAACAATTACAGAGTTCTAGTTTTGTTTCAACTCAGTCTAGTCAGCTTTTCTTAGTGCAGTACAGTACATATGGATTCATAGAAGTATGTGTTCACCTTGCCCTTTGGGATGGATTTGGCCTTGGATTGGGCCAACCTCCCCCAAACTGATTTTGCTCATGCATGAAGTTAAAATCCCCATTCTCCATCCATATTATCTCAATTCCTCTATTTAGTCAACATGGATTTTCTCAACAAACAACCATTTTTAGCAATGTTCCAAAGCTTCCAATCACCCATGGACAACCATGGTTGACTTCTCCATCCAAGCCCTTATCCATGCATAAAGAGAAGAAAGAAGCCCTCTCTTCATTCCATGCATTCCAAGGAATTCTAGATAGATAGATAGATAGAGAGAGAGAGAGAGAGAGAGAGAGAGAGAGAGAGAGAGAGAGAGAGAGAGAGGAGCTCAACCAATCCTTTCCATAGATATCCTAGATTCTAGTTGTTCCCCACCAATGGCAAAGCTCACAACCAACTTTCAAAACCAAGGAAATTGAGTTCCTCAAGAAGATTTGAATCTTTCTACATGTTTTAAGGGAGAAGAGGGGTGAGATTAATTGTTCACCCAGAGGAGTGAGATCAATTGTTCAACCAGGTGCCCCGATGCCACGAGTAGGGAATTGATCAAACCTGACAACAGGTAGTGTCCAAATGGTGTCCATGGTGTTTAGTGGGGAATCAACTTGATATTTTCCTTTGGGAGGTTTCTTTCAACCCAACGAAGCTCCCTGATTCATCAAAATCACCAAAAATTGCCTCTGATAAGATAATTTCTAAATCCCTTAGCCAAAAGATAGGTGTTGATGCTTTATGAAACAAAAATTGCTTAAATTTAAGATTTAATCATAAGAATCATCTCTCCTCATCATTTACAAGATAAATAAACAAAAAAATGATTAAAATTTCTAGCGATGATCACTAGAAATTAAGCCGGATGAGGCGAAACTCACCGTTCTTGTCATCACTTCACCGGTTAGTAGAAAGTTGAAGCAGCAGCCACCCAATCCTATTTAAATAGAATGGATGACTGAGATTAAAAGCTTATTAGGATTTAATTTAATCCCTTAAATTGACAAATTTAATTTGGACTTAAGCTCTCATTAACTAAATGGTTGCTGGTTCAACTAATTATGATTATTTAGAGCCTAATTAATTTATTTCAAGTTATTTTAAATTTAATTTCAAATCAGCCCTCTTTTTCAAAATAATTTCTTTCCTTTCTCCAATTTAACATAATTTAGGAAACTTTAAGGGAGGTCAGCCACTATGCCTCAAATTTAATAAATTCATATATTATTTAAACTTTCAATAAGAATATAAAAAAATCAGCTTTGATTTAAATTAATTCATGCATTATTTTAGGAAACCTCTTTGGCAAAAATTTTTAAAGTGATATTCCATGGATTTATTTTATTCAAAACTCCCACCTTCATGTATAAACATCCCTGGCTGAATTTCTTATGGGAATTCCTCCATTCTTAGCATTGAATCACATAGCATACAATCCATATTGGGTTTAAACAAATTTGTAAAGGAGCCCATGGAAGATCTCTTTGGCCGATCCCCTCTCTTTTGAATTTGAAATTCAAATTGATACCTAATCAATTTTTATCTCATTGGATTAGTTTTTGGCTGACCTTAGACTCCTCCCTCATCTATTTAAGAGCCTTGTTTCAACTTGAAAAAGGTTCCAAAAAATTAAAAATTCTTTCTTGCTCTCTTGCTCTCTTGCTCACCCTTAGCTGATTCTTGCTAAAACATCTCTTAGAGATTTTTTGTGATTCAAGTGCAATAATTACTCATTATTCTTCTATTTCTCCCGGACCTTTATTTGGCTTAAAGATTGATTCGGAAAAATGAAGGTTTGGTGTGTTTCCACCCTTGGCCGGAAACATCAATTCCTTGGAGTTCATTTTCTATGGTGTTAAGTTCTTAAACTTCTTTTATTTCTTCTTGGCTTTCGAGTTTATAAGGTTATGTAAATTTTTATGTGTTCATTCATGACATAATCTTTAGATTTTGTTTGGCCAAGAATAATGATAAGAATATCAATTTGTGTGGACTTAACTACCTGATAATCTTTTGACTTCTTGTGTGGCCTAAAGCTAACATAAGGAAATCACTTTATTTTATACTTAATCATTAAATATTCCTTGTATTTCTTGTTTAGTTGAAGTCTCTTTTAAAGGCTATTAATTTCTTAAGTGCTTAATCATTTTAATATTCATTGTTTATCCCTTTGGCTTAAAGTTTAATATAGGTTGGTTAAATTTGATTGTGCTTAAAATCTTATTTCATCTCTTTCTTCATTTGGCAGACCACACTACATCTTGCATAAATTATTTTGTGCTTGTTGATTATTTGTATTCAATTAGTTTATGCATATGTTACCTGATAGCTTTCATGTCATATAATTCAAATCCTTATTGAAGTGATTGTTTAGTTGTTCCAATTGCACATACATTTATCATTTGAATAAAAGTTAGCTTGTGTGAAAAGGAATTCAAAGTGAAGTTTTTGGTGATTGCTTTTAGTTTGGATTTCAAATTCATTCAACAAAATCATTTCAAATTTTTTAAAGATTATTCAAGCAATATTGAGTTACTTAATTCAATTAAATATTTAATTGAAGATCTTGTTTTAATTTCATTTAAAATTAAAGTGAGATATTTTTTTCATTAATATTTAATTGCTTTAATATTAGTATAGATTGGGTTGTGAGCAAAAATATTTTAAAATTGAGAGTTATACTTGTATCTTTCTCTTCGGCTTGTCTTCTTATTAGGTTGTACTTGGTCGTTAAGGAGAGTGTGTGTTGGGTTGTGCTTGCCCATTAAGAAGAGTATATGTTGGGTTATACTTTCCCGTAAAGGGGAGTATAAGAGATTTATTGTAATCTTAACTTTAGTTTAGTGAATTACAAGCCCATGTGGCTAGGCATTGACATAGGCCAGTTTTTGGGGTTTATTCGAACCACATAAAATTCTCTATATTCTCTTTCTTTACTTTTTAGCACCTTACATTTATGTTATTACATTTTTTTTGTTGCTTCATTTAACTAAAGAATTATTATTAAATATTTAAGTCTTCTACAAAAGATAAAATTAAATTTTTTGAAATTCTTTTTCAAAAAACACTCTCCTTCCTCATCCTCTTGGATGCTATAGTTAAGTAATAAAGTGCCACTCTATGACCAATCCTATTTTATAGCCATGATAACCTATCTGAGGAGCACAATCTATGCTCTAGAAAGCTCTCTCTAGTAGGATCTCAATGCTCTAAGTCTTTGCTTGAGATCTTAGTGAACTGGGGAGACTTGATGTCAAGTAGTGCTAAATGAAGTCTCTATAATAGTTATTGTATCTAAAAAAATCTCCTGATAAGTAGTGCATAATGAGAATAATCCAAACTCAACATCTTGTATAGGGATTTCCAAAGTTGTAGCTCTCTTATTTCAAGACCCAAGGCAACAACACAATCTAATAAAAAATTTGCTTCGACACAGAAGCTAGAAAGCTCAGGTAAAACTTCTAAGTTAGTGCTTAGTAGAAATTGGAAGAGTCACAATGTAGTGGATTTGAAGGCCTAAGGCATATCCTGGAGACAAACTATGAGATCTCTAGACCAAATAATTACCTCTAAGTTGTATAACTTGAACTGGGAATAGGGTGGTTTTCTACATAAGAGTTAACATATGAGACATTATCTAAGGTGACACTCACTATCACCCAAGTTGAGTCTGATAAGAGTGGCTCATGGTTAGTCATCAAAGTGTCAGATTCCTCTATATATGGGTCCTCTCCAATATACACATGCTCACTGCTAACATGATGAGTAGACACTGGGGAAGCCGCATTAGTATCCATCGATAATACTAGGACATCACTCTCCATCTATCCTATTAGTGGCTCAATTGCTACTAATGAGATGGGAATATAAGTAGAGTCATTTGTCCTTGCTATTTCAATATCATAACCAGCTGATAAATGACTATGAATATCTCTATCATAGCTCTCTTGAATGGTTAAAGCCTCTCATCATTGCTTCCTATTGGCTCTGCTCATCTGATGATCTCTTAGAAGCATGAGTCACATGTTGGAGGAGATGCAAATATCATGCCAATCTAGAAGCCAAGCTCCAAGAAGGAAGAGAAGGTATATCAGATCCACAGTAACCATAGGTGACTAATTACTGTGTAAGTCTCTTATGGGGCCACATAGAAAGCAAAATCAGTCACTAGGTGAAGTGAGAAAGCTCATGTCATAGAATCTACTACTAAATGAATAGATAGTGAAGTGTCCCCAAGGAATGTGTATCTACTATGTTCAGTATCTGTGGTAGTTCATATATAGATGTAGCCCGAGTAAATCCATATTGTTTAGCCACTCTATTAGGATTGTATCCCTCCAAGATCATAGACTCATGTTGTCGGTAACAAAGTTATGTAGGTTTCAGCCCAATAAGGTATTCTGCTATGCATCTATATCCTAGTATTGATAATAATAAGAGTGTCTCTCTATCAGTAAGAAAAAATGTGAATCTCTATCTCAAGCTATGAATAGACAGGCTATGAAAGGATGATCTATGAATGATCTAAAAATGATCCATCATGCATGATGGAGCAAACATGAAAGTTTAGATTTGATCTTTATCTAAGGCAACTATAGCCCTACTCAACTACATAATAAGAAGGAATTGGTACTCTCTGAAGTAGAGTGATGTCTCAAGATAACTAAATTCTCTTGAAATATGTGCATGAATCTATCCATGTAAGTAGTGCCAAGGAGCATATACATCATATCATCATGAGTTAGCCATAATGCCCACTTTGCCTAATCCATGATATAGGTAGGCTAACGATTCATATGCTAGTGCTATCCTCTTGCCATGACCAAGCAAACTAGCCATCAAAAGAGTGAAAGGATGAAAAGGTCTATTATGAACCAAAAATACAAAATAGCATAGTCAAGTGGCAATGAAGGCCACTAAAGATAGCTCCTCATCAATGTTCCGTTCTAAGAGACATCAGAAACTAGCACTTTCTTTAGGCTCAAATCTGGCACTGAAAGACTTTGCAAATGAATATGAAATCCCATGTCAAATAGATCATCCAATTGTGTAGAATGAGGTGAACATACTATTGAATTAAAGAAACTCTCAGACCATGTATCTAGAGTAATTATTCCCCATCACCTACGACCTAATCTCCACTCTCTGAATAGTCTTTGATAGTGAGCTAGAACACGATAGAGACCTAAATAATATACATAACTACCTCTCCTATGTTGACTAGCTGGCTGACACTAAAAGAGCTCTTGATGTGGAGGAATGCACTCCTCATAAGGAATTCCTATAATAGGGAGGCCTATTATATCTTGCATGTCTGCCAACGTGACTGTCATTTTCTATGGGCCAATCCAATAGATATTGGTGGTCCTATCTTAATATTCTACAATTCTCCAAATCTAAGTAAATGGAGATGATTGTAATTAAAAAGTGATGCATAAATTGCATAATATATGTCAACTCTTCTGAAGATGTCACCATGCATTTGTAGATGATGGTGTGACAAGTACATGTAAGCATTGACAATTGACAACGATGTGCCAAACACTAACTTTGGATTTTAATCTTCTACCTCATGATGTATTACGTGATAACCCAAAAGCCTAACTGGGCTTGTAGAAGGAGCAATATTTATAACTTGTTGAAGTACATCCTAATCCTCAATGGTAAGGTGATATGCAACCCGCTCTAAAGGAACATCATGATTGTGTCTTAACTTTAAATTGATCACCTAAATAGAATGATCATGACCAGATAGAAGTTCTAAATCAAGAGGTAGAATGCATGATGATCGGTAAATGAATCCTCAAAATATCCCTACCTATTAACATATCCAAATGTCATGATAGCCAATCCTATAATCTGACTGAATAATGTGGATCATGGGCTTCAATAGTGGCTCTTATCTGTTCCTCAGTGGGCTCAATAGGAGGCATATCATCTAGCCTTTTCTAGGAAAATATTATAGCCAATATATAGTAAATCTAGATAAGAGAAGCATATAAATTTTATAAACATTATAAAAAGCAATAATCTCTAAATTTGTAAATGAGCTGCACTTGTTGGGTTTGATTCAGTCTTCTCTAATTTCACAAAAGCTAAATTTTATTTAGATTTAATCCTCTTTTTAACATATTACATATAGATTTATATTTTAACCCACCCTTGTGAGGTATGTTGGTTATATTTAGACTAAAATCCTGTCCATATGGACATGTTGGATTTAAGTTTAGGTTTAGATCCAACCATTTTGGATATGTTAGATCTAAGGTTTGGATTTAGATTTGATCCTTTTTGAGCATAGTGGAATCTAAATTTAAGTTTTAGATGCAGCCCCTTTTGGACATGATGGATTCTAAATTTTGATTTAGATCCAACCATGTTTGGCCATGATGGAATCTAAATTTAAGTTTAGATCTATCCCCTTTGGGCATGATGGAATCTAAATTTAGGTTTAGATTAAGTCCCTTTGGGTATGATGGATCTGATCTAGTTCTTCTCGGCATGATGGATCTTGGTTTAAATTTTGATCCAACCTCTTTAAGCAAGATGGATCTGATCTAGCCCCTTTGGGTATGATGAATCTCAGTTTAGGATAACTTTGATTAGAAAGAGTTTCTCTTTGATGGAGAATTTTTCTTATCTTACAAGGCTTATAAAATTGTCTCTATTGATAGGGGAATTTTTCTTTGGGATAAAAATATTCTTCTTATACTTAAGCAAAGTGTATCTTTTCAGTTGATCAATTTAGATTTGATTTTGATTTATGCATTTATAAATCATATCACCTTTAATAGTTATGCATAATATCTCTTGAGATATTGTCCATTTATAGGGGGTATAAGTCTTATCCCTTCTACATCAATGAGCTGATAAGCTCTCCCTTCGTATACTTTTTCAATGATATATGGTCCTTCTCAATTTAGGTCAAACTGTGCACTGGCACATTGATGTGGAATGATACACCTTTTGTGCACCACTACTAGTTCACCTGCTTTAAAGCTTCTTAGGTGAACCATGCAGTCATGAGCTTAGGTCATCCTTGCTCTATATATTTCTAGATTTTGTTGGGTACATAATCGAGTTTCATTTAGAGCTTCAAGCTCTTTGAGTCATATTCAAACACTTTCCTTCATTATAAGTCTATTGTAAACTACTATATGGAGTGAAAGCAGCTCTACTTTAAAAAAAAATATTATTTCTAATCTGAATACTAAAGAGTACGGTGTTGCTTATGTACTAGTTTTGTATGTAGTATGATATGATGACAAGAATTTTATTGATTTATCATGCTATTTCATTTTATTTTTAGAGAGAATTTTCTTGAGAAGTTTAACCAACGTATTATTAAATTCTTCTACGAGTCCAATGGTTCTTGGATTATATATTGAAGAATATCACCAACCTATTTTGTATTTCTCAATGAAGCGATAGATTTTGGAATTCGAGTGCCATTATTATATTTAATTTTTTGAGGAACTCTGAATCGGTAGACAATTTGGCGGCTAAAATGAAATGATAACCTCTAGATGATGGAGGATCTATTAGGCCAATTATATTTGGTTCCCCAACTTTCAAATGGCTAAGATGCCACTATTGGATGTAAGTGATTAGGTGACAATGCAACATGTCTGCATATATTTAACACTGATAACATCTTTTGGAAGTTCAATGTAGTCTTGAGCCATATTGGGTCAATAATATCTCATTCATTTGATTTTATTTTTATTTTAGCATTGGATTAGTGTACTCTGCACAACCCTTCATGGACTTCAGCCATCATCATCTTTGCTTCATCTAGTCCTAGACATCACAATTATATTTGGTCAAATGAGCGCTGATATAATGTATCATTCACATGAGCATATCATAACACTCTTTGTGAAATTTAATGAGCCTTTGATTTATCCATTGGCAATCTGCCACCTTTAAGATAGGTGATGAATGGTTCTCATTAATCATCGTCTTCTATTATCATTGAAATCTCTCAATTTTTTAGCTTTAAAGGCTTGTAGGAGGGTTGGTGACAATGCTAGCTTTCTTTGGACTATTATTATAATTGGCTTTCCCTCAGGTTCTATCATTTCTTTAGCCAATTTAACTAATATGTCAACTTTTCCATTATCCTGACATGACACCTTTATAATTATTACTTCAAGAATTTATTTGAAAAGGTCCAAGATATGCTTATGATAAAGCACCATTTCAAGCTTATTTATCTTGAAAGTTCCAATTATTTGTCAAATTATGAGTTGAGAATCTCCATAAATATGAAGATTCTTAATTCTCATGTTAATTAATAGCTCTAGACCCATGATTAATTCTTCATATTCAACTTCATTGTTGGTTTGAGGTTCGATCAGACTATATGAATATCAGAGAAAACCACCTTTCAGTATCTCAAATATTAAGCCATTTTTGACTTGTAGTGTAGGTAAACTAGGCAGTTTAGTTAGCTTTATTAATGAAGCCCCATAAAAGTAGATATCTCATTCTAATGATTATTGAGCTTCTTCCACTTTGAAGATTAATTTATCAGGTAATTCATCGTTGTATGGAGAGTTTATCGATAAGGGATGAGTGGCTAGAAAGTTCCCTTTTATAGTGTTTTATGAGACATATGTTATATCAAATTGAAGTAATAGGATTGACCATTTAGCTAAGCGACCAGTTAAGGTAGGTCTAGTAATTAAGAATTTAACAACACCGACTTTAGATATCAAAGTTATTTTATGTGATACCATATAGTGCCACAGTTTCTAAGTAGCAAGTATTAATGCTAAACAATACTTCTCAATAGGAGAATATCTTATTTTAGCTCCTATCAGATGTCGAATTATAAAGTATGAGGCATTTTTTCCTTTTTTTATTATTTTGAGCTAACAAAGCCCCTAATGATTTTTATAAGGCTAGTGTATAAAATATTAATGGCTTCCCCATTTATGGTGCAACAAAAATTAGGAGATTTAACAAATATTATTTTATCCTATCAAATGCTTCTTGATAATCATCTTCTCATATAAAAGTTGCATCTTTTTTCATCAATCAAGCAAAGGTTAACCTCTCCTAGAAAGGTTAGAAATGAACCTTCTAACATAAGCCAATTTGCCTTGTAGTGAATGTAGTTGTTTCAAGATCTTAGGAGATGGCATTTATATTATTGCTTTTATTTTAAAGAGAACAATATAAATCCCTCTATGGCACACAATAAAGCCTAAGAATGTTTCAGAAGTCACACCAAAAGCACATTTTAACAGATTCATCTTTTAGTTGAAACTAGTATTAGCTTACTAGTACTAGCTTCTTCTTTATTTTGGCTAGTTGAAGAATTCTTAGATTGATAAAATGCTAACTCCTCTACAGCATACTTAGTATCATTTCCAAGGTGGGGAATTACTTTGGGTTGCTTTGATTCAGTGCTACTTTTACGCTTTGAATTATCACCTTTCAACATTAATTTTATAGGTGGTGTTACTTGCTTTTGAGAATTGACTTCCCCTGCTTTCTTATGCATAAAGTATTTGGTATAATCATAGATCTTGATGTCATGTATCAAGAATGGATTCATGTCACCATCAATTCGATGCACTTTACCATTTTGAATATACTCATACATTGATGGAGAGTTGAAGGTACTATGTCTTATTCATAAATCCACGGCCTACCAAGGAGAGCTTTGTAAGAAACTTTGGCTTAGATCACATAGAATTTAGCATATGTATACAGTTCCTTAAAGCATAAGGATTGGATTATCGTAAGGTTTATTGTCCTTGTTCATTGAATTATTGTAGGAATACTATACTTTTGTCCAGATAGTGATCATCTAAAGCTAATGCTTTGAGTGCCTTAGTTATTAAGAGATTGACCGAAGAGCCTAAGGTGATCAGTATCTTTTTTATGCAGGTGGAATTACTTTCAACTATGATATAATGGGTCCATTATGCTCAGTTTTCCTTAACATTAGGTCATCATCACTAAATATGATGGTTGCTAATTTTTGAGAGGTTAAGTCCTCTTTTATCCTCTCTTCAGCGAAGAATAATTCATATTGTTCTAAATTTTGCAAGGCTTTGATTAATGTCTCATGTATATCCTCCTTAAATAATATGAGAGCATCATAGATACTTAGTAAAGTAGGGAGCTTCCATAAATGTGTTAGATCATTATAGTCTACTCCTATTTTGGTTGACTTTTGAGGTTTAGTCGATGGTTGAAGTAAGGTACATTTATTAATTTAAATTTTTTTGCTTTTATCACTGGATTTCCATTTTGGAGGTGGAGAAATTCATTTTCCATTCCTTAATTGGACTTGAGTTACATCTTCTGCCTGATCAACTTTATCAGAAGATGTCTTTGAATTCTATGTCTTTTTAAAAAAATTAATGTTTATAGTACTCTTAGAACTACTGCCAAGTCTAGGACATAATTTCTTTCAGCCTAACTTGACCTTCATTTAATAGGCTTTCCTCTAGGAAAGCATAGTTCTTCCTTAGAGTCAAGTGAAGTTGCAATCTCATAACATGCTTCTCTTTGGGTTTGCATATTAGAATTTTCATGCATGTTTATGACTCAACATGTTTCTTTCAAAACCTCTTCTTTAGGATTTTTGTGTCAAGTTATAAGTGAGGCATATATTCTTTTAGTTTAACTGTCCTTCGAAGAGGTTATTCATACTCCGCTGAAGAGTTAATCATTCTTTGTGTTTCAAACTTTAGTTATCAAGATATCCTCTTTTTATTTTATTTGCGGGGACTTTGATGAAAAAGATTGATTGATTTTCTTCTACTTCTTTGTATTATATAAAAGTTACCCCATGTTGAGGAAGAGCCTTCTTGGATCTATTTCAGGCTCTAAAAAAATCTTCCATGGGATGTCTTCTATGGTTAAAAGAATGTTAATCATCTTTTTAGTTTTCTTTGAGAGGAATATCTCCCAACCACCTTTTTCTTCTTTTTGTGTTTGCTTAGCTTTTCCCTTATCATCATTTATATTCTAAGTTCCAAAAAGCTTAACATCTTTATCTTTCATATTCTGGATTGGGTGTGTTGTAATAACATTCACCATTTCCCTTTTAAGATGTACGAGTGCATTATATGATATGGTGAGTTCCCCATTTCGATAGTTCTTTTCTACCCAATCTTTGAAGACAAAATAATCTTTAATTTGGTGACCTATAAGTCTATGGAATGGATAATAGTTGGGATACTCAACTTAGTCCACTTGTCCTAGTCAATGTGGCTTTGGAAATTATAATCCCAATTTTAGGGCGTATTTAAAGATCTTAGCAGCATATTCTATTTTGAATGAGTACTTCTTAGTCATTTTTTCTTGGAGAGTTGGCTCTTTTTTTCTTATCCTCTGTTGACTTTGTTGTTGGTCGCAAGGTTGTCGTACCTCCGTTTCTCTTCTTAACAACTGTGAATGTTGTATTCACATTATTCTTCTTTGAATCATTCAACTTAGATTACTTTTCTTTCCCAAAAAGAATTACTATTATAGTTGGTATTAATGTATTTTGTTTGGGGGTGCCTTTAGAACTTGGCTACACAATCAAATAATTCTTAGAATGTATTAATCCTAGTGATAGCTAGATATGAGATCATTTGATCATCAATATTTCCCATGAGGAGTTATACTACATGCTTTTCTGTGAGCTACTGATAACATTTCATGCTTAGATTTCTCCATCTGGTAATATATTTTATAAAACATTCATCTTTCCTTCTCTTTTGTAATGCAAGATCTCTATCGTTACTTTCTTGGTTGCATCTATAAATCCCTTGATGATGAGTGTTTTTAAGTCGGTGAGATTTTTGCTGAGTCATTAGGTAACTTAGCATTCAATTTAAAGGCTATGTTGGTAAGACTACTAATAAATTATCATAACAGTAAGGCATCATTCCCTCTAGTATTTCCATAAGTAGCTTTAAATTGGACCAAATATTGTGCCTAAAAATGTGTTAAATTTTGGCACCATGTACCCTTTATGATATTGTACTTGGTCATATTCAGTCGGGTATGGTAGTCATTTTCCAACCATCTATTCAGCAGTTTCTAAAGCAATGACTGCTTTGACTTTTTGATTGATTAGATCTTCTACTTGGGACTTACAAATAACATCAGCTTTTTGATAAACATTTAATGTAACTTCTCCTAAGAGTTCTTTCCTTTGCATTTAAGCTACTGGCAAGTTGGGTATATCATTTTACATGTCCCTAGTTTCAGCTGTTAGGTTGATCATCTCCGGAGGATTCCATGGAGGTATTTATCGTGTTGTAATTGCTATGAGGTTAAGTTGACCAAATAACTCTTCATCAGCCCATTCATTTCATTAAGATGATTGTTGAGCTTGGTGACTTCTTGGTCTCTTCTTTGGAGTTGAGAACCCATTTATTATTATAATCTTATTATAACATCGATTAGCTCTTCAGTTACTTCAACTTTTACTTAAGCTTCACCACTAGATTCTTGATAATTTGGGTTCTCTTGATGTTCTTCCTCATTTTATTACTCGGATGCCACTTTTCTATTCCGTAATGTGTATCGATCATGTAAACAACTTTGACTTCCATGCAATCAATATCTTCATTATTTTGGAAGTCTAGAATTTGTTGTTCTTCATTGATCGGGAAATCCTCATCTTCCAAGAAGAGTTGATTATCAATGTCATCATCCACTTGCTAAGTTTTTCAAACTGGTGTTTCCAGCTAATGATAAGAGATTCAATTCTTTTATCATCTAGTGAAGCTGGTTCATGTTGATTGTCTCATATTTGATGATTAGGGACTCTATAGGTACCTAAATTGATCAGGAACTTCTAGTGGTTGATCTTTGGAAATGTATCCTAGATGTCACACCTTGGTGACCAGATGAATTATATTGCATTTTTCATGGTGGATGTTGGGACCTTCCAACAACTAGCCACTTAATACCATTGTCCTTAAGGGCTCGTTATCGATGTTTACTAAATATTGGATTCCTAAATTCTTAATTCTGCTCAGGGTGGACACGATATTTTTTAATATTTCCACCTCCCATTGAGCAGGAATTTGCAAAGTTGGTGACCTGACTCACTAGCTTCTTAATTTTTCTTTGAAGGTTTTTAGTTTTAACAATTATCAAAACTTTATAGATTTGGGGGGAAACAATCTCCTTCTTCTTTGATTGTTCTTGTGAGATATGCTGCATGTACTTATCCTAGAAAGACATCTTGATAGTTCCCTTTAAAATGTTTCTTTTGACGCACCTAAGCAGTTAAAAATTATTATTGGTGGGTATATTCACTTTCACTAGTGGTTCCTGTTGTTGTTCAGTTTGTATAGGCAATTCGATAGTTATGGGACTAGCATTAAACTTTTTTCTAATTCTCCTGGACATCTTAGTACCCAAGGAAGATACTTCATGATTGTCCTTTCCTGGATTAAAAGTAGTATTTTATGGGATAGTAGGCTCCTATGATGCCGTACTAAGTGGATTGACAATGATAGATTTCAACTTGGGCATGATGGCCATCTTATCCTTAGTGGGCATTGTCACCATTGCCTTTAATAGTCTATCAAAAATAGAACCCCTTTTTGAGGTCAAGGCTTTAAGCGTAAGCTGGTATGAAAAATTTAGGACACCGCATTAAATTTAAGAATTTTTTATTTAAGTAATCAAATTCATCATTAACAAATAAACATATTATTTTAGAAGATAAATTTTTTATCCTATAATAAATTTAATCACTTAAATAAGGACTCCTAAGGCTAATGGGCCTTATTAATATTCTAGAGATTCTTTCCTTGAACTACATGAAAAAGTAGAACAAGGTTTATTTTATATTGAGATCATGGTTCCCTATAAAGACAAGCCCTTATAGTTAATTATATCTTAGGAATGAGGATCTATTCCTAAAAATACTCTCAATTGAAGAAAAAAGCATTTATTTCTATGGATTTCTAAGATGGTTCCAAAGAAAATTCATAATTTGGAATATCAAAAAGAAACACCACAAAGTGGAAGGAGTTCTTTTGGAAGCCAAACAGGATAAAGTAAAAAATGTCAATAGATAATGGGATACCTAGTAAATATTTTAACTATCCTACTATTGGGCTATAAATTTTAGAATTTAAATTAAATTTTGAGTTAAAATTTATTAGAAATCTAGGGCTTATATTCTAACAACAAAAGATTGTAGAATTTTCTAAGGATGAAGACTTAATCCAGTAGAATGCTTCAGATCTTAAGTCTATATTTGCTTCTTACACAAGTCAAATGCTCCACCTAGTTTTACTTTTTGGAATTATTGGTTGTTTCTCTCACTTGAGAAAGGAAACCTATTCCTAACTCTTTTGGACTTATAATCCACCTAGAAGGGTTGCTAGCTAACACCATCTAAGTGACTTTTAAATCATGATGTCAACTCTCATGAATGCAAGATGGCTAGGTTGTTGTATTTTTATAATGGAATCTAAAAACCTAGACTCACTCCCTAATCTTTAAGATCATGTTGGGAATGATATGTACCTAACTAATATAATAAATTTGAGCTTTTATATCTTGACTCATAATTTATTTAAGGCTTTTGGGGTATGCAATTTATGCCTACAATAAGATGCATTTAGAAGTGGTCATGGGCCAAATCAAGAAGAGAAGGAAAACTTCCCTAGGAAGGTGGTTATCATCTAAGGTCAAATTCCCCTTATGTGTAATGGGTGAAGCACCCAATTCATGGAGTTAGAACAATATGCTAGCATGATCGTAAAAGTTAATTGTTTCTAGCTCCTTCTAAGTTTTTCCTAGGGTTTTAATTAATGAGAAGTTT
The DNA here is from genome assembly GCA_021442155.1 of Cymbidium sinense. NCBI lineage: Eukaryota > Viridiplantae > Streptophyta > Magnoliopsida > Asparagales > Orchidaceae > Cymbidium > Cymbidium sinense. Next base: position 57,830,490 of record CM038231.1, on the reverse strand, counting down.
CAAGTTTCTTTATTTTTGTTTAAGTTGATTAAATTTAATTTGGGTAGAAAATTTTAGTTTTTCTAGGAGCCTAATGCCCAGGCATCCATCACAGAAAGCACATCACAAAAAATAAACCTAGAAAAATAGGTTGATTATATTATGCACCCAAAATAAATCAAGCTAATTTAAATTAAAGAACAGGCCATTATGGCTGGGTACTACTATACACCAAGAAGAAAGGTAAAATGGGTAGTTGAGCTCTGCCCTCATATAGCTAGGCCTAGAACTAAGGTCTAGATTTATGGGGGTCATTTCTTGAGGATCGTCTTCTTCTTCAAAGACCTTCATTAGGCTTCACAGGGGACCTCTACACCCATCTACTGGTAGGGTCAGCTTCTACTAATCCTAGACCCCATAGATCCTAACTTAATTCTAAGCTTAGATTACATTTTAAAATTCAAAAATAAATTCCTAAGCCTTACAAAATAAAATGTTAGGAAATGCAAATAGTACACCAACATTTATATTTGCAAATATATGGGATTAACATTAGTTGCTTGCCAAGCTCACCTATTCTATTGGGCTATGCTAAGGTATATATTCAGCACCTTCAAGCAAATGATAATTTTATAATTTATCAGAGCATTTCCCTTTAGCACAGTCCCCTATAAAAGACAATATTAGTTCATAAAAAAACACATCTTACCATCTAGACTAATGATAAACAACTCTAGGCATCCAGTTTAAAATATTACACCACAAAATAATAAATATATCACATCATATAACATCTAGATCAACCTAACCTAAATATAGAGTTGGTGACTTAACGTTGTAGTGTATGAAGGAATTGGGTTCATATGGAAGGACTATACTAAGCCTTTACTTAGATTCAAGTTTTGATTTATATTTCAAAATTTGTTATTTTACCATTGGATGGTTTCAATTTAAGTGATTTAATAATTTATAATATTATTTTCATTTTAAGTGCATTTTATGTTAAAATGAAATTATGTTTTCAAGAATAAAAAATATAATAAGTCTCATTTTGGTAACCCATTATATTCAACATCCTATGTTCCGATAGGATGAAGTTTTCGTCCTATGGTGAGGATTCATTCAAAAGGGGTTTAACTAAGTCTTAAATGTCTTAATTAACCTCTTTTGAATTTATTCAATGATTTATTTTAATTTGAGTTTAGTTCTATGAATGTTTTAATTTTGTTTATTTTGAATTCTTCTTTTCATTTATTCCTTATATTAATGTTTGATTGATCATATCTTGATTTGGTTTATTTCTTTAATGTATTTTTCTTCAATCAAGTTCAATTAAGGTTCATTCATGTTATTATAATTTGATTTAAATTGGTATTCATTTTAAGTCTAATTCATTTGTTAATATAGTTTAATTTTATTTAATTCATTTAATTATATTCATTTTGTTTATTTAATTTTTATTATTTATTTAATTAGGTTAATTAGGTTTATTTATTACATTACTGTTTATGTTATTGTAATTTACTTCGATTTAGTTTTTATTTTGATTTCCTTATATAATATGTTTAGTTTATTTAGATTTGCTATATTGTTCTTATTATGGCTTTTGTTTTATAATTTTATTTTAATTCAATTCCTTATTTATTGGCTAATGTTTATTTTATGTCTAAGTTATGTTTAGTTCATATTTATTGTATGTTTTTTATGCTTATGTTAGTTTTAATAACTTAGATTAATGTTTTACATTTTTGTTTAATTTCATTACTTAGATAATTCAATATATTTCAATTTCATAATGCATTGATTTATATATTTTAATCATATTCATATAATCATTTCATTAGTATTACATTATGAAGTTTGGATTAGTTTCATTGGCTTCAACTTATAATTCCATTTGTTGGTTTATGTTAGTTCATTATATGTAATGGGATTAATCTTCTAAGTTTCAAATTATGTAAGTACAATTAACTTATTTAATTTATATATTAACCTCTTAGGATTATATTGTTCACTCAAGTTGAATGAGCTGAGAGGGTTTATATGTTAATGAGATTCATATTTAGAACTAAAATTTGTTGGCTAATTTTAATCCTAATTAGTTAAAAGTTATTATTTAATTAAATTTCATTCTTTTAATCACTTTACTAAGTTTCTTGAAATATATAATCAATAGATTAAATTAACATCTGAGGTTTAGACAATTTTTTTGGGTGGTCTGAAGTTAATTGAAATGTTTTAAGTTGATAGCAAAGTTTTATAATTTTTCTTACAATTTTTTTAATTTAATATTTCATGTAAATTGACCAAGGGACTTGGAAATTCAATAACTTCCACTCCAGAGGTCAATTAGCCTTAAAATTTTTAAGGTAAATGGGGTTCTTTACCAATTTCATTTTTCTAAAATTTCATCTTGATAAGATGTATAATTTGGGTTTAAATAAATTTTTAATTATTTTACTAAAACTTGAATTAAGCCTAAGTTAGATAAAATTATTTATGGATTTCAATTTTTTTATACTCCTTTTTTTGGAGATTAATCCATGGAGAGTTTATTTGATATTTTTGGGAATTAAGTTGATTTATTATGATTATTTTAATTTCAGGTTGATTATTTGGATTAATTAATCTGATAAATTATTAAATTAGGTGATTTTATATTTTATTACGTTTCAGAGAGTTTCAATAGTGTGTTTAAGTTCATTAGAGTTTGTTATGATGATTTAGGTTATTTTTATGATTTTCCATAATATTTATTTATTTCATTCAAATCAAGTTTTGTAATTGAAAACTCATCATCTTTAATTTATTGTGAAATAAATCATCAAAAAAATTAAAATTAAAAGTGTATTTTAACATTAATTTAATTTCCTCAAAGTTTCCAATTATTGGGAATAATGGATTAGGTTTAATTTAGGTTTGATTTTTTATATTTAAAGCCAAATTAATCCAAAATTACCCAAATTAATTGGAGATTTTAGGTTTAATGAATTCTTCTCACTTATATGAATCCATAGAGCCCTTATTTGTACTTTTAGATATGTATTTAGTTTACTATGATTTTTGAAGTTTTTATTAATTTTTGCAACTTTTAAATTTAGAAAATCCAAAGTTCCTATTTAAGCACTTTGGTGCTACGTGGTGCCACTTTACATGCGACGTCGTGTGATTCATCCACACAGGAACCATGTGGATCTCGCTTTCAAATGGCAGCGCATGCGGCTTTGATCTAGGCCGTTCGATCAAAGATTTGATGGCGTGAATTAACCCGTGGTCTTTTATAGGTGGTTCAATCATTTGGTTCGACTAAATCTCGGCCATCCATTCCTAATAGAAGGAATGGATGGCAGAGATTATCTCTCCTTCAATGGCTACGAAAATGGTGAGCCATCAATCAATTCGTGGTGATTTCTAATTATTCAACTCTTGAAATCACCTGATTTTGATTTTAAAACCATCAATACCTTGCGTAGATCACATCTATACAGCTTGATCTCCCTTGAGATCAAGTTTCATTCACAAAGGACCAAAATTAAAAATAAATGAGGTCAAGTTTGGTGTGTACCTTGTCTATAGAGATCTCAAGTGGCGGGGTCGACTGGGTTAGCTTCAGAATGATGTGACAAGGCTCTGGTAAGAAGGAATTAAGTTTCCTCCTTATGGATTGACATGGAGAACAAAGCACAAATGGATTTTGGCGGGCTTGGTTATTTTCTAGCTTGCCAATGGAGTGAGGATCGGGGAAAGGCCACGCTCAACTTTGTTTTGCTTGAGGAAGGTGACATGATGCTCACTTGCACTCAAGGGGTTCTCTATCTTGGATTTCATAAGTGGTCGAAAGCCTCTTTATTCCATGGGATCTTTCTTAGTCAGCTAGGGTTATTGCCCTTACACCTATCTAGATGTGTTGAGATGGAACAATAAAAAAAAATGAAGAGATTAGGGAGTGGGATTTGTCTTCATACACCTCTTCTTTTCCATGGTATATTCTTTTGTTTTAAATTGAGTTAGAATTGATTAGGTTTCTTAAGCATGACTGTCGATCACCTTAAGCCTATCTTAAGTGTGTATTAGGTTTAATCAAATTTTAGTGGGTTGACCTCTGACTTGGTGGGACCCACATAAAGTCAAACTCATGTTAAAAGGTTAACCAACTTAATTTGGATTTGGTTTCATTGATGTTCATGTCATGGTTTCATGCTTTTCATTTAACTTAATTTTGATTTAATTAGAATTTCTTGGATTTATGTGATTTTTAGCTTAAATAAGTTATTAGGTCTAATTCCCTAAACTAAACTTTAATCTAAGCCTAATTAATTTTAGATTTTAAGTAGTGTATGTTTTGATTTAGGTTTGAGATTTTGGTTGAATCTACCTAAACCCATTAGGTTAGATTAAACCCAAAGAGGATGTATGAGGTCTCTAAGTGTAGTGTTCTCAATGCTTAATTAAGAGGTTCCTAATCTAAGATTAGGTGTCTTAATTATTAATTTCAAAAATGATGTTAACCTCATCCAAAAATGAGGTCAATAAGGCTCATTAGGAATGTTCACATTTGGCCCCTTTCCTTTATTTCTTTGGCATTTTGATGCCCTCACTGATAAGCTCTGTTATAGTTCCAACAGGTAGGAACTGGACAAACTCAAAATTATTATGAACTAGAGAGTAACACTAATAGAACTAGCATTATTTACGGCCTGAGGGGATCTGTCGGTGGATCTCTCTCTTAGCTTGACAATCATCATGTTTGTGAAATTTGCCATGGAAGGTTTCAAACCTGGTCATAGATCAAAAGTCAGGTTCTACTATATTTTAGGAACATAAACTTTTAAAAGAATATAAATTAATATTTAAGTCTACGATGACACTTAATTTTTCTAATCAGAGATGGAGATAGAAGTAATCCACATCGGAGTGGCCAGAAATCTGTTCACTCAGGAAAAATACCATTTGCAATCCTCTAATCCATCTTTGTAGGATGTTTGAGGAGTTCGTTCTTCATGAGGTAGATTGATATATATTTAACTAGATTTCCCTTAACATTATGTTAGGTTTTACTTAGACTCAAGTTCCACTTCCTATGAATGCAAAAATTCATAATTAACTACATCTCTTACCATAGTAATAGAGTACTACTGATTAAGGTTAGAAATAGACATATCTCTTTGATATGAATCAGTCTCTAGAGGTGTGATGATTGTCTAAAAAGAAATCGGAGGGTAGTATTGATCAAGATCCCATGGTTCTATCATTATGGGATTTCCATTATTCCAATGTACCAACATCACAGAGTTATTAACCGTAATGTCTAAGGAGTTTGATTAGTAACCATGGGTTGCCTCATCTTAGATGTCTCTAGAAGACTAGAGGTGTTGTGCAGGTGTTTAGTGAATTAAGAGTAAATTAGATTTAAAAGTTTATTCAATAAGTCTTTGTTGCAGACATATGTAGGGCTTACATCCATTGAAATGTCATTAGGGGACTCGCATGGCGAACACATGGGTTGGAATTACATCCCTTTGGAATGTCATTAGATGCTCACATGGTGAACACATGGGTTGGACATACATCCCTCTGGAATGCCATTAAGGTGCTCACATGGAGAACACATGGGTTGGACTTACATCCCTTTGGAATGCCATTAGGGTGTTTGCATGGTGAACACATGGGTTGGACTTACATCCCTTTTGGAATGCCATTAAGTTGCTCGCATGGAGAACACATGGGTTGGACTTACATCCCTTTGGAATGCCATTAGGGTGCTCGCATGGCAAACACATGGGTTGGACATACATCTCTTTGAAATGCCATTAAGGTGCTCGCATGGAGAACACATGGGTTGGACTTACATCCCTTTTGGAATGCCATATGGATATAGATTGTTGGCATGATGAATGTATAGATTGAACTTACATATTTTTAGAATGCCAGATTTATTGTAGGGTTATTCACATGGTGAACAAGTAGATTGGGCTTACATTCCTTTGGAATGCAATATGGATATAGATTGTTAGCATGAAAAATATATTGATTGGACTTGCATCCTTTTCGAATGCCAGATTTATAATGTTGTGTTTGCATAATTAATGAATATATTTATAAGACATTTATGTGGTAAACATTAATTCATGATTCTAAGGGTAGCACCTCAATGATTGAAATATAGCACTTAGGCTTTATCATTTTAGTGCTTTGGCATTGCGTACTTAGAAATGTAGCATTAGAAGGCACAAATTTGTGTGTTAAAATCTTAGGGATCAACATCTTGGCATGCTATAGCTATTGCCATAGTGCTTTCAATAACATGATATTGGAATAGTATGATTGATTTGACTGGTTGACTGACGCATAGGCATTGGCAATTTGGTGCCAATCAATAGTCAGTATACAAAGGCTGGCAGAAGAACATATACTTTTAATAAAAAGAACAAACTATTTGACCAGCGATGTAGCGCTATGTCGGAGGACCATGGCACTACATCAATGTATGGTCTCACTTTCTGTACAACATCAATTACAAAGTTAATTAATGTTATTAATATGTATTTTCAGGCCAACATCATAACCATTCTGGAATGCTGACCAATGCCTTAACGCTGCATGTTTAGCACTGCAGTGCTAGTCTTCTGTTTTAGAAATTTAGAGGCTAGCGCCTGATGTTGATAAAGTAGTGTCATCATGCTAAGGTCAATCTATAGATAGAATCCCTAGGCTGCTCAATTTTCATTTTGAAAGCTTTGGTTTGATTCTAGAGTTTTTTTCCCTTTCTCTTCATATCTTTTATTCTACTTTTAAAAAAGGGCAAGAAGAGCATTAGAGACTCTAGGAAGTTCATTTGTGTGGAAGTGGAGGAGCAATATCACCATACTCTCATCCAGAAACATCTTATCTTATAAAATCATTTCTTCAATCCGGGTAAGAGCTTGGAGAGGATAATCAATGAAAAAGGCTGGGAGAAGCTAACCTATGACAACAACTCATGTTATGTTCCTGTGGTGCAAGAGTTCTTCTCCAATGTGAAGGAGTATCAGAATAATAGGGTTTTCATCTAAGAAAAACTAGTAAGTTTTGACAATAATACTATTAATACATTTTATAATTTACAAGATGTTGTATATGATCCTTACCTCTTTTATTATAATGATCATTCTAATTTTGATGAAATTCTTAGTTTCCTCACTGTTAAAAATTCTAATTTCCAATGGAAAAGATGAGAGAAAAAGATTACCAATCTTTCTGCCACCGACTGCATTGTTGAGGCCAAAGCTTGGCACTATTTTTTTTGCCAAATTAATACCCACTCATAAAATCAGTGAGGTGACTATGAATATGGTCATTTTGAATTATATGATTCAAAAGGAATTTAATACATAGATGTATGAAGGATCATTTATAATTCTATTTATAATGTGCTTAAATGTAGTACTAATGTAGGTTATTGTCATTCCTCTTTAATTTATTCTTTGTGTGTTATCACGAGTGCGTAAGAGGATTCTGATGAAGAAATTTTAATTCAAGGTTCCCCTTACTTAGAGTGTAATTGAAGGATTTGGCTCAAGGATTGAGGTGGGAGAAAGCTCACACACTCCTGAGTCCCAACTTAAATTTTCCAGGACCTTAAACAAGCAACTTCAAGAAATTAGAGCACAAGTCTCAGATTTAAAAAAAGGGTTGGTGAAATTAGTCGATAGTAGTTTGAATTATCGAGAAAATTTGACCACTATATGGATCAGCAGCAGTAATAGTTTTCATGTATGGCTGAGTTTAACTCAACACTTGTTCATATGTTGAAAAACTATGGCTTTCATGCGGGTCTAGGTCAAGCTTCTTTTTCTACAGTGCTTCAATATCACCCTTATATGAGCATCTCACTGAAGCCAGAGGAAGTAGATGAGGAGGAGGATAATGATAACTATGACTATTAGTTTTCTCTTTCTTTATTATTTATTTTTTTGTACAAATTATGTAATTATTTTAATTTTATTATGAAATTATTTTTCCACATCTCAACATATTTGTTATTTTAATTTTCATTTGAATGCTCTAGGATTTAAAAAATAATTATTATTTTTATGTCTAAAAAATGACCTCATAGCACTAATGCCTCTGCTCTGGAAAAAAATGCCTAAGCGATATAACATTTTGCATTATGAGGTATACAGACAAACCCAGATTTAGGCTCAAAAAGGATAGCATTGTAATGTTATATGAATAGCATTACAATGCTAGAAGCAAACAAGTTTTGCTTTAGGACTAGAGAAGCCGAAAGGACAACGTTGCGATGCTATTGGTTAGAAATTTTTATCGTTTAACCTGAGAGGATTGTGCCTTGGTGCTTGGTGGATGGCATTGCGACACTTTAATATTTAGACTTTTTAGTTTACATTTCATGAGGGCAACAATGTGGTACCAAAGATGCAGCATTACGATGCTATAATATAGAGAATTTTTTCTTCCTAACCCAAGAGGCTAGTGTTGAAGTGTCTGATTGGCAATGCCTTGGTGCTGGGTGGATCGGACTTAGACTTTAGATTTGAAGAAGTCAATATTCTAAGTGTAGAAATTATAAAATTAATGCAGCACCTCGATGCTTCAGACACATCACTATAGTGCTATAACAGGATGTTTTGATTCTATAAAACCCAAAAGGTTAACACTAGGGCACTAAGTTTAGCACCTGAGCATTATACAGTGTGCTATTGCACCATGATGCAGGATGCTATAAATTTGATTTCCCGAGAGCTTAGCATCACAACCCTATTCCCCCGTATCGAGGTGCTATGAGTCAACTTCATTTTATAATTATTTTCTTACAATAATTTAATGATTTTTATAAATTTTAGCAGCATAACAGCTTAATACTGGTAGATTTTCACATTTTTAGTTCAAAAATATGATTCTCCCATATTCTGGATCTAAGATCAATAGAGGGCTTCTTCTCACACTGAAACTAAGTTTAATGGTGGAGGTCTTCGAATTTTAAGATTCTTGAGATATTTGAGTTTTGGGGCACTCTTTTTTACTCTAGATCCAAGATCAATGGAGATAGGCTTCTTTATTTCTCACCAATCCAAGATTGATGATGAAAATTCTCTTTTAGGGAAAAAGGTATATATAAAAGAATATTTACATGAATCTTTACTTAGAGTTAAGGGTGGCCAGCTTCGATCTAATCTCATGCAAGAGGAGAGAGCCCTCGTGCAGTGGTGAGAAACTTGTTGTGGAAAGAGAGTGTTGAAGATTGAGAACAAGAAAGGGGAGCAAGTGGAAAAGAGAGAGGGAAAAAAGGAGAAGAGGTGAGTGGATAGTTCCCACCTCTTTTTATAGGGGTTTGGGTAACTGTTCCTACACTTCTTGGATGGTTTTCCAATCTTCTAACTGTTCCCCCTCTTTCCCTCTAAGCAGTTGTCATTGTCAAAAAATAGTTGGTAGGAAGGGTTAGTTTTCTTGGTTTTGAAACTGAAAGTCATCATGATAGTCCCTAAGAATAGGGATTATAGCGCTATAGTGTTGTGTTATTTAAGTAAAAAATTGATTGGGGCAGTTATCCATCTTGAAAGTCACGATAATGCCTAGGTGCTAGGATTGTAGCATCACGACGCTTCAGATTAAATTTTTATTTTATTTTATTATTATTTTTTTAGATGAAAATAGTATAATAAATTGAGTAAATTTTTTATTGCCATGGATTTAGGAATGGTAGAGTAGATAGCACCCTATTACTTAAAATTGTAGGTGATGATGCAATTATTGTGCAAATTTATGTGGATGACATTTTATTTGGAAGTACAAATGAATCTTTGTGTGTTAAGTTTTTATCTTTAGTGTCTAAAAAATTTGAATGAGTATGATGGGTGAACTAAATTTTTTCTTGGGTCTTCAAGTGAAGCAACAAGAAAATATCATCTTCATTTGTCAAACTAAGCATACAAATGACTTGATTGAAATGTTTGACATGAAGAGATTCAAATCTAGTAAAACTCTCATGAGCCCCTCCACTAAGCTTGATTTAGATGAATCCGGGAAACTAGTTGATCAGAAGCTTTATAGGAGTATGATTTGTTTCACTTTTATACCTTGATGCTAGTATGTTTGATATTATGTTTACTATTTTCTTGTGTGCTCATTTTCAAGCTGCTCCAAAGGAATCACATTTAACGATAGTTAAACATATATTTCGTTATTTGATAAACACTTCTAGGTTTGGTTTGTGGTGCCTTAAAAATTTAATATAATATGACTTATTGTTTATTTTGATGTTGCCTTTGTAAGTTGTAAAGTAGATAGAAAAACTATATTAGGAACATGTCAAATTTTTGGATCATCACTTATATCTTAGTCTTCTAAGAAACAAAACTCTATTACTTTTTCTACTATTCAAGCTGAGTATATAGCTGACAGAAGCTATGTTGGTTAGGTTCTTTGGTTAAAGCAACAATTAGAAGACTTTGGACTTAAATTAGATCATATTTCCATTAAGTGTGATAACACTAGTGCAATAAGTTTAACAAAGAATTTTATCCAATATTCTTGAATCAAGCATATAGAAATTAGACATCATCTCATTAGGGATCATATTAGCAAATGTGATGTTGATATTAATTTTGTTAGTATAGATTTACAAATTGGTGATGTTTTTTATAAAATCTTTACCTAAAGAAAGATTTTGTACTTTGAGAGGCATGCTAGGTATGCTAGGTCCATCCATTTAAGTTAATATGATCCATCCATTTAAGTAATTTACAATTTTTTAAAATCATTTTGATGTTGTCAAAGGGGGGAGAAAATATTATGTTGGTCTGATTATTAATGTTGATTCTTTTCACTTGCATCTAAAAATTTAGGGGGACCTTATGTTTATTGCATTTATTTTAATATTGATTTTTTTTACTTGTTAATATCTTTCAATATTTTTCTTTTATTGTAAATTTTTTATTCAAAAAGCTTGATGTAAGGTCACTTTGCACTATCATTCCTATTTAATACCAACATATATTTGTCATCATAAAAAAGAGAGGAGATTATTGATTTCATGAGACTCATCTCATTTTAGATTGATTTTGATGATAATAAATATATGTTCAAATGCTGCTAATTGATTTAATTCAAATGATGCAGAATTTCTCAAACTAGAATTCTTTAATCAAATATGAAAAGCTAAAGCTATTGAACTTGAAATGGTTGAGAATTTTCAAGGACTTACAATTCTAAGGCAAATAAGAGCTCAATAAAATAAAATTAATGGCTTATTCATTTCAAAATATTTTATTTAAATTTCTCTATATTTTTCTACATATTAAAATTGTATTATTCTTTAATTATTCCTTGAATTATCTATTTTAGATAACATAAATTAAATTACATGAGTTTATGTATTCTTTATTGTGCTTTCAAGAAAGGTGAATTTATTTTATACTTCATTAAATTATTTCCATGCTTAATCAAACCAATTATCCATTTTTTTAAAAACTTTTCAAAAATTATTCTAATTATCTTTTTCCCTCTCCTATCCTTTTTTTTCTTTCTATCATATCATCCTTATTATTTTGGATATATTTTGGAATAAAATTTTTATAGATTTTTGAATGTTAAATCATATGAGATTTATTCAAATTATTTCCATAATATTTTCCTAATTTATTCAAATTTTAAAAGTATACTTATTTGAAATTTGAATTTAAATTCTTTTGAATCTAAATTAAATATACATTGTCATATTAATCAAATTTAGATTCATTCATTTATGGAATGATTTGGCCGACCCTATCATGCTCTAATATAGCTAATTTGTGTTTAAATTAAATTACTTTAAGTTAATTCAAATTTGAATTCAAATGAGCTGTGATTTCATAAACTTTCTTTTTTTAATTTATTCATGTTTGGAAAGTATATGGCTGACCCTATTTTTTTAATTTAAATTATTTTAAATCAAATAATTTCATTAATTGGAGATCAATTTTTTTTGGGAAAGCCCTTGATTTAAAATCCAAAATTAAATTTTTTATTTATTTTATTATTTTTATTTCATGACTTGCCTTAATGTTTCAAATCTACATTAATTATTTGATCTCTGATATTTATTGCATTAAATCATGATTGAACTCTCTTAAGAAAGAACTTGGCCATATCATGCAAATTCCCTTAAAAAATATTTTTAAATTCAAAATACATTGAATTGATTTCTTAATTAAATAAGGAGGGCTTATTTATGTTAGCTAGATTCAAAATATTTCCCTTCATCCTTACATGATCGACCTCATTAAGGTTGATTTGAAATTTGAATTAGATTTTATGTCTTGTGCTTAATTATTCAAGTTCAAATTTTTATCAAAATCAGTTTATTCCTCTTTGGCCAAAAATCCTTGGTTTATTAATTTAATTTAATTTTATTGGAATGATTGATATTATTCTTTCATCTCTCTCTCTCTCTCTCTCTCTCACACACACACACACACACACACACACACACACATATTCCATCTCTCCTTGGTCAAAATTTTCAATGAGGGACTCTTAATTATTTGATTGATTCAAAATTGAATCATTTCCTTAATTAAGTTTCCCTCCAACTCTTCTCTTGCTTATGCCAACCCCTCCTTACTCTCTAGTTCTATATAATATGGCTTAGAATTAGGTTAACTTCTCTTAGCTCTTCTCCATCTTGGAAAAACTGTATAATTTGATTTATTAGATATCTTAGTGATTCAATTGAAAAAATTTCTCTCAAACCTCTCTTATCTATCTTGGCCAAAAACCTACTTCTCCTCTTGAAATTTTTTTTTGGCAAAATAGCTCTCAAACCAAGAATAGTTTCCAAGGTGCTTAAGCTCTCTTTCTCTTACACATCTTCCCTTGGATGAAACTTTGTGTGGAGTGAAGTAAAACATTCTTGAAGACTTGTAAGAACTATTGGGAGTACTTGAAGCTTGGTGATAAGAAGTTCTCTCCTTCCTTGCAAATCATCTTCATCCATTAAGTGGAGACCCTTTTCATCTTCTTTTAAGTTACTCTCAAGACTTTATAAGGCTTGGATTCATTAATCACTTTTAATTCTTATTCAGTAAAGGATTTGTGAAAAAGTTTTCAATTTGATTTCATACATAAGAAATCAACTTTAGCTTGTTGTTTTGAATTTATTTATTGCATAACATACTTTGATTACATTTTCATGCAAGTATTAAAACCATTATTGTGTTGTGGATTTATATATTATTTAAAGTTATTTTTGTTTTAAGTTTTTATTTCTTTTAAATTAAATCAAGATCTTTTAATATTTATTTGCATACAACATTCCATATAAAATTATTATCTTTTACTTTAACTTTGAATCAACAAAAAAGTTATATGAGTTCTCTTTTATATTTCTCTTAATATTATTTAATAATGTTGTTACTACAAAACATTTTTTTTAAATCGAGAGTTAGATAATTTATATCTTTCCTTATTCTTTTTTCATGTACTTTGTTCGATTGTACTTGCCCATATAGGGAAGTATGGTGTTGGGTTGTACTTGCCCTTGTCAGAAAGTATAGTATACTTGCTCGTGAAGAAGAATACGGGAGATTTGTTGTAATCATAATTTGGATTTAGTGAATTCCTAGCTTGGGTTGCTAAGCAAGAACGTAGGCTAGTTTTTGGGTTTGGTTTAACAATGTAAAATTCAGTGTGTTCTCAGATTTACTTTTTCCTACACCTTTACTTTTATTTATTTATTTGTTCAATGTTTTTCTCTCTTAAATACAATCTTTTGAAGTTAATTTTCTATAAAGTATTAAAATTATTTTTTAATTTTAAAATATTTTGAAAACCTAATTCACCCCTGCACCCCCCTCCCCTCCTTAGGTGCCATAGCTTTATAACATCATTATGTTAAAAGCTCATAAAGCATTTTCCTTAGGACATGCAAAAGAGTACTCATCTAAAAAATTGGTGGTAGGTATAAACATGTAAGTCTCAATAGAATCAAATGCAATCTTCATGAGATGCAGTAAATGAAAGATGAATGTGTTAGATAATTCTCTGTATAAATTCTGAAATCCTACATTCTTAATAATGGCATCTAGTTTTTAAATGATTAGTATCACATTGGTCAATATTACACCAGAGCTATTTAGTAATAGGTAATCTATTTTGAATCATCTAACTTTCAAGAAATTTATATTTTGATGTGTAACTTATAGGTTCAATGTGGGATTACATAGAGAAGATAGGTTACCCTTATCATTTACCTTTATTGGATAAAGTTTGATAATGATAAAAAATAAGTGGATTCTATTTGATAAGGTTTAAGTTGGTGATTGTCCCATCATGATCTCAAATAGGATTTGCATTTTATTGTCCAATTATATTCATAATTTATAAACTTTATTTAACCTTATTTCATAGTTATTTATTCAATGATTTAAATCTTCAATCATCTTTACTTAAGTTATTACATATTAACTGATTTAGGTGGTGTGATGTGGCTGTCTTGTATAAAGATAATGCAAAGATTTTGGCAAACCGATTACAAATTCTTGAAACCCATATTCTTAATAATAGCATCTAGTTCTCAAACGAGTATAGCAACACATTAGTCAATATTACAATAGGGCTCTTTAGTAATAAGCACTCTAATTCTAATCAACTGAATTTTGTGAACCTTTATATTTTGAAGTGTAAGTTGTAGGTTTAATGTGGGTTGATGTACATAAGATAGGTTACCCTTATCATTTATTGGATAGAATTTTATTATTGTAAGGAATAAGTGGAGTCTATAGGATAAGGTTCAAGTTGGTGATTTGTCCCATCATGGTCTTAAATAGGGTTTAAATTTTATTATCCATTTCTTTTTTGAATTTATAGACTTTCTTGAGCTTATTTTCATGGTTATTTGTTCTAGCATTGACATCATCAATCATCTTTGTTCATCTATTAGGTTATTCCAAATTAAATGATTTATAGGGGGTGTGATGTGTTAATGATTGTGTTGTATAAAGATAATGCAAAGATTTGGCCTACCTATTTATGTTTTCTTTGGCCAACCCTTTTAAGAAGAGATTTGGCTAGGATTTTGTAAAAGAAATTATAAAAAAATTTAAAAAATTAAGGAGGGATCATAAGATTTTTTATAAAAAAAATAAACTAGAAGAAAATTATTAGAAAAAAAGATAAAACTACTACTACTCACAAATGAGGTGAGTTGAAAAAGGATACTAAGTCTCCTCTTGCATGATCTAGATACTAAGTCTTCACACACTTAGAAGAGCTCTAAATTCTAGTTTTCAATAGCAATGATTGTTAATAAATCATAAATAAATAAATAAAAAGGCTTCATTATAAACCCTAATACTAATTAATGAAGAAATATAAGAATAAGAGAAAGAGGGCCAGTCTCCCTCGATTTGAATTGGAGATATTTCCCTCTCTTTTGACCAACTCTATCATATAAATATTACATAAATTTTTATATTATTATGTGTAACTAATTATTTCTCCATTAATTTAGAACAACCTTGTCTTACCCACTTATTGATCCCGCCAACACCTAAAATTATGGAACCAGTGGAGGGCAAATTAAATTTGTTAGCAGATTCATATAATATTATCTTTTTAAAAGTGTAATTTTCCTATAAAAAAATTTCCTCACTTCTTCCTCCTTCAACTTGTTGGCCAAATGGGACATTTTGGTGTGGTTTATTTTATTTTGGACTTTTTTTTTTCTAATGTAATATCTAAAACAACTATTATAGTACTTAGTTTATATTTTATAATATGGAAAAATTAAAGGGTTGTTGAGATTTGTTTTTATTTTTTTATTTTATATTTTTATTTAACTTAGTTTATATTTTATTTCAAGAGAAAAAAATTTTTGTGAATATTATTATTTTTAAAAATGTTCAAAATATCTAAAAAAATTTTTTTTAATATTTTTTAAATAATATTATTTATTTTTGAAAATATTAAATAAAAATGCAATAAATAAATATATTTTTAAAAATAACATAAATAAAATTAAAAAAAACACAACAAAATTGATTATAAACATTCTCTTAATTAACCAAAATATTTTAGTTTTTACTTGATTTAAAATTAAAATGTAAAAATATTTTTATCATATATATATATATAATGATTGTTTTATTTTTTATATTTATTTTATTATTATGATTCAACTTTTGATTTAATCCGAATTGAGGTTTTAAATTGTTTAGACAAATTGGCAATTACAAGTGGCTACTATTTTGCAAGTACGAAAAGACGGATTCGTAAAAATATAAACAACTACCTATTAAAATTTTGTCTTATTTTGTTGTACGATTTCGTCTCACATAGAAAATAAAATAATTAATAAGATATAGAATTTATCACTTCCTGGCTATTTTAAATATTATCTTCAACAAATTAAAAAATATTGCAAGTTTGAATTAACGCTGACTTCTTCAAATTGATCTTTTCAATTTATTTTTTTTAAAACTTCTTTTATTTTATGGCAACTAAAAATAAAAAAATAAAAAATAAAAAATAAAAATGATCCCAAACGGCGCCTAAGTTTACGGCTTAGGAATAAGAAAAACTGATTTTTAATAAATAAAACAATTTAATCACATAACAAATCAACAGACAATGATTTGACAAAGATAAGCTCACAATGATATTGATTAAAGAGTAATTTTATTACAAAAATATTTACGTAAAATCTAATAAAATTTGAGAAAAATAATTTGAATAAAATGATTTTAAACAAAATAAAATTTTTATATAATTATTTTTATAATCAAATTCTACGGCCAGGTCACTTTCAATTCATCTTTTACAAAAACATTTACGTAAAATCTAATAAAATTTGAGAAAAATAATTTGAATAAAATGATTTTAAACAAAATAAAAATTTTATATAATTATTTTTAAAATCAAATTCTAGCAACGCAAATTCTTTGCAAAATAAGTTTTAACAATTTAATTTATGCAAGAAATTAAAATTTAAAATTTCATTACTTTAGAGTAAAATATAATTCAGAAACTTTGCAAAAATAATTTTAGTAAGATTAAAATATGATGTCAATAATTTTAAAATATAGGTTTTAGAAGAATGAAATGTAAGCAATATGAAAGCTTTGATCAAATAGATTTAAGATAAAATTTATGTATACAAACGGATGAGAATATCAACAAAAAAAAATCATGATATAAACTCTTACAAACAAAGATCTCATAGAAAGATATTATGAGGTATGATTATTACTAAAATTATAATATGATAAAGATATTTGAAATTAACAAAATGATAAATATATTTATAATTTCTAATTTATTACCTAATGAGTAAAAACAATTTTAAAATAATAAATAATTTAAGAGAATCTCAAAATATTTAATGGTATCTCATGTTTGATATTTGACTCTAAAAAATATAAATTGAGTCTCGATCAATTGATTTAATTAGGTTTGAAATTTATTTATTATTAAAAAGAGGGAATCCTAATTATGAAAAGTCTTTAATATGAAATGTACATGCTTAATGCTTATAAAATTCTAAAAAATGATTAATCATATGAAGTGAACATCTCCAAATGTTTCTGCACTTTTTAAAAAGTATTTAGTATTTTTTATAATTATTACTAAAATTATAATGAATATGAAAATATAAATTAAATTAAAAAAATTCAAATAAATTGCATATTTCTCACATACATTCAAAAAAATTATGTAAACTTGAAAACATGTATTGATCAAATTAAGAATACATGAATTATTTATTTTTCTTTATTTAAATTATTTTCTAAACTTAGAAAACAAGGTTTTTCAAATTAACTTATTACATTTATCTTTAATAATATTGAAAAGTCATAAAAATGCACTTAGGTTAATTTTTAATTAAATAATTAAAGTTTCAAATTTTAATTAGAAAATTAGAATTTTACCTTAAATAATTCTTAGAAAATTAAATTATGCTAGGAATAGTAACTTAAACTTATGGAAGCAAGTCAAGGCTTGGAGCCTACCCAAGTGAGAATGATAATTTATCCTAAAGGATATTTTAACTTAAATGTACAAACTTAAAAAGTAATGCAAAATTCTCATTAAGCCTTGAAAATTTTTTGGAAACTGTTAATTCAATTATATAACATTTCCAAACTTTATCGCAACATTTGAAATTATTTAAATAAATTTAAAATTTAGAAAATAGTAAAAAAATTATTATTTTGAAATTAATAAACATATCATATATCCCTTAAAATTTTCAAGGTAATTTTCGTGGGTGTTTAAGTATGCTTTAGACATTCTCTAATTTTCTAAAATTTTTTAAATAAAAAAATTAATTACAATAATCCATGAGCTGTTTTTTAAAGAATTTTATCAACCTCAAATAAATATGTGCATTAAATAAAATAAAATAACTAAATATTAAATTTTCAAATAAAATAAAAAATATTAATAGAAAGCATTTTTCTTGAATTCTAAATATTTAATACCTTTTAACTTAAAATTTCATGAAATTTGATTTAGTCTATGCTCATAGCAAAATTTAAAGAGAATGCCTAAAAAAATTCTCTCTAGATTAATCTAAATCTTTGGATTATATTTAAACCAAATACAATAATCCATGAGCTATCTTCTACATTGCACTTGATTGAGAACCAAAGCCTCTCAAACTAGCCTAACTTAATATTAATCCATTTTCTCAACACAAAGCCTTCCATACAAATTCACTCACTCGAAACCTAGAGGGGATTAAAAGCTACACAAAAATAGGTTTGGCATGGTAGGTGTTACCTCTACTTGTCTTTAAAATAGAATTTTCAATTAATACTTATCTGAGCTACTAGTACTATGCTATGGACTCATTTACCTTAGTGAGGTGAAGAAGTAAACCATCTTTGGAATTTGTTTAAAATGACTTGAGTTGATGGATCAATCAAAGCTCAAGCACATTTTATGCATTATTAGTGATTCAAATCTCTTTTGGGCTATGAGAGGCAAATCAACACTTTAGAGATCTACTCTGAATGCTAAGTAAGAGTAGAGAAGGAATAGCTTAAAATTCATTTGTTTTCTTGAATAAATGCTAAAAATATTATTGTTAATTAAACTAAAACATGGTTAATCTTTTTCTCTTGATGCAATCTAGCTTGATTAAAAAAAATCAAATTTGTGGGGATGTATGGAAAGTAAATATAATAGTACTTAAGGCATGTTAGTGGAGCAATCATATTAGAAAGATGTATTAATATTTATCCATAACTAATCATGATTTAAGTATTTTTAAACATTAGTTAGTGGATATACTATGGGCCAATAAATCACATTGGAGTGAAGTAAGTATATTAAAAAAAAATTATCCCAATAGATCACCATAACACTTTTAACCAATTATGGACAATCTAATGGGCTAAGTAAATTAGGTTGAATTGTGTTGTGTTCTTAACATCTTGAGCAAGCTTCATGAGTGATGATTTTATTCATTTTGGCCAGTTATATTCCATTAAAATGTGCATGTTTGTTTAATTAATTAAATTAAATTATTTTTTCAAATATAGTCAAGCTTATAGTAAAAATTGACAAAACAAAATAGATTGGATTACTTCAAAGAAATCTTAGGGAAGGTCATTATTAATTAATTTAGACTAATTTAGTATTTAGTCTCAATTTATCTCATATAATCAAGTTATTTTCAGTTGTGTTACATTGGTTTACATCAGTTGGATTACATCAAGGATTGAATTTAAACCCATATCTTTTTTGGCCTTAGTTATGAATGTTCTTACGAGACATTTAAGGAAGATGTATCTTGGTGTACACTTTTTGCTATTAAATTATTCTTGATAAGACTAGAAAGGGAGTTCAAGAGAAACTTGAATTTTGGATGTCAACATTTGCGTCTAAAGGCTTTCATTTGAGTAGATCTAAAACTGAATATATGGACAGTATTTTAGTTGTAGAAGAACTAATGGAGAGGTTGTAACATTGGGTGATCAAGTCATTGAAAAGTGTGAATATTTTAGATATCCTGAGTCTATTGTTCAAAGTGATGGTGAAATAGATGAGAATATTATTAGTAGAATTCAAGCCAGTTCGTTGAAGCGGAGGAATGCATTTGGGCTATTGTATGATAGGAAATTACACCTTATACTTAAGGGAAATTTAATAAAATGGTGGTGAGACCCGCAATGACTTATGGTACTAAATGTTGGCAAGTAAAATTAAATTTAAGATGAAGATGCTCAGGTGAATAAGTGGCTTCACACTTAGAGAAAAAATGTGAAACAAATATATATATATATATATATATATATATATATATATATATATATATATATATATATATATATATATATATATATATATATATATATATATATATATATATATATATATATATATATATATATATATATATATATTTGAAAAGGTTAGAGTATTTCTAGTGGTAGATAAGATTAGAGAGAGCCGCCTTCGATGATTTGGTCACATAAAATATCGACTGTCTGATTACCTATTAATTAGATTAGATGTATTAGATTCAACTTATGTTAAGAAAGGTAGAGATAGACTTAAAAAGACTTAGTTTGGTAGTATAATAAATGGTCTTTTTCTATTAGAATTAAATGTGAATTTGAAATTTAATAAGACAATGGAGAAGAAGGATACATGTAGCTTACCCACGTAGTTGGATAAAGGCTTGTAGTTGCTATTTTCTATTGTTATTGTTGTTGTTGTTGTGTTAAATTGGTTTAATTAGAAATAATTAGTTTAACAAAGGAGTAATTAAGGTTATATTTTTTAAATAATTGCAAGAAACAATCTAAGAGCATTAGTTATAATTAATTTAGTTAATTTGATCAATTTATTTGATATAGCTTTGCCGAAAGCCACCTAAAACTAAATCATATATGCTTGATCTATTGCAATTTTCTCAAGGCATGCGAAGAAATCACTATATTTTATGCTCTTCTTTAATGATTAGCATTAAGCTGGTTTCCTTGTATTTCCACTTTCTCTCCCAGCCCTTTAAATTTTCAAATATTCAATATGCAACAAATACGATCAATATAGAAAAATCCTTACAAGTTTTTTATCTACTGTATATTGATTAACTACATCATTGAAAATATTTGTATAGAAAAAATGAAAAATTTGACCATATTGAAGAATTTATTTTTACTTATCAATTTAAAGTCAGATATAATTTGTAGGAAAAATTGGAGCATTGGAAGCATTTGAATGATCATGATGAGATTATTACTAAAGTATTTTTTTAATTGATGGAGTTTTGTTACTCACTAGTTTAGACATTCTTTAATGTATTTTTTTTCTAGCTAAGATATTGATGTTTATGACTATTTCTAGAATCTCATTCTATTGCTCATGACATTAAGGTGTGATGTACTATCTCAGAAGGTAGAAACATCACCCTACAATAGACCTAATCATCTAATAATGACTCTAAGGCATGATGGGTCTTCGTATGTACCAGAGATTCTTTCCCTACCTTACATGAAAAGTAAAGTAGGGTTTATTTTAAGCCAGGTTCTTTAGTTCCCTATGGAGGCAAGCCTCCATAGTTAATTACATCCTAGGAAATAGGATTTCCTAAGAAAACTCTTGATTAAAGTAGTCAATTATTATCTCCAAAGATTCTAAAGTTAAGACTATCAATAAATTGGATATTTTTGAAAAATCAAATGAGATTATTCAATTGGAAAGACTAATTTTGGAATCCAAAGGATGATAATCAGAAAGTGCTCATGATATTAGAAGCCTAGTGAGCACTCCAATCTATCATATGATGAGGCCTTATATGTTTGAAAGTGAGAGGATTTATTTTGTTTGAGTTGAAATTTTATTAGATTACGAGGGCTCATAATCCATCAACTCAAGATTGTGGAGATGCCATAGAGGTGAGGATTTATACTCATAGCCCGAAGAAAACTAGCAACCTCGAATTCTAAATCTAGGGATCTTTAACACAAGTTAAAAGCATGACCTAAATCTAAGCGATGGGTGGACATAAGGGTTCATCTCCATAAGAGAGGATAAACCTGCAATGACTCTTTTGGATTTACAATTGCTTGGAGTGGTTGCTAGCTAACACCTCCTATAATTCAAAATCATGTAGGCCGATCTTATGTAATTGCAAGATAGTTTAAGCTGTTATTTAATTTTGAAAGAGTCTAGAGTCCTAAACTCACTCCTTAAGAGACTAGGCCATGACTGACATGAGCATATGATTTAGTCTAAAGATATAAAATCTTTTTAAATTTTATATTATTTTGACACATTCATTTGGACAAAGGCTTTGTGATTTCTTATGCCTAAATACATGATGTAATTTGGTTATTGGCCAAATCAAGAGAGAAAGAGGGTGAAGCTCCATCATAAAGGGGTGCTCTCATAGGTCAAGTGTTCCCTAAAGTGCAAGAATGGAGACCCTCATTTTGCAAGAGTGATATAAGATGATATGCATGATATGCTAAAAATTTTAATTATCTTATTTACAACCTAAGCTTTAAGATGAGATTGTGAGTTATTTAAAAATTAATTATGAGTTATTAATTAGGGTATAATAATTAATTTTACCCTAAGAGCTTACCGCATTCTGGCCACACATTCAAACATCAACCATAAGAAACTATGAAAATGATGTAATCCTAATGCGCAAGCTAAACACAACATCAATCTTTATAAACTACTATGAAAGAATAAAAGGAAAAGTAAATCTATTTACACTTGTAAAATATATATTAGCTAAATATACATACAAATCCAAGCAATTAAATTTCATAATTTGGACTTAGCACCCTGCACATAGGTAACCAAGCCCACCCGTCATAATATGGATTATGCTTAGGGGGCCAAAGCAACCTACAAGTAGACTAATAATATTTATTTTTGAGCGAGCCCTTAAGCACAATCCCCTGCAGAAAATAAGATTAGACTATCAACAACCTAACATCTAGTTTACGATCCACAATCCTAACATCTAGTCTAAAATATTACATCATAAAATAAAACACATCATCATACATATACCATCCTAATCTAAAGCTAGAAGTGGTGACTTAGCATCCTAATATGTGTGCTTAAGCTTTATGTGGTGTTTCTTAGCTAGGCATTTGAATTATGATTTTTTAAATTTAGAATTATTTAATTTAGCATAATGGTTGGTTTCACTTCAAGTTATTTAGATGATTTGTAAGTTTTAATTTATTTTTTATTTTGTTTCATTGGATTTACACCTAGCATCTAAGTGTTATGAAGAGATGAAAGAAGCTTACCCTGTTCCATCCCTACCTTAAGTTATTTCCAAAAGCACATTTTTATGATTTAGTTTCTTTTAGTGAATGATTTATTAAATATTTTATTAATCCAAAGTTTAGGTTAATCTTAAAGAATCCTCTTCAACATGAAAGGCATCTTAAGATTAATGTGGTTGAATTACCATCACATAGAACATGTTAAACTATTCCTTTTCATCACCCATAGCATACATATGTTGTAACACTTAGTATACCTACACATACAATATATTTTAGCACACTTAAATGATCGTGGATGCATACATTTAGAAATTATATTTCTACTTGATTGAATTATTTGTACATATAAATTAAAGCTCTATCTAAAGTCTAATACAAATGTACATAAGAATGAAATTAAATAAGTACGTGCCTTTGCTAACTAGGGAAGTGAGATAATCAAATGACCTCCTTAGGGCTACTTAAAGCCTCGTATTCCTGGGATGTCTAGACTATATACTTATCATTATTCAAACATATGTAAATCCATATATGAACATAGGAATGATAGCACTACCTTTACATGCAATACATTTGATAAGCTTAAATGATTATGGATGCATATAGTTTTAGTAGAAAAGAAGATTCTCATTATTTAATCAAATATACTTACACATGCATAAAAGATGTAAGCAAGTACGTGCCATTGTTTAAACCAGGGAAGTGAGATAATCAAATGACCTCCTTGGGGCTACTTAAAGCCTCGTATTCCCGGGATGTCCAGATGATATACTTGCTATCTTAAATACATACATGTGTGCATACAATTATAGGAATGAAAATCATGCAAAAGATTATATTTTTGGTTGAATTATTTATACATGTAAAGCATAAAGCTTTATCCAAATTCTAATATGAAGATACATGTGAATGAAATTAAACAAGTACATGCATTTGTTAATTAGGGAAGTGAGATAATCAATTGACTTCTTTGGGGCTACTTAAAGTCTTGTATTCCTGGGATGTCCAGACTATATACTCATTACCATTCTAACACATATAAATCCATACATGAACATAGGAAAAAAAGCACTACCTTCACATGTTTAAGCTATAAACATTTGCAAATCCTATATATATAATCATAACTACTATCACTCCAAATATTATTATCAATTTATAGCTTTTGAAAAATAAATTTGGATTTATTAGGGATAATAGCCACACAAATAATAAGACTAAGCCAACACATGCAATTTTACATAAGTAAATTCATTTGATTACTTGATTTTTGAAAGCATGAATGCATGATATCACATGGCATACAACATTTAAAGTGATTAAAAAGGAATAATCAAACATTTCCACATAATTTATTCAATTACATTAATTCTTAATGACAATCACATTAAATAAGATTATTTAATGAAAACCAAAGCTTCTTATGAATTTTGATTTTGGATTTCAATTGAACTTAAAGAGGAGAGATCAGTTGCTATTTTCCATCCCATGTTGGTGATTTAATAGGTTTAAGGAAAGATGATTAAGTAATTTTTATGATTTAATTAAGTTGAATCATTAAGCAATCCATTTGATTACCCTTTCCTATGCTTCTTTAGTTTAATTAATCATTTAATTATGAGCCATGAATGATATGAACATGAGGGAAAATAAAAGTGCAATGCTCCTAAAGGACCTAATGCAACTAGCTCATGATTAAAGATTAATTATATTAAAGAATCTAATTAAGTGCTCTTATGATTTTCCCACACTTATGGGCTAATCATAATTTCCTTAAGGGTCTTTATGTTATTGAACACATAGAGAAGAACCCTTAATTTAAATGTTGATTATCTGAAAGGATTAGCAATTTAGTTTGATTTGATTTGGCCATTAATTAATTAATTAATTCCTTAATTAATCAATGTATTAATTAACTCTCTTTAATGAAATGAATTGGGAAAAGTAATTAGGAAAGATGTCCTAATCACTCACCCTCATCATTCCACTATTAATTAATGATTGGTGAACTTTAATTAATTAATTTTTTGAGTGTTTAGAATTCTAATCAATCATTAAATTGATTAAGAGAGTGATTAAAGTTCGAATGTCAAATTTCCCTAATTATATAGCCAATAAATCTCAAGAAAATTATGAGAGGTAGATGTCATCACACTAAATCATCATACTAAGTTTGGGATTAATTTCCCAAGTAATTAGAGCTTACTTAAGCTAATTAGGAAAACATTCAAACCATAATTAAGCTTTAATAATTGTTCAAATTAAAATGAACTTATTTTTATTAAATTCTCCTCTGTTTAACCTTTCCAAAATGTATTTTTTAGAATTTTTCTACAATTAGTTATGATTTTAAGAAGTTTCAGCCAATTAATTACATTTCTAAATACTAATTAATCCCTAATTCCATGCGACTTAACGTGGGCTTTCCACGTCCGGATTGACCACTTAAATATTCTCGACGACACTAACGCATGTGGCTGCGCTTTCATCTCCGTCATCCGATCTAAGATCAAACGGTAGGGATTAATCTTATGGTTCCTATAGAAATTAAATTGAGATTATCTAGAGGATTAATCATGGCCGTTCATTCCAATCATGCGAAATGGATGGAGGATGATACGTTATCCCCCAAACTATAGAAGACGAACACCATCCACCCTTTCCCACCTGAGCTCACCGAAACTCGTGGAGGCTTGGGATCGACTCCAAAAGCTTCAGAGAAGAAATCTAGAGGGATCTAATAGTGAAAATAACATGAAATCACCATTTCTTTCACAAAGGCCAAACAAAAAATGAAAATTCCACTATTTGTTAGAATTTACCTCGTCGGAGCTCAGGACTGGTGGTTAACTGACTGAGGTAGCTTCGTCTCGAAGATAAGAAGCCCTGTTGAGAAGCTCGCACCTTGCCTCCTCATCAATGGCTCTATAGATCAAACGCCACCTGAATCCTTGTCGGAGTTAGGCTTGGAGTGGTCTCCGGTGCTCAAATAGATCAGGAATCGATTTGTTTCTCCTCGCCGAAGCTTGGTGAAGTTGTGGGTAAAGTTAATTTGAAAATCATGGAGTTTGGAGGAGGTTGGATGAAGACTGGCTCTATTCTATTTCAGGCAATGGGGAAGCTCAGGGAACTCAAGGGAATGCTCAGGAGGCTCGTCTTGAGTTGTTGAAACTCTGAGGATGTGTGTTGTCTCATTTCAAATGGAATGAAGGTGGAGTATACCCCCTCCTCCCCCAAACCGGACGGCTAGAATTTCTTTTACATTCACTAGTCATCCCACCGGTGCAGTCATATGGCCAGTGCAGGTGGCCAGGGACGTCAGTGAGAAGCTGAGGTGGCTCGGTTTGAGTGGATGAGGGTTTGAGGTTGGTTGCCATGGCTTGTCCCTATCTCCCTTGGTACGCCAATCAGGAGAGGTGGGCTAACTCACCACCCTTGACCTATGGTTTACCCAACCAGTCTTGGGTCAGGTTAGTTGTAGGGCCAAGGGTCCAAACTAAGTATTGGGTGGCTGCCAAATGCAAAGGAGGGGGTTTGATCACTCAAAAATAGATTTTGCCTCATGTGGAGGGCTTTACCTAAATGGGTAATGGGTCAATTCAGGTTGAATTTGGATTAAGTTTGATTTGAACTGACCCTAGTGACCCAAGGATTTGTCATGCCAAGTTTGAATGAGTTTGAGCTTGATTTGATTAGGTTTGGCTCAATTTGACCCATGTAGGTCAAATTGGGCTAGGTCGGCTTAAGTTGACCAATTGGCCAAATTGAGTGAAACCAAGGCTTGTGTCAAATTCAAATGATGATTTTTGATGTTTAGGAGCAATTGATTTGGTTTGATTTGCATTAGATTTGAATTTGACTCATATGGGTTCATATGGGTCAAATGGGCTAAGTTGACCAATTTAGTCAAATTGACCAAATTTGCTTGGGTTATGTATTGGTTTAGGTTCAATTGATCATGTGAAGATGATTGTAGACTTTGATTTCAATTTCAATCAATTTGGATTTAGATTTGATTTAGGCCAATTTGATCTTTTAGATCAATTTAGGCTAAATGGGCCAATTAAATTCAATGTAGGCTTTGATCATGTTCAATAAACAATTTGAAATGGATTTAAGTCATTGGTTTCAATCAATTTGGATTAGAATTTGATTTGACCCAATTTGCCCTTTTAGGTCAAATTAGGCTCAACTTGGGTCAATAGGCCAGTTGGGTTTGGTTTGGCTCAATTGATGGTTAAATCATGTTCAAGGATCAATTTGAAGTTGATTGGAATCATTGGTTTCAATTGATTGAGTTTGAAATGAAGTTTGGATTAATTTGGATTATGTAGGCTAATTGGGTTAACTTGGTTCAAGTGATTGAATTGAGTTCGTTTGACTCAATTAATTGTATTTGATCAATAAAGGATGATAAACAATCAATATAGGAGGTTTGGGATGGTTTGGTTCAATCCAATTTGAGTTGGATTGGAGTTTGGTTCAAATGAATCATTTAGGTCACTTTGGGTCAATTGAGCTGATTTTGGGTTGAATTGAGTTTGATAATTGATTTATGATTGATTATTGGTTTTGGTTGTAATTGATTTGAATTTAATTGTATTTTGGCTCATTTGGACATTTTGGGTTAAAATGGGATAACTTGGATTAATTGAATTGATTTTGGTCAATGGCTTGGTTGTAGATTTTGGTAGAGTTTGAAATGAAGATTTAAAATTTAGAGAAAATCAATTGAGTTTGGTTTGATTGAAGAAGGTTTGATTGAATCATAGGGTTAAGATGGGTTTGATTTTGGCTTGGAGTTTGGATGTAAGATTGGATTTAATTCGTATTGGTTAAATTTGAGGTTTGATTTTGCATTGATTTGAAGTTGCTTTTGGACTTAAGGTTAGACATAAGTCATGGATTAGGCCATAGGGTAGGTAGCTTTCCTTAGTCCTAAGTCATAGCCTAATCCTATGGCGAATCCTCCTAAGTCCCTAGGTTTGGGTTAAGTATTCAGCTAACCACTAGAAGTATCCTATGACTAAGGAAGTCTTAGTGTCAAGAAAACTCCTAAGTCTAAGATGGGAAAATTGAATCCTCACTCCAAAAGTGAGGTCAACAACACCTTTGGGCTTTTCTTATCCTCCTTCATATTTGAATTTGGCGCGAATATTTTGATAAGTATATTTTTGATAATGACTCATGATGTATCGAGTATAATTATGATATGTTTTTTAGATTTTTTTGATCATTTTTGTTATCTTTTTGGCTGATTTCTCAATGTATTTTTTTTAAATTTTGATGTTTACAATATTTGTAATTTGTAATCTTTTTAATCTTAATACATAAGGTGCCTATTTTAAAAGTAGAGAGAGAGAGAGAGAGAGAGAGAGTTATTGACTAACTTATTATTTAAATTAAATAAAAACATCTACAAACTGACATAGGCACATACAAGAATTCTTGAAATAGTTTTCATTACGCATATCCTTTACTCTGAAATAGTATTAGATAAAATTATTTATGGAAACCTCGATTGGAATCTCTCCCCTTCTTCATTATATATATATATATATATATATATATATATATATATATATATATATATATATATATATATATATATATATATATATATATATATATATATATATATATATATACACAAAATTGGAGTATTGGAAGCATTTGAATGATCTTGTTGAGATTATTACTAAAGTACTTTCTTAATTGATGCAATTTTGTTAATCCCTAGTTTAGACATTCTTTAATTTTTTTTTCTAGCTAAGATGTTGATGTTTATAGCTATTTCTAGAATCTCCTTCTATTGCTCATGGTATTTTTGGCTAATGCAGCTTGGAATTACTACATTTTTTGGGATGCACTATTTCAAAGACTACTTTGTTTTAGCTTTTCTTTTTGGTTCTTGATGATGAAAAGTTGGCTCAATGCTAGGACAATATCATGGAAGGCATCTTTGGGCTTTTCTTATCCTCCTTCATATTTGAATTTGGTGTGATTATTTTGATCATTACATTTTTGATAATGACTCATGATGTATTGAGTATAGTTATGATAATTTTTTTGAATTTTTGATCATTTTTGTTATCTTTTGGCTGATTTCTCAATGTATTTCTTTTTATTTTTATTTATTTTGACATTTACAATATATGTAATTTGTAATCTTAATACATAAGGTTGCTATTTTAATAGTAGAGAGAGAGAGAGAGAGAGATAGTTATTGACTAACATATAATTTAAATTGAATAATAACACCTACAAACTTGCATAGGCGCATACAAGAGTTCTTAAAATAATATTAGTTACGCATATCCTTTACTCTGAAATAGAATTAGATAAAATTATTTATGAAAACTTCGTGGAACTCCCCTTCTTCATTATATATATATATATATATAACTATGTATAGATCGAGCATATCAATATGCAGAGTAATCTTAAACCGATAATGGAGTTGCTTATCATCATCATCCCAGTCCTCATCTTCTCCCTTCTAACCCACTATCTCCGAAAGCCCAATCCTCAATACAAACATAACCTCCCAGGTCCATGGAATCTCCCCGTCATCGGCAGCCTCCATCATCTCGTCAAGCCACAACCACCTCACCAAAACCTCAGCCGCCTCTCCGCCATCTACGGCCCCATCATGCGCCTTAAACTCGGCGAGAGTCATGCCATTATCATTTCTTCCCCTGCTTCCGCGAAAGAGATAATGAAGACCCATGACATTGCCTTCGCCACCCGTCCCATCAATACCTCCATTAATTCAATCAGTTATGGCGGCAAAGACAATAGCCCCCTACGGTGAGTTTTGGCATCTGATGCGTCGCCTATGTCTTATGGAGCTTTTCAGTGCCAAACGCGTACGCTCCTTTCGATCTATAAGGGAGAAAGAGATGTTGAATTTGATCCGATTTATTGGGGCGTCGGCAGAGGAAGGGACCGTCGTTGAGCACAGTGCATCACTTTTGCAGCTTGCTAATGATATCACGGCAAGGGCTGTCATAGGCCAAAAGACGACCAACCAGAAGTTGTTTCAAGCTGCCCTTGCCGAGGTTGTGGAGTTGGTTTCCGGTTTCTCCGTCGCCGATGTGTTTCCGTCCTTCTCCTTCATCGGCAGCATCACGGGTAGGGCTTCGATGAATTAATCACTCTCACAATAGTTATACATACATACGTACATACTTACATAAAACCCTAAACCCTAAACTATATATATATATATATATATATATATATATATATATATATATATATATATATATATATATATATATATATATATATATATATATATATATATATATATATATATATATATATATATATATATAAGTCAAGACAATTCCTAAAACTATTGTACGTGCTTACAAATAGAAATATGTTAAAACATTACAAGTAAATAAATAGCTAAATAAATTACAATATAATTTCTTTTGTTATTAAAATTTTTATAATATAGCCTGCGAATTGTGTGTTAAGAAATTGTAAGGAATTAATAATTGAATTATATAACTTTCGATGAAAATTTAATAAATCATTTAGCATACAATTCGCAGGCTTCCACCGCAAGTTGCAGCAGTGCCATCTGATGCTCGACCATATAAGCGAAGAAATCATCCAAGAGCACAGAAAGGAGGATAAACTTTTGGCGGAAGAGGACATAACAGATGCTCTTCTCAGATTACAAGAGAATGGAAGCCTTCAGATCCCAATCACCGACGACCACATCAAGGCTGTCATCAACGTAGGCTAGCTAACTCAATCTGAAAATACCATTACAAATGGAAAACGTGCATCATAAATGGATAAAAATATAGCAAATTTAAATAGAAATAGAGAATCACATCGTAGAATAATTTTTTATAATTTATTTATTTCTATTTATATTAAATCATTCTTTTTTGTGTGTGACTATTTTCTATTTTTTTTAATTATTTTATGACATTTAAAAAAATGCATCAAAATATTCCAACTCAATAAAATAATTTTTGTTACATATCACATAATTCTTTTTAAATTTATATATCTAACATTTAAATTTAATTATGTATATGCATGACCCTTGAATCTTTAATATCGCACCAAAAAATTACTACTACTAGCTTATTTAAAGTGAAATATATATTTTTATGCATAAAATATTATATATATATATATATATATATATATATATATATATATATATATATATATATATACACACACTAACATTTAGGTGTTTCATATATAAATATATAAAAATTGTATAGTATGTATGTAAATTTTTTTTAGATAAATGATGATATTTGAAATTTAACAGTTGAAATTATCGAATTAATTAATTCATCTCACATCCATAATTTATAAGAAAATGTAAAGATTTTTACAATCAAAGTGGAGATATTTTTATATTTTTTAAAGAATAACATTTTTCTTATCATTTATATATATATATATATATATATATATATATATATATATATATATATATATATATATATATATATATATATATATCATTTTAAAAATTAAATAATTATTTAAAAATAAAGATTTACAATATTATAAAATAAATAACAAAATTATTTTATTTTTAAGTTCACAAATATTTTGCCACATGTCACATATTAAAGTATTCCCCCTTAATGTGAAGAATTGGATTTGAATATGCATTTGGTCAAAATAAGACTCAAATTAAATTACTAAATTTATTTTTAAATTATTATAATAATTATTTTAATTGATTATTCATTTGTTGTATTTATGTCGATTCAAATACAATATTGTAAAGCATATAAATAAATTTCTTTGTTTTGAACGTAAGCTGGATATCCTGAGCCAGATACATTGTTTTTATTTAGAGGAAATTGTACACATTAAATAATTACAAATATAAAAACTAAAGTTTAATATTTCAAAGATAACATCTTTTTTATGTTTAAAAAGATGCCTTTTCTTTTTAACATTTTTTATCTGGCTCATGATCTACTAGCTAATTATATACGTCCCTTCCACACAAGATAGCTAATTATTATTATTATTATAATTATTTTAATTATGTATGTCCTTTGATCTATATATAAATTAGGGTCTGCTCATGGCTGGAACCGAGACAACAGCGACAGCAATATCATGGACAGTGTCAGAGATTTTTTTTTTTTTTTGAAAATTGAGAGCTTAGCCCAATATTTCATTCCAAAAGTAAATTTACGAGAAAAAATACAGCCCAGAGGCTAAAACACCAAGGAAAAAGAAACATTCAGTTCAGAGCTAAAATGGGTGAATAGTTAGCATAGGGCTCAGGGACAATTTTTTAAACGGCAAAAAATAGCACCAAAATACCAGGACAAGATAGCTATCTAGCCAAAAACTGCTTCCAACGGCTGACATGCTGTCGTCCAATGTCTCAGGGTCGGGGTTTCGGAATATAAGACGAACCTTCATAGATTCTAAAATAATCTATCCGCAAGAGAGAGAGTTTTTCGATCAGCAGTAAAACAAATATCAGAGGAAAAAAACAGAACATTATACTCCCAGGAGATGATAAACTAGAAGTCTAGTTAAGGATGAGATATCTGTCCAACCCCGATCCGGGTTGCAGCTAGTAGTTAGCCAAGAAGGAGCAAATAACAGCAACAAGCAACATCGATAATAACAATGAAAATTAGCCAATAGAGTTGTAAGTAACAATGTCCTCATCATTGCCTAATTGAATCCGATTTGAATCCCGAGAAACAGAACAGAAAAAACCAGGTAAATTCCTATATCACTGATTTAGAAAACCAAGAAAAAATCGAGCCATATCAACTTGTTCACAGGTTATATAAGAAAAGCCAGCATCCATTTTGTCCATATCAACAATCAAACCAAAAACCAGAGGTAGGCAGTGCTCCCCCAAATTCCAACAACCATAGATCATTTCAGCATAAGTCAGAAAAATCATAGAATCATATGAAATAAATAGAGACCAACAAAAAACTTGCTATGTGATATAATTTAGGGAAGACGATCCATATGGATTGATTTGCCATAGCTAATCCACCTATTAAAGGTGTTAAGAACCAGTCTAGGCCATTTTTCTTTAATAGTCCAACAGCTTAATTTAAGTGCCACTCTGATTTTGATGTTTGAAGATATAGCTTCAATGGAATTTCTTGTATTAGAGAAACGCGTTTATTCCTCTCAACCCAAATGGAATAAACCATCACCCGATAACAAGTAAGTAGAGCCTTTTAAGTGCAGTGAGTTATAAGAGATGAGTCAAGAACCGTATTGAGGGTAGGTGATGAGAAAAAACTCCCATTAGGCAAAAGAGCTCGTATAATTTTAAATGAGTAAGTACATCCAAAAAATAGGTGAGAGTGAGATTCATTCTCAGAGTGACAGAGAGGACAAGCAAGGGTAACTCCAATGCCTCTTTTGCTAAGCATATCCGAAGTTTTAAGACCCCCCCGTTTGGCCATCCAACAAAAAACTGCATAATTTAAAGCAAATCCCTTAAACCATATTTCCTTGTAACCTTCCTCCATCGGGACATGTTCAAATAGGATATTTAAAATACTTTTAGAGGTCATTAACTTGCTATCATTCCATAGAATAGTATCAGTTCCATTGTGTATAGGAGTATTTTTTATGGAAAGAGAGCAAGAAGGAAAACGGTTGGAGAAGGCATAAGGGATTAACCATTCACCATTCCTAATAAGGACAGAGGAGTGGATTATGCATCAAAACAGGCTCCATATTTCTAGAATTGATGAACCATCACACCATAGATAAAAAAAGGGAGAAAAAATTGCCATCTCCCACAGAATACCTAATCTCCCTTTTGACTTTGGAGGCATAAAGCTGAAGCTCTCTCCAAAGTGCAGATTTTTTGGGTGTTGTTTGCCATATAGTACCATACTTATTTCTAGTCCAAGTAGCAAAGCTAGAGGAATTGCTTAGCACTTTCCATAGAATCTTTGCTTTGCATTTGAAATTAAGAGAGCTAGAGGAGGTCAATCCAGTGCCTCTTTTATCCCTGGGTGAGGTTGTCTGGTACCATGAGATAGGGTGTAATTTTCTAATTACTTCTCCATGATAAAAGAAGTTTGCAGTGATAGCTTTAATTTTTTGAATGATACATTTTGGGAGGGATTGAGCTCTAAACCAATAAGTTAGGAGGCCATTAATTGAGGATCTAATGAGCTGAAGTCGTCCACCATATGATAGCCATTTAGATTTCCAACCAGCTAATCATATCATTAGTCTATCAAGAAGGACTGTACAATGAGTGATTTTTAGTTGCCCAGTAATTAGAGGGAGCCCCAAATATTTGAAGGGGAAGGTTCCAAGTTTAATATTCAGCAAGGAACATAATTGTATGGAGGATTCAGAACATGTTGAGAAGCATATCTGAGATTTTTGTTGGTTGACCTCCAACCCAGTAAGGTCCAAAAGCATGCTCAAGGCCCTATTTAATGATGTGGCTGTTTGAGGATCCCCTTCACCTGTCACAAGAATATCATTAGCAAATAAGAGATGAGAGATTGAAATATTACCATTGGTAATTGGTCTGAATGATTGATCATCCACCATCTTACCCAGGATGCAAGAGAAGATATCCATAATGATGGTGGAAAGGAAGGGGGAGAGTGGGCAACCTTGCCTCAGACCATTTGATGATTGAAAATATCCTTCGATTTGGCCATTAAGAACAATTGAGAAGGGAATGTCAGAAATGCAAGCTTCCACGCATCTACAAAAGTTTTGGGAAACCTTTTGAAGAAGCCGAGAATAATTGTATGCATTTACCAATCAATGCTCTTTGAAGATCAATATTAGCACATAAGAGACTGGAGGATCATTTATTAGTAAATTCCAGACTAATTTCTTGGGCCACTGAGATATTATCTGCTTTGTCTCTATTCTTAATGAATGCTGATTGAGTTGGATAAATAATATGTGAGAGAACTCCTTTAACTCTATTAGCAAGAACCTTAGCAATAACTTTGAAGAAGGTGTTGCAAAGGGAGATAGGTCTATAATCAGTCACCTGGTTAGCATGTTTTTTTTTTGGGATCAGAGTAATAATTTTATGTTTAAAAACCTCAAGAAGCTTTTTGGTGGCAAAGAAGTGTTTAACCGCCAGCATAACTTGTTTACCAACAATATCCCAACAAGATAAGAATAATTTAGAAGTAAAGCCATCTGATCCTGGTGTTTTATCCTCGTTGATATTTTTAAGGGAATGCAATATCTCAGTATCCAAAATTAGAGAATCTAACTCCTCAATGTGAGAAGGGGTGAGAACTGTGCCAATTGGGATATTGGATAAAGATGGCCCGAACTTTCCTTATTTGTTAAATAGCAGAGTAGTAATGACAAAATTCAGCAGCCATCTTAGATGGGTTAGAGATAATTCCCCTTTCAACTTGGAGCTCTCTAATCATGTTACGCCTCCTTTCTTTAATAGCAAGAAAGGAAGTGTAAATCGTTATCCCTTGTGTGAGCCATGTAGTTTTGCTCTTAGCCCAAAGGCTTTCTTTTTTAATAATGTCCACATAACGTACATTGATATCCTCCAAGTTTTGGTGATGGGTAATATTGGTAGGGTCTTTGTCTAGAAGTTTTAAGTGGGTTTACTGGTCTTCTTTCAATGCTTTGATTTGCTGCTCAAGAGATGTAGAGTCAAACTTATGAGATTTGAGTTGTTCTTTAACTAGCTTGAGTTTCTTGAAAAGTACTAGGATAGGATCCCTAGTAACAAAAATCTTCCAAGCTTTGGTGGCTTGAGTCATAAAGCTAGGGTAAAGGACCCAATAATTTCTGAAGATGAATTTATGACTCCTTGGATGTATACTGTTTGAGTAGACTATTAAGGGTGATTGATTTGAGGAGAGAGGCGGGATGGCTTTGTATGAGGAGGAGGGAAAAACCTCCACCCAATATGAGTTGCACATTACTTTATCGATTCTTATTTTAATTGGGGTGTAGAAAAGTCCTGAACTTGGAAGGTCAAAAAATCCCCATATCATTAATGCA
Organism: Cymbidium sinense; assembly: GCA_021442155.1. Classification (NCBI taxonomy): domain Eukaryota; kingdom Viridiplantae; phylum Streptophyta; class Magnoliopsida; order Asparagales; family Orchidaceae; genus Cymbidium; species Cymbidium sinense. Next base: position 57,794,260 of record CM038231.1, on the reverse strand, counting down.
GTCTTTAAAGTATGTCGAGCTTTGACAGCCATGAGATTATCCACTGCAATAGGAACCCCAATTTTACTGGCCACCTTTGAGAGCCCCTCTTTGTTCCAACAACATAAAGGAAGATTTGGGAATTTAATTCAAAGGGGGATATCAGTGAAGTTTTCTTTTATCGGTCGAAAGTCCCACGACCACTCTCGAAAGATAAACGGCCAACCGTTTAAAAAACATAGGACATTATTCCAAACCAGATCATAGTCTTCCTTGCATGTAAATCAGAATAAGAAAAAATCACCTCAAAGTTAGGAGTTCCAATTGGCCTTTAAATACCCACTTCTGCTTGATCGCTGCAAGCAATGAGCCATAAAAGGGACGTTTCCCTATCGCGTGACCAAGAAAAGACAGCTCCCATTCCTTCTGGCCCACCACCAATTCCTCTTCCGAGAAACACACTTCATCTTCAGAGGAGGGTTTATAGGATAGAGAGAGGGAGTTGCTATTTTCATTATGGGCATTTAGTAGAGCCTTCCAGTTCTAGGATTGTGCGGGTGTAGCGAGAGGAAGACTTACTCGCGATGGACCATCACTCCGATTTGATGATAAATGAGGAAAAGAAGAAGTAGATGAAAAATCCATTTCTAAGGGGGAGAGGAGAAGCAAAAGGTAGAGAGAAACCTGAGAGAGTGAGAATACCTGAGGGAGAGGAAGTCAACGCACCGTATAGGAGAGCCATATCATCGTCGGGGGAAGGGGAGCACGAACCCTACAGGAGAGCATCAGGATTTTTTATTTTTTGTCAGAGCTTATTCGAAATCCAAGCGTTATGAGAAAGGCACAAAGGGTGGTAATTGGTTGCACCATGGCGAGCATGATAGCAGAGGAAGAGGCAATGAGTAGTGACAACCTTCCTTATTTACAGATGGTAATAAAGGAAACTCTTTGATTACACCCGCCAGTTCCATTGCTGCTTCCTAGAGAGAATCAAGAGAGCCTTGAAGTGATGGGCTATGAGATTCCAGCGAAAATGATAGTGATAGTGAATGCCTGGGCTATTGGGAGAGACCCCAGTTATTGGGATGAGCCTCTCGTATTTCAGCCTGAGAGGTTTAAGAATAGTGTTGTTGACTTCAAGGGGGGTCATTTCAAGCTCAAACCCTTTGGTGCTGGATGGAGATTATGTCGCGGGATGCAGTTTGGGCTGGCGACCATAAAGATGGCTCTTGCACATTTACTTTACTATTTTGATTGGGTGTATCAGGACGAGAAAGGAGAGGAGTTAGACATGACTGAAGCTTTCAGACTTTCGGGGAAGAGGATGTTTCCTCTTTGTTTACTGTCCATCCATCACATTCCTCTTCCTGATCTCTGATTCATTCTTGTTATGTGAAAGTAGTTGATAAGGCCTGCAATAGTTTCATAAATTGTACAAAAGTTTGAAGTCTTAGATGGTTTCAATGATTGCAGCTTTATCCATAGAGGGATTATAACTAGAAACCACACCTCAATCTTATGATGACTTTCAATGAGAAGAATATATTTGATTTGTACTTTTATGCCGCATAATTTTTATTTTTATTTTTATAATGTTGAGAAGAGAATTCATAATTATTTAACAATGAGCTAACACATCCTAAAAAAAAGAGTGAAGCCTTTAATCATTATGGCAACAAGAGATCATACCCCTCTATCCATATATAAATTCTCCTCATTGAGTAAACTACTAAAAGCATAAATATACTAAATGGAGCCATCCAACACAAATAACGAGAAGCAAATAAGATGTAGCATTATAGATATTTATGATGCATGAGATGGCATTTTAATAACATTAATGCATAACCCTTGTAAAAGTAAAAGAGTATTGGTAATATATCTAGCACCTATAAAAAAATATCTCTATTTTAGTGCTAGAATATATACACAACAAATGCACATTAATTATCTATTACAAACCAAAATGCAAAGCCATAAGCAAAGCACCAAAAATTGTCTCCAGTAAGATGGCAACCTAGCTATACCCTAGATTTATGATAAATGACTAAGGGATTATGATCTATCATAATACCTAAGTGTGCTTGATAGTCTTGGTGTAATAAGGTTTAGCATATATGACTTTGATAGGACACCAAGATAGCTCATCTTAATAAGGCTAAGTAGATTAAAGCTTGCCATCCTATATTTTTAAGACAAAGTGACATTTTTTAAGTTGTTTAAAGTCCTTGATTAGTTATCTTGTCTAATTATAATAGAATTATTTTTAATATCAAATGAATGTCACTCAATAATGGCAGTCAATTTATAAAAAACATAGGCCAAGCCAAAAAATGAATAGAGACATCCTTAGTGTGTGTGTTGATTGACTTATGAATATACAAATGCATCATTATGAGGATATGTAGTTAAAAATAATAACTTTCAAGCTCAAGATTTAAGCATATTATGAGGATATATAAAGACATCCTTAAGTATGAGTGATGCAAATACTTGAAAGATATAAAGGTTTTAATTATTTAGAGAGAACTCCAAATGTACAAAAATTCTAAGTAGAGATAGTATACTTGGAGGAAAAGGGAATGTTTTTGGTATTGGTATACATCTAGAATCAAAGTATTCAACTACTAGAATGACAAATGTTATCTTCATGAGCTCATGTACTTATAATTTTAGATTTTGATGATAACAAACATATGTTTGGGCATAATATTATTTTAAAGTATTTTAGGACCCAATTAAAATATTCAAGAAGTTTATTGGGTTTTAGAAGTCCTTAAGTTGTAATTTATAAAAATTTGACAAATGAGCTCACAACAAAATTAAGTGGAAAATTTTAATCTGTATTTTATGCATTCATTCATCTTAATATTATTTTATAAAAAATAAAATAATTTGCATTTTTAATTTTCAAAATTGATGCATAATTATTGTTTGGGTTATGCAAATTAAATAAAATTATTAGCTTGTGTTCAATCTATTTAATGTAAAATCATTCTTGCAAAAGCATTAACCATTCATCCTATTTTTATGCAAAAGTTATTTAATTTATCAAAATTTAGTGGTTGCATTTATCATTAAAATTCTAATATATATAAATATTATTTTAACCTAAATTACATACAAATTTTTCGACCAAATGAAACTTTAGTTAAAAATAAATTTATTATAATTTTATGGCCCCACATTCTTCTTTATTTTCTTATTTTATTATATTTGAGTTGAGATTATTTAGACTTATAATTATGATTTATTAATCATTTCATTTGTATATGGTTATATTTAATATTACTTTCCAAAAATGACTTAGTCCATTCAATATTTTAGTTTCATTAAAATTTCCATGATTAGTTATCATTTTATTTATTAATTCCAATCGAATTCAAATGTAAATCCTCTCTCACATCTTCTCTTGTCATGTGGAGTGATTTATGCAAATATCTTTTAATTTGAGTTAAATTATTGGTATCGGCCACACTTATTTTGCAAATTTAATTTATTTTTCTCTTGAGTTATAGAACTTGCCACCTGATATTAGACGTTTGCCTCTTATTAATGAGTTCACTCTCTATGTAATGATCTCTCGGCCTTATAAAAAAAGAGGAGTTTCAAGGGGAAGGGGACTTTTTTTGGGGAGGGGAGGTCGGGGTGTCGTGGGGTGAGGCTTTTTCTACATTGTTAGATCTTATACTTCCATTGTGCTATGTAAAATTCCCTAGATGGAAAAAGTGAGTCATTTGTACTTAGATATTATGATATAGTGGAATGTCTAATATTTTATGCACTTATTCTACTTTACTTTTGCATCTATAAACCAATACTTCTCCCACGTTACTTTTGCATCTATAAACCAATACTTCTCGCACTTTACTTTTGCATCTATAAACGAATACTTCTCCCACTTTACTTTTTCATCTATAAACTAATTGATCCTGATGCTATTTTTGATGTGTCTAAAACGGTTTTGCTTCATTCATGAACATATTAATTTTCAACCTTTTAAGTGTGGTGAGTGTGGATGATACCACAAACTTGAAGTCATGTATAAAGCGAAGTCATTTAGCATGGGACAACTTGACAAGTTTGGGGCCTAGTGCTAAGCAATTCATTATAGAATAGGATCTAAAAAATATGAAAAATAAGATCACCCGGTTAGTACTGGCAGTTATGGAGAAGGTAAAGAATGAGGGACCAAGGGTAAGAGAAAATGAAGGTTATTTAGGTTCAACAACTCTTGAGCTCACCACTGAAGAAGGGAATTATCTTGGACTCTAAGGGGCTGTTTGGTTGCCTACATTTGGAATGCAATGTAAAATGAATTCATTGTAAAAGGATTACTTTACAGTTATTTGGTTGAGAGTTTTACAAATTCATGACTTTATTTTTTGTTTGGTTGAAAAAATGTAATGTAAAGTAATCTGAAGGTTTTGATGTCCGGCGGCAGCCAGGTGGCGGAGATCTGAGGGGCTGCGTTACGTGCGATTATGGTGAACGATTGCAGCAATGGCGGTGGTGGTGAACAATGGCGGTGTATCACTGTATTTGGTGAATTCGCCTAATTCCATACATGAAATGACCTTTTAATGTATTTGGAATACATTACATTACATTAGAAATTTACTTTACTTGTAACCAAACACCAAAATAATGCATTTGAAAGCACTCTGCATGCATCAACTCTAATTGTTTATTATGAAAAGTCATGTTACCTAGAAAGAGTTGGAAAATGCCTTCTTAGAAATTCAAGATTCACCACTTGGAATCATACAAAGGTTGCATTGACCATATCGATCACATAACATATTTTGAGTCAACGATGTCTCTACTATATTTAGATTATGCAATGAACTGTCAACTCTTTTTCATTAATTTTAAAGAATTGGCCCTTAGGTAGTTCTCATGATTGCTGGTAAGGGTCATCACCTCTTTTGTTGTGTTCAAGAGGATGTTCAGAATGGTTTGCTAGTGCCCATAAGCCATTAAAAAAAACTCATAAGCTCTATTACAAATGAGACAAAGACTTGACCAATCTCTTAGAAGGTTCATCACTCTATTTTAGAAGAAAATGCTATAAGTTAAGGATCTAGTGCCCATTGTTGCATAAGCTACACTCACCCAAGGCCTCAGGGAAGGTCTTTTTAGATATGCACTTGGGCTTTAATAGTAAAAAACTCTTGTTAAACTATTAGAACTAGTTAATAGCCACATTAGTGTGGAGAAATATAATAAAGTCAGCATGCCATTCGTGATGGCTTGTAAGGGAGATCTTTCAAAGAAGTCACCCTTAGAGTGACTCTCAAGAGATAGATTCAAAGTAAGGAGACCAGAAAGAGAAAAAAAGTTAGATTTTTCAAAAGAGAAGAAGTGTCGATGCTTAAGCGAGAATTCAGAAATCAACTAACTTGTTGTGGTGTTTTTTTTCGAATGCGCTGGGTAGACACCACACAAATCTTAAGAGAAACTTATTGAAGTGATCAGATACGACATCAATAAATAAAGTACTATCTTAAGAGATAGAAACATCACCCTACAATGAACCTAATCACCTAATAAGGACTCTTAAGGCATGATGGGTCTTCGTATGTACTAAAGATTCTTCCCCAACTTTACATAGAAAAGTAAAGAAAAGTTTATTTTATGCCAGGTTCTTTAGTTCCCTATGGAGGTAAGCCTCTATAGTTAATTACATCTTAGGAAATAAAATTTCTTAAGAAAACTCTTGATTAAAGTAGCCGATTATTATCTCTAAAGATTTCAAGGTTAAGACTACCAAATGAAATGGATATTTTGGAAAATAAAATGAGATTTTTCATTTAGAGAGACTTATTTTAGAATCCAAGAAAAATAAGTAGGGAATGCTCATGATATTAGGAAGCCTAGTGAGCATTACTAACCTATCCTATGGTGAGACTTTATACGTTTGAAAGCAAATATTTATTTTAATTGAGCTAAAATTTTATTAGATTGCTAGGGTTTATAATTCATCAACACAGGATTGTGGAAATACCTAAGAGGGGAGGATTTATGCTCATAGCCTGAAGAAAATAAGCAACCTCGGATCCTCAATCTAGGGAGATTTAACACAAGTTAAAGAACAACCTAAATTTAAGCAAAATGGTACATAAGGATCTATTCCATAAGAGAAGATAGACCCATCCGACTCTTCTAGACTTACAACTGCCTAGAGTGGCCACCAGCTAACACCTCCTATGCTTTAAATCCATGTAGGCCAGTCTTATGTAATTGCAAGATGGTTTAAGCTATTATTTAATTTTGAAAGAGAATAGAGTCTTAAACTCACTCCCTAAGAGACTATATCATGTTTGGTATGAGTATATGACTTAATCTAAAAATGCAAAAAATATTTTCAAATTTCATATTTTTTTTCATACTATATTTTGGACAAAGGCTTTGGGATTTCTTATCTTGAATGTATGATGAAATTTGGTTATTGGACAAATTAAGAGAGAAAGAGGGTGAAGCTCCATCATAAGGGGTTTCTCTCATAGATCAAGTGGTCCCTAATGTGCAAGAATGGAGGCCCACATTTTGCAAGAGTGATAGGAGATGTCATGCATGATGTGAAACATACAACATACAACTAAGGGGTTGCTAAATCTTTTAATTATCTTATTTACATCCTAGGCTTTATGATGAAGTTGTGAGTTATTTTAAGATTTAGTTATGATTTATTAATTAGGATAAAAAATTAATTTTATCCTAAGAGCCTACTGCATCCAGGCCACACATTCAAACATTAAGCTTAAGAAACTATAAAGAAGATACAGTTCTATTGCGCAAGCTAAACACAACATCAATCATTTTATAAATTAGAGAGAAAGAATAAGAGGCTGATATGGTCGAGCCACCATACACCCCGAAAAAGAGAAAAGATAGGTAACCGAGCTCTACCATTATACAACCTGGAATTACAAAGTAATATTACAATTGAAACTGAATACATGCTATGAGGGTCTTCAGTTCTTCATTTCTTCTTTCTTCTTTTAATTTGATTTGCTCTAAGGCATCACAGAGCACCTTAAGACTAAGCCTTCTAGCCACTACTCATCCTAATCCCCATAATACTAATCCTAATCCCAATTGGAAAATTATATTTTATGAAAAAAAGTAAATCTAAATACACCTACAAAATAGATGTTAGCTAAACATACATACAAACCCAAGCACTTAAATTTAATAATTTGGGCTTAGCACCCTTCACTTGGGTAACCAAGCTCATCTGTCCTAATATGGATTATGCTTAGGGTCATAAGTAACTTGCAGATAGAACATTTATTTTTATTTTTGAGCGGCCCCTTAAGCATAATCTCATGCATAAAATAATATTAGGCTACCGATGGCCTAACATCCAGTCTACGATCCACATTCCTAACATCAAGTCTAAAACATTACATCATAAAATAAAATATAACATTACACAAACACCATTCTAACTTAAGACTAGAAGTAGTGTGTTTTCTTAAGGCTTCATGTGGTATGGCTTAGCTAGGATTTAAATTTATAATTTTCTAAGTTTGGAAAATTATTTAAGTTAACACGATGGGTGATTTCATTTTGAGTTGTTTAGAGATTTGCAAATTTTAATTTGTATTTTATTTTATTTCATTTGATTTACACTTAGCATCTAAGTGTTATAAAGAGAAGAAAGAGGCTTAACCTCCTTCATCTCTATCCTATGTTTTTTCTAAAAGCACATTTTTTTTATAATTTAGTTCCTTTTGGTGAATGATTTATTAAATGTTTTATTAATCCTAGGTTTGAGTTAACCTTAAAGAATCCTATTCAACATGAAAGGCATCTTAAGATTACTATGGTTGAATTACCATCACATAGAATATGTTAAACCATTCCTTCTCATCACCCATAACAATATATATATATATATATATATATATATATATATATATATGGATGCATAAATTTGGAAATTGAATTTTTATTTGATTGAATTATTTATACATGTAAATTTAAGCTCTATCCAAATTCTATTATAAATATACATAGGAATGAGATTAAATAAGTACGTAGCATTGTTAAACTAGGAAGTGAGGTAATTGACCTTCTTGAGGCTATTTAAAATCTCATATTCTAAGGATATATACTATCATCTTATCATCATTCATATATGAACATATGAACATAAGAAAGAAGGGACTACATTTACATGTAATACATTTTTGGTGTTCTTAGATGGTTATGGATGCATTTGTTTTTAATAGAAAAGGAGATTCTCATTCTTTAACTAAATACACATACACATGTATGAAAGTTTTAAAGCAGTGCCGTTGGGAAAAGGTAATCAATCAAATGACCCTTCTTGAAGCACCTCAGATTCTCAAGATTTCTAGACTATATACTTGCTATCTTAAATACTTATGAATGTATATATAATTATAAGAATGAAAATCATCCAAAAGATTGTATTTTATTTGATTGACTTATTTATGCATGTGAATTAAAGCTCTATCTAAATTCTAATATAAATATACAAGGAAATGAAATCAAATAAGTACGTGCCGTTGTTAAACCTGGAAAGTGAGGTAATCAAATGACCTCCTTGGGGCTACTTAAAGCCTCATATTCACGGGATGTCAAGACTATATATTCATTATCATTCAAACACATGTAAATTCATACATGAGTGTAGGAAAGAAGCCAAACTTCAAATGCTTAAGCTATAAACACTTGTAAATCCTATGTATATATTCATAGCTAACATGACTCCACATTTCATTACCAATTTATAACTTTTGGAAAGTAATTTTGAATTTATTAGTGATAATAGCCACACATATAATATAATTTAAGCCAACACATGTAATTTTACTTAAGTAAATTCATTTGATTATTTCATTTTAAAAATATGAATGCATGAGATCACATGACATACAACATTTAAAGTGATTGAAGAGGAATAACCAAACATCTCCATGTAATTCATTCAACTACATTAATTCTTAAGGACAATAACATTAAATATGATTACTTAAGGAAAACCAAAGCTTCTTATTGGTTTTTATTTTTGAATTTTGATTGAACTTAAAGAGGAGAGATCATTTGTTATTTTTCATCCCATGTTAGTGATTTAATATGTTTAAGAAAGAGAATTAAGTAATTTTTATGATGTAATTAAGTTAAATCATTAAGCAATCCATTTAATTACTCTTTCCTATGCTTCTTTATTGTAATTAATCATTTAATCAAGAGCCATGAATGATATGAACATGAGGAAAAATAAAAGTGCAATGCTTATAAAGGACCTAATGTAATTGGCTCATGATTAGAGATTAATTAAGTTAAAGAATCTAATTAAGTACTCTTATGATTTTTCCACACTTATGGTCTAATCATAATTTCTTTAAGGGTCTTTATGTTATTGAACCATAAAGAGGAACCCTTAATTTAAATGTTAATTATCTGAAGGGATTAGTAATTTAGTTTAATTTGATTTGGCTATTAATTAATTATATAATTTCTTAATTAAGCCATGTATTAATTAACTCTCTTTAATGAATTAAATTTGGAAAAGTAATTAGGAAAGAGATTCTAATCACTCACCCTCATCATCCCACTATTAATTAATGATTGATGTACTTTAATTAATTAGTTTTTACTATTTAGAATTTTAATTAATCATTAAATTGATTAAGAGAGCAATTAAAGGTTGAATTTCAAATTTCCCTGATTACATAGATAATAAATCCTAAAAGAATTATAGGAGGTAGAGGTCATCCTATTAAATCATCATACCAAATTTGGTATTAATTTCCTAAGAAATTAAGGATTAATTAAGCTAATTAAAAAATATTCAAACTTTAATTAAGCTTTAATCACTGTTCAAAATTAAATGAAATTATTTTTATTAAATTCTCCTATGTTTGACCTTTCCAAAATATATTTATTTATATTCTTTGGATTTCTCTACAATTATTTATGCTTTTAGGAAGTTTCAACCAATTAATTATATTTTTAAACACTAATTAACCCCTAATCCCGTCGACGCCATGCGGGCAGCTAACATGGCAACACTTTCCACATGGCACCACGGGATTGGCCACTTAAACGGTCTGACGTGATGCTGATTGGTGGCAGTGGACATGCTTTCATCCCTGCCATCTGATCTATGATCGGACGGTGGGGATTAATTCTATGGTTCTTATAGGATTAAATCAAATTAAATTTAACGGATTAATCGTGACTGTCCATTTTAATAATGCAGAATGGATGGCGGATGATCCTTCATGGATTCTAGAATCACTCACTCTCCTCGATCACGAGCTCATGGAGGCTTGGGATTGACTCCGAAAGGTTTAGGGAAGAAATTTAGAGGCATTTAATTGTGGAAATTGCACGAAATCACCATTTTTTTCAGAAAGGCCAAAGAAAAATAAAAATTTCACTATTTGCTGAAATTTACCTCGCCAAAGCTCAGGATCGATGGTTAATTGACTGAGGTAGCATCATCTTGAAGAGAAGAAGCCCTGCTGAGAAGCTTGTGCCTTGCCTCCTCGTTCGTAGCTCTGTGGATCAAACACTGCCAAAATCCTTGCTAGAGTTAGGCTTGTAGTGGTCCTCGGTCCTCGAATCAATCATGAATCGATATGTTTCTCCTCGCTAGAGCTTGGTGAAGGTGTGGATAAGGTTAATTTGAAAACGATGGAGTTTCGAGGAGGTTGGATGGTGATTGGCTTTGCCTTATTTTGGGCTTGGCATTTCTGATGATGGGGAGGCTCTAAGAACTCACGAATGCACTCAGGGAGGTCACCTTGAGTTGCTAAAGCTCTCAGGATGTGTCTTATGTAGTTTGGAATGAAATGAGGGGGAGTATACTCTCCTCCCCATCTAAACAGATAGCTTGGATCAATTCTACAAATTGCAGGTGTTCGGCAGGCTCAGGAGACCATGGGTTGCTGGGAATTGGTGAGCTGGCTCAGCTTGAGTGGGTGAGTGAAGGGGAGTGGCTACCAAAGGCTGAGGTGGCTATCCTTGGTTTCCTATGTGTGCTGATGGGAGGAAGTAGGTTAGATCATCTCCACTTGGCTCATGGTTGACCCAACCAGCTTTGGGTCAAGTGAGCCAGTGGTCCTCATGTCCATTTGGAGCTTAGGATGGATACCAAAGGTAGGAGATGGGTTTGACCATCCAAGAATGAGTTTTGTTCCATTAGGAAGGCTTTACCCAATGGGTAATGGGTCAATTTAGGTTGGACTTGGGTTGGGTTTGATTTGGGCTGACCTATGGTGACCCAAGGATGAGTCATGCCAAGTTTGAATGAGTTTGGCTTAATTTAGCCCATGTAGGTCAAAATGGGTAGGTTGGGTTAGGTTGACCAATTGGTCAAATTTGGTCAAACCAAGGCTTGGGTCAAGTTCAAATGATGATTTGAGATATTTGGGTTCAATTGGTTTATTTTGGTTTTGAGTAGATTTGAATTTGACTCATATGGGTTCATATGAGTCAAATGGACTAAGTTGACTGATTTGGTCAAATTGGCCAAATTGGCTTGGGTTAGGTGTTGGTTTAGGTTCAATTGATCTTTTGAAGATGATTGTAAGTTTTTATTTCAATCAAATTGGATTTAGGAATTATTTAGACCAATTTGACCCTTTAGGTCAATTTGGGCTAAATGGGTCAATTGAGTTGACTTTATCAAATTAGGTTCAATGGAGGCTTTGATCATGTTCAATAATCAATTTGTAATGTGTTTAAGTCATTGGTTGCAATCAATTTGGATTAGAATTTGATTTGGTCTAATTTGGCCCTTTAGGACAAATTGGGTCAAGAGGTGAATTGGATTTGGTTTATCTCAATTGATAGTCAAGTCATGTTCAATGGTCAATTTAAAGTTGTTATGCATCATTGGTTTCGATTGATTTGAATTGGGATGGGATTTGCTTTAGTTTGGCTCATGTAGGTTAATAGGGTTACTTTGGGTCAAGTGATTGAATTGAGTTAGCTTGACCAAATTAATTGCAATTGATCAATCAAGAATGATCAAGATTCAATATAGGAGGCTTTGGATGGTTTGGTTCAATATAATTTAGGTTGGATTGGAGTTTGGTTCAAATGGGTTCTTTAGGTCACTTTGAGTCAATTGAGCCCAATGGGTCAATTGAGTTGGTTTTGGGTTTAATTGAGTTTGATTAAGTTTGACAATTAATTTAAGATTGATTATTGGTTTTGATTTCAATTGATTTGGATTTAATTAGGTTTTGGCTCATTTGGATATTTTGGGTTCAAATGGGCTAGCTTGGGTTAATTGAATTGATTTTGGTCAATTGGCTTGATTGTAGATTTTGGTAGAGTTTGGAATGAAGATTTTGAAGGTTGGAGTGCTTTTGTGAAAATAAATTGAGATTGGTTTGATTGAAGGAACTTTGGTTAAGTCCATTGGGCTGGCTTAAGGGATTAAGGTGGATTTAGGTCATGGGTATCAATCATTTAGCTTGGGGCTTGGATATGAATTAGAATTCAATTAGGATTGGTTGAATTGATTTAAGGTTTGGTTTTGGCTAAAGAGGTAGGCATGGGCTTGGTTTAGGCCATAGGATGGGTAGGTTTCTTTAGATCCTAAGACATAATCTAAACCTTATGGCAAGTCCTCCTAAGCCTCTAATTTTGGGTTAATTGTTCACCTAATCACTAGAAGTGTCCCAAGGCAAGTTAGCCTTAAATGATAATAATCTATAGATGTTAACTCATGAGCTATGAAATAAGTGCTAAATACTTCAATAGTCCATGTGTGGTTTCTAGAGAAAGATTGCCTCAGAATTAGTGATCCATATAATGATGCAATCATTGTCACAATGCTGATTGTTAATTACATGATTAGAAGCATATTGATCAACACTAGGAGTTTAGTCGATATCATTTTTAAATTTGTTTATGATAAATTGGATTTGGTGAATTCCAAACTTACTCCTACAAGAGGATCACTTTATGGCTTTTCAAGAGAAAGAAGAAAAATTGAGGGAATTATCACTCTCCTAGTGATAATGGGAAAAGGTGAAAGGAAATTTATGATTATAATTGACTTTGTCGTAATAGAAGAACCTACCAAATACAATGCCATCTTCGGTTGACCACTACTTAACACATTTAAAGCAGTAATGTTAGCTTATCATGTAGCAATCAAAATTCCAACAGGTGAAGAGGAGATCACCATTAAGGGGAGCTTAATTCAATCTAGAGCTTAATACTTGCGAGAAGTAGGTGACTCCAATAGAGTAGAAGAGGTGTTACAACTAGAAGTCACACACATTGGGGTTGAGATTATTGAAAAAAAAATTGAAGAATTACAATCACATAGAATCATGAACAAGTTTATAGAATTAGCTCAACTTTCAACACTGATCATTTAAGCTCTCTAAGAAGACATGATGTGTTCTCTTGGACCACTGTTGAGATGCTAAGAATTGGCATTATCGTCTCCTGATACATGCTCAATGTTTGAAAATAAACTCGACCCATCAAGCAAAAAAATAAGAAAGATCGAAACTCTAGTCATCAAACTAATCAAAGAGGAAGTCACCAAGCAATAAAGGCCGACATCATCAAAGAAGTTCAATACCTAGAGTGGGTGTCAAACATGGTAGTGGTACAAAAGTTTAGTGGGAAGTAGATGGTGTGTGTGGAGTTCATGAACTTAAACTCAACAAGGCAAAAGAAGGGTACCTATTTTCTAAGATAGATGCGCTCATCAACTCTGTGATGACTTACTCTATATTGAGTTTTTCATATGCTTTCTCAAGATATTATTAAATACAAATATACTTTAGAGTTTTTAGTTAGATTTCCATACTAATCTTGGAGGTTCTAATTTAGGTAATTAAATAAATAATTAAAAGAATAATGTATCATCTCAAAAGATATAAATATTACCCTATAATGGATTCGATCACTTAATAAAGACTCTTAAGACTGATGGGTCTACAAATTCCAGAGATTTTTCTCTTGAAATACATAGATAAGTATAATACATTTATTTTAATATTGAGTTCTTAATTCCTTGTAAGGGAAAGCTCTTATATTTAATTACATTATAGAAGAAGGGACACTCTCCTAGAAGAGCTCTTGATTAAAACAAATTTCCTTTTATCTCTATGGATTTTAAAGTTTATTTTAAAGATAGTTGATTTAAAAATTTTATATGGATGAAATCAAGAGGAAAGAGTTCTTTTGGGATGTGAATTGTGACTAAGTAGGAAAGGATTTAGATATTGGGAAGCCTAGTATGCATTTTAACCTATTCTACCATTGGGCTTTATAACATTGAATATGAAGTTATTTAGATTTAGTGTTGGCATTTTATTAGGACTTTAGGACTTAGATTCTGATGGCACAAGGTTGGAAAAAAAGCCTAAAATGTGAAAACTTATTCTTGTAGTAAAAGAGAAATGGGATGCTTCTGAACCTAAGTCTAAAGGAGCTTCTAACATAAGTCAAAAGCTAGAACTAGACTAATAGGGAAATTTAGAATATAATACCTCTTTCTCATATGAGAAAGAGTGCCTATCTTGACTTTTCTAAACTTATTTTTTTGACTATAAGGGTTGTTAAATACCCCTATGCTTAAAATCCATGAATTCAGTATTATGAAAATGTAAGATAGCTAAGTAGTTATAATTAGGAAAAGAGGCTAAGAACTTAGACTTACTCTCTAAACTTAAGATTATGATTGGTCTATTATATTCCTAACTAATGAAATAAAATTTAAAATATTAAAATATTTTAGACTTATCATTGTATTTGAAGTCTTTGATATGCAAGTATGCCTACATGCATGCTAAATCAATTTATGAGCTAATGAGTAAGAAGGGGTTCTTCACTAAAGGGCGTTGTTTTCAATGATCTGATACTGCCCCCTTTATTGGATAGTGAGTGAAGACCCTTATTCAAGGAAAAAAAATTCAATATGCTTTATTATTAACATCATTGAATTATAATGTTTAAATATCTTTTGTTGACAAAATATTGGCTTTAGGTGAGGTTATGAGTTGTATTAATTTTTTTTTAAGTTGATTTAATTTAATGAGATGGAAAATTTAATTTTGTCTTGCGAGCTTAACACAAATCTATGATTTTAGAATTATAACCTATTAATCATTAAAAAAACCTATGAAAACTATATAGTTCTATTGGACACTCTAAAATAAATTATACCAAAATTGAAATTAATTGATAAAAAGGCCAATATGGCTAGGTATTGTTGTACACCCTAGAAGAAAAAGAATGTGTGGGCAGTTGAGCTCTACCCTTAGAGAGCCTAACTTATAACTAAATGTTAATCTATTGGGGTCTTCATTTTTCTTCTTTCCTTCAAGATCATCACCATATTTAAAGACCTCCTCTATAAGCTCCACAACCGACCACCAATTGGTGAGTCTACTCTTACTAATCATATACCATATAGATCCTAACCTAATTCTAAGATCAAATTATATTTTAAAATTCTTAAAAAGACTATGAGCCTTGTAAAATAGAGGTTAGCAAAAAACTCATCACACAAGCATTTATATATCAAACATACGGGCTTAACACGCTTAAGGACTTAAGCACAACAACACTTACAAGAAAAAAAATCCTTTATAATATTTATTATTATTACTACACTTTTCCCTTAAATATAGTCCACTGTAGAAAATAACATTAGTCTAAAAAGATGTATGTGGTATTTAAAATTATGATGAGAGACATCATGCAGATATTAAGGGATACTTATTGAAATGACCGAGTATGTCATTAAGGAATAATAAACTACATCCAACGATAGAAATGTTATCCTATGATGGATTCAATCACCTAATAAGAGCTCCTAAAAGTAATAGATCTATCTATTGGTCACTTCTACTAGAGAGAGGGAATTTATCCTAACTCTTTTGGACATAAAATCACTTAGAGTGGTTTCTAGATAATACATCCTATGAGTTAAAATAATGTGGCCAAGTCTTATGAATGCAAGATAGTCATGCCAATATTTATTATGAAAGAGTTTAAGATCATAAACTCACTCCCTAAGAGCCTAGATCATGGTTGGTATGAAAGTATGTTCTAGACTAATGCAATAAAATTACATATTTTATTTATTTTGACTCATCAATTTGACTCAAGGGTGGACAAGTATAAATACATTTATGATTATTGACCTTATTTTTGGATGAGTTAACATCATCTTTAAACTAGTAAGTATGACATCTAATCCTAGATTAGAAGCATCTTAATTAGGCACTTAGGACATTACATCCAGTAATTTAGTGCATCCTTCTAGGATTTGACCTAACCCAATAGGATTAGGTGGACACAAACCAAAATCAAATATAAACAAATGATTGAATCAAAAACATTTAAATTGAAACTTAAATCCAAATTGAACTTAGACTAAGGTAATTTAGGTGATTAACCCAAACATCCTATTTAAGTAAATTTAGGTGATTAACCCAAACATCAATTAAACTCAAAAAAATTAAATAAATCAAAAATAACTCAAATTAAATCAAATAAAAGGCATAAAATAATTACATGGATATGAATGAAGTTAAATCCAAATGAAAGTCAACCATTAAACATACGGTTGACTTATGTGAGTCCCACCAAGTCAAAGGTCAACCCATCATAATTTGACCAAACTAAATAATTCCAAAGGCTCAAAATTATTAAATAAACATGTTTAAACATTAATCAAATAAATTTAAAACTAATAAGGCCTTAAATGAGCTAATTACATAATTTGATCTAAATAGGGCTAAATGAACCTTATTGGATTCAAACTCAAATTAAATTGGAAATAATTTAAATTAATTATCCAAAATTATTTGGAAATACTCTTTAAACATAATTTATCCAATTATAAGGTTTAATTTGATCATTTGACTCAATGAAACCCATGGTGACATATTATACCCATTTTGGCTCAAGTAGGTTTGAATTTAAATTTAACTTCAAATGAAATAAAATTGATTAATCCAAATCATCTCAAATGCTTGAATAAACATAATTAAAGCCTAAACCTAAATCCAATCCATCAAATGGAGCAAACTATGTTAAACTAAAGGGAATAATTTCTTAAGTGAATTAACATAAGGTATTTGTCCCTAAACCCAATGAATTTATTTGACTAATGAATCATCTTAAATATGATTTGAATTATTAATTGCTAATTCAAATCAATGAATAATAAACATTGATCATACTTAGCATAATCCAAATTAAGTTAAACTCAAATCATTTAATTGTGAGAGTGTGAGCTTAAACCTATACTAATAACATTCCAATGCATCTAAACTCATCCTAAAATGAGTTTAGACTAATCAACAACAAAAGTTAAGCAAATTAAGAAGGTCCAAATCCATCCAAAAAGGGGAATATGCCATGGAGAAAGAGAATGAAGCATGAAGATAAACCCTTTCCCCAATCCATTTCGCCTCCATTCCTCATCTTAATTGCTTTAGACTGACCCAAATCAACTGACCGCCCCTTAGAGTTAACCTCCAAGGTTGGTAATCACCTTGGCCAGCCATGGTGGACTTTCCTCCCCATATAGCTCTCAGCCACTCATGGAAAAGGGCTGAAGAGCTTTTCTCAAATGATTCTAAGTATTCCAACACCTTCCCCATGCAAAACATAGAAGAGTGCACTCTTCTACCGATATCCATGCCACTGAGAAGCCATAGTTCGACCAAACCCACCATAAAATGAGTGGAGCATGGCCTATAGAGTTATCTGTGAAGAAGCAATTCTATTCCTTGCACCTAGAGGCTCGCCATGTCCCTACAAAGATGTTCGAATAGTTTCCATCACCAGATATCACCGTTGACGAGGTATGGATTCAAATCGACCACTTTAGCATTTGGTGTTGGTCCTTTTTCAAACAAACTCGATCTCAAGTGAGATCAAGTCATATAAATGCATTCTAAATGAAGTCTTGATTGATTTACAAATGAAATAGAGTGATTTCATCAACTTTATTATTGGGAATCACTTATATTCAATGGACGATGCTTAGTTCTCACCATCGATAGAAGAGATGTAATCTCCACCATCCGTTCCTTCTATTATGAATGGACAACCAAGATCTAGTTTGATCTTTGAGTTAAATCTTATAGGAAATCTTAGGATGAATCTGAGTCATCCGATCAAAGGCCTGAATCAAATTGTGTCCAACCACCAAACCAACATGAAATCAATGTGGATCTCGTGTGGCTGAATCACACACTATAGGAAAGTGGTTTCGTGTTAGCACCACATGGCACCGATGTGGATAAGTAGGAAAATCTAGGTTTTATGGATTTCAAAATTAAAAAAAATCATAGAGAATAAAATACTTAACCAAAAAAAATGCAAAAAAGGCTCTATAGATTTATCTAAGTAAGGAGAATCCATTAAACCTAAAATCCTGAATTTTTTTTTTTTTTTGGTAATTTTAGGTTAATTTGAGTTTAAATGAAAATAATAAAACTCAAATTAAACTCCAACCATTAATTTGAAACTTTGGAGAATTAAAATTAAGGTTAAAACCTACCTTATATAAATTTTTATGATTTATTGGAAAGAAAAATCAATGGATATGTGAATTTTAATTCTAAACTATTAATTTAGGGAAATAAATTAATAGTAAATTAGGAAAATTATGAAAAATTATAAAATTATTTTGAATCATCATAATAAACCTTAATACACCTAAATACATCATTAGAACTCCTTAGAATCTAATAAACCCTAAAACAACCTAATTTAATAATTATTGAATTAATTAATTTGAACTTCAAAAAATCATAATAAATCAACCTAATTTCCAAAAATTCTTAATGGACCTCTATAGATTCATCTTCTAAAGGAGAATTTAAGAAAATTAAAACTTCTAATTAATTCCTTTTAATTTAGGATTAATTTAAATTTTATTAAAATAATTAAAAATTTAATCCTAAATTATACATCTGATTAGGATGAAACTTTAGGGAACTTAAGACTAGCAAGGAACCCCACTTGCCATAAACATTGCAAGGTTAAATTACCTCTGGACTTGAAGTTATTGGATTTCTAATCTCTCGATCAATATAATTGAAATAATAAATAAAAAAATTACAAAAATTATAAAATTCATAAAATTAAATTACAACATTTTCATTAACATTAGAACACTCAAGAAAACTTTTCTAATACTATGAAGTTAAAGAATTTGAATAATAATACACTTAGGGATTAGGGTTTAATGAAATAATTAAAAGATATGGAATTTAATCTTAAATCTTATATCATTAAATTTATAATAAGTCAATTAATCAATTAAGATCTCAAATTCATTGATATTTTGTGAAAACCCATGAATAACATAATTCTAAATTTAAATGAATGTGAAATAATTAATTGAATTAATTAAATGGTCTAAAGACTAAAATATCCTAGATTTAAATTAGAGGCCCAATGTAGTTCATTTCTTAGACTTACTAGGTTATGATTAGTAAACAAAACTTTATCTTAATAAGTTAGACCAAGTAATGAAACTTTAACATATAATGTTACATTAAGTTTAATTTGAATAAGAAATTTGAAAGCATAAGATAATGAATTCATAAAATGATAAAACCAAGACTTCCTAAAGATTGATTGAAACTAATTGAATTAGCTTATCTAAATTCATATACATAAACATTAATGAAATGAATGAATGAAATCATCACTTAAAATTAGTTAAGTTAACTTATCTAAATTTACCAACATAACATTAATGAAATGAATAAATGAAATTAATTAAAATGAAATAAACCTAAATGATAAAGTAAGAATACATAAATGAAGAAATCTTGAAATTGAAACATAATAGATCATTTAAATGATGGAATCAAAACCAAGTTTGAATTAAGATATCAACATAAGTAAGTTAGTTCATTCAAGCTAATAAACACTAATAAACATAAACATAAACCTAAACATTAATAAAATAAATAAATAAGATCAATCCAAGTCAAATAAAAAAATAATTAAAATAAATAATATCAAATGAACATTTAATCAAATCAAAATAAATATAAGATCAAATAAGAAGCTAAGTTATAAAAAATAATATAAACTAGATGCCATCAAATATAAAAGAATCAAATCAAACTTAAAATGAAAACCAAAATCAAACTAAATCATGGTAACATGGACTTTAAATTATGATTTAAAGTAGCATTTTGAATCATAACTAAAGATCATAAATCAAACCTAAGAAACATTAATTGAAGCAAAAGAAGAGAAATAGAAATGAAATCCCCAAATCTCATAAAACTCTAACCTTAAGAGAAAAAGTAAAACAAAAATCAAACTTAACTTAAAATGAATCACCCAAATGAATCTAAGAAAGGTTAATTAAGATACCTATGATCTTAGTTTGACTTTTAGAATGATCTTCATCTTAGAATGTAAATCTTATTTTACTAGGATTTAGGATGTTGAATAAAATGGGTTCCATGAAAAGTGAAATTTATTTTATTCTTCATTCTTGAAAACTTAAATTTCAATTTAACATCAAATGGAATTAAAAAATCAGAAATAAAATTATAAATTAATTGAATCATTTAAATTTAAACCTTCCAATGGTAAATTAAACAAACCTTGAACATGAAAACTCAAATTTAAAATGCTTAGTACAGTCATACCACATAAACCCATTTTCGTACACACTAGATTATTAGGTCACTGACCCTAGACTTAGGATAGGTTAATGTTCTATTTGTGATGTGATGTGAAATATTTTTTTTATTTTGTGATATACTATTTTAGACAAGATGGCTAGGATATGTTGCCCATTGTCTGTATATTAGGGAATTTTGTTTAGCTTAACACTATTTTCTACAAGGGGTTGTGCTAAAAGGGACTATTATAATAAAAATATACATATAAATTCTATTTGCTTGCTGGTATGTTGAAGTCCCTAAGCATAGCCCAATAAGATAGGTGGGCTTGACAATGTTAAGCCTGTGTGATTACAAATATAACTACTAGAGTGCAATTTATAATTTCTAACATTAGTTTTATAGGGTTTAGAAATTTTTATATAAAATTTTAAATGTAATTTGAGCCTAGAATTAGGTTAGGATCTATGACATTTAGGAATAGTAGTAGCTGACCCTACTAGTTCATGGTCTCAATGGCCCCCTATTAAGCTGTGGAGGTCCTTGAAGAAAATAACTATCCTAAAAGAAGACCCCCATAGATCAAACTTTTAGTTCTAGGCTGGGATGTATAAGGGCACAGCTCAGCTGCCCATTTTTCTCTTTCTTCCGAGGGTGTACAATAGTACCCGACTACATTGGCCTATTTAGTTAAATTTGTTTGATTAATTTTGGGTGTACATTAGAAATAACCTGCTTTTCTAGGTTTCTTTCTATTACGTAGTTATGTCACCCAATAGAGGGGGTGAATTGGGTTTTTAAAAATATTTTTAAATTATAAGTTAATTTAAATACTTTGTAGAAAAGTTAACTATAAATTGTTATACTTTAATGAATCACAACAACAATAAGCAAAAATAAAGAAAAGTAAAGGTGCAAGAAATGTAAAAAGAGAACATAGAAATTTCTATGTGGTTCAACCAAACCCAAAAGCCTGCATACATCCACACCTAGCTATCCAAGCTAGGAATTTTATAAATCAATGTTGAGAATACAATAAATCTCCCATACTCTTCTTCATGGGAAAGTACAATCCATCATTGTACTTTCTTATAATAGCCAAGTACAACCCAAACATATACTTTCCTAGAACAGGCAAGTATAACCCAACACATACTTTTCTATAATGGGCAAGTACAACCCCAACACAGAATAAGAGATAATAAGAAAATTATAAATATCTAACTATCAATTTTAAAAAATATTTTCACTCATATCACAACTATACCAATATAAGGCAAGTGAATAAAATGAGCGAGAGCTCACTTTATTTAAAAATGAAATTGAAATAAGATCTTCAATTAAGTATTCAATGCAAGCAAGTCTTCAAATAAAATTGACTTATGATAAACTTTATAAAAGCTTGAAATGATTTGATTTTATAAATTAGAAATCCATCAATATACTTCTAATGAAAATGCAAACTTAAATTAAGCTATGAACCACCTTGACATGAAATATTAACTCACACAACTTTGGTTTGGATTCTTTTTCGTAGTAGGTAAGTTATGTCCAAATGATAAATGCATTACAATTAAGAACACTTGAATAATATTTGGAATAATAACACAAGAAAGATATCACATAAGCTTTATGTAAATAAAATGAGAAGAAGTAAACAATAAGCATAAATTTATTCCACGAAGAATTATGATGTGGTCGGCCAACTCAAGATTTAAAGAATGTATGATGTTAAGCACAACTAAACTTAAGCAACCTATATGAATAGCTTTCAGACAAGGTGAGAATCAAATAATTATAAAAAGATTAAGCACCAAACAAACTAAATTCCTTTGTGAAAATCTCAGCCAAGCAAGAAAATAAGATTATATAAGAAGATAAAGCCCAAAATAAATAGGATAATCTTATGTAACTCTAGGCCAAGAAAGAAATAAGGTAAAATAGAGGTTTAGCACCTTAGAAAATTAGAGGAACATTTAAAGCTCTCAGCTAAAGGTGTATCTCACAGATCCTTCAATTTTCCTAAGCAATCTCTAAGCCAAAATATTTATCCAAGGGAAAGAGAAGAATGATGAGGAGTATTTGCACTTGAATCACCAAAGATCTCCACAAATTCTTGTAGTAAGGTTCGGCCAAATGGAGAGGGGTAAGCAAGGGAGAAAGTGAGAATAATAGAGCTAGAGAACCATTTTTAAGTCCTAACAAACCACTTAAATAGAAAAAGAAGTAGGCTAGGGTCGACCAAGGTATGATGGTATTAGAGGGAAGTTAATATTGGAAATGATTCAAATTGG
The DNA here is from genome assembly GCA_021442155.1 of Cymbidium sinense. NCBI lineage: Eukaryota > Viridiplantae > Streptophyta > Magnoliopsida > Asparagales > Orchidaceae > Cymbidium > Cymbidium sinense. Next base: position 57,771,354 of record CM038231.1, on the reverse strand, counting down.
ATTTCATGAACTAAAACAACTATTATCAAGGATTTAATCCTTAATGGTTTCATCCAAGAGAGGAAGACAGGGAAAATAGATTAGAAAATAATTTGAATTTAATGGATAAGGCAAAGAGTTTGACCAAGGAGGTGATGAGAGAGAGAGAGAGAGAGAGAGAGAGAGAATTTTGAAATCACTTTAAAAGATTATGATGATATAATCAGTCAAAGAAAAGAAATAGGTTGGAGATGATGGGGGCCGACCAAGCTCAATACCATATGAGGAATCAATGCAAGATATGATGAATATATTTAATTAAATAAAACATTAATGAATAAATAGGAATATAAATTAATTTGAATAAAATAATTTCTAGAAAGAGATCCAAGAGAATTTCGGCCAACACTAGTTTCCTAAAAGACGATATTCTCAATTTAATGCAATGAACAAATTAGGATCAAAGCTGATTATTTAATATACTTTTTGATTATTAATAATACTTAAATTAATTTAATTTTGAATTATTGTGGCCAGCCCAAAACAATTTTCTAAAGAGGTTTAACTAAAAAAAGAATTTTTATAAATAAGGGCTGATTTTAAATTAATTTTAAAATAACTTGAAGTAATATAATGAAAGTCCATATATTTAAATTAAATTATGCTTGGGACGTTTAAAAGATTCCATAAAATATTAGATTTAATTTAGCAAGCATATGCCATGATTGAAGCACTTTAAATTCAAAACATAATTCAAACTCAAAAATTCAAATTAATGAACTTTTAAATTGTGAAAATTGAGGGAATTATATATGAAAATATTTTGAATAAGTTTAACATGATTTAATAGTTGAAATTCAATGAAAACATTTGGCCAAAACAATGTAAGGATGGTAAGGATGATGAGAGAGAAGAATGAATAATAGGAGAGAGAAAGTAGAATAAAGGAATAATTTAAGGATGATTTAATTTTCAGGCAATAGAAATATGAATAAAAATTATGATTAGCATGGAAATAATTTAAGTAAGTTTATAATTAATTTATCTTACTTGAACTCACATTTAATGGTACAAAACTTATGTATTTAGTTCATATTATCCAAAATAGATAATTTAAGGAATTATTACAATTATAAGATATAGAAAATATAAATGATTTTAAAATAAATTATTTTTAAATGAAAGAATCATTTATTTTATTTAAGTGAGTTTTTGATTTGCCTTAATATAGTAATTCCTGAAAAAATTTCCAACCAATTCAAGTCCAATAGTTTAGCTTTCCAAATTGAGTGAAGAATCTGGAGTTGAAGAATTTTCCTGCATATTTGAATTTAAATTGGTTAGTATCATTTAAACATATATTTATTATCATCAAAATCAATCTCATATGAAGTGGGGCTCATGAAGTCAACACTTTTTGTGGTTGTATTTCTATGATAAATGCCTAGAACGTTAGGCTCCTAGGAAAACTAAATTTTCTATATCACCTAAATCTAAACAACTTAAACACAAAAATAAATAAACTCAAAACCTCATTTTAATTAAAGCCCTCGACACAACTTAAAAGCAACTAGAAATAATTAGATTTTGCAAAACATGATAGCATATTGTTCACACTCATTGAATTGGGTGCTTCACCCATTGCACATAAGGGGGCATATGACCTTTGAGTATGACCATCCTTCTTGGAGAAGTGTGCATTCTCTTTTTGATTTGACCCATGTCCATTTCTAACAGCATATCATTATAGGCATAAATTGCATACCCATGGCCTTAAATGAATTGTGAGTCAAAATATTAAAAATGAAACTTGTTGTAATAGTTAAGTGTATATTATACCTAACATAATCTTAAGGATAAGGATTGAGTTTAGGCTTATAGTCTCTTTCCTAAATACAATATCCCAACTCATGTGCTTAGGTATTAGTTTATAGCCTTCATGAAGTCTAAAATTGGATAAGTTTGTTTCCTCAAGTGAGAGAAAGAGCTAATAATTCTCAAAAGTTGAATGAGGTCAAGCATCTGATTTATGTAAAAAGTACTTATAGACTCAAGTTCTGAAGCATCCTTCTAGGAATAAGTCTTCAACTTTAGGCATTTCTATAATACTGTGGTGCTAGAATTTAAGTCTTAAATTTTTAATAAAATATTAATTCAAACTCTACTAAATAAAATCTAAAAATTGTAAAACTCAATAGTAGGTTAGTTGAAATCCTAATGGGAATCTTAGTATCTATAGCATTTTCTACTTAATCCTAATTGGTCTCTAAAATAACTCTTTCTCCATTGAAAATGTTCCCTATTGAATTTTTAAATTATCATCCTTTTAAGATAAGCTTTGAAATCCATAGAAATTAAAATCTATTTCTTTAATTGAGAATATTCTTAGGAAGAGATCCTTCATTCTTAAGATGTAATTAACTATAAGGGCTTGCCCTTATATGATACTATGAATCCTACAATAAAATAAACCCTATTCTACTTCTCCATGTAGCTTAGGGGAAAAATCTCTAGTACATCGAAGACCCATCGGCCCTAAGAGTCCCTATTAAGTAATTGAATCCATTATAGAATAATATGATTATCTTTCAAGATAATATATTTATCCCTTAATGATGTATTTTATTACCCAAATAAGTACCCCCAAGATTTGCATGGTGTTACAATTTAAAAATTCCAACAATGATGATATTCATCTATGGGCCAATCCGCAAGAAGGATGTTCTTCACTCAAGGGGTTGTAGTCAACAGTCATACACTCTCCTTATTATACAATGAATGGATATCCCCTATATTTAAAGAGGGAAAATAATATGTACGTATGATGTTATCCACATTCATCACAGACCTATGATGTCTAAATCAATTTTATCAATTAATTCCTATTATTTTATAGTGAGGTTATGAGTTGTATTAATTTTATGTTAAAGTTATTTATTTTGATTGGTTAGAAAATTGAAATTCCTAAAAAGCCTAATGAATACTAGGCCACACATCAAAACATTACACTTTAAGAAACCTAGGAAAGAGTATGCAACTTTTAGTGCATAGTTAAAGTAAACACACCAATCAATCAATCAAACTTAAGAATAATAAGAGGCCAGTGCGGCCAGGTTTTGTTATACACCCCATAAAAGAGAAAGTGGGTTGCCGAGCTCAACCCTTATACAACCCAATTTATTGTAAATAATACAACAAATGAAATAGCCTATGGGGATCTTCAGCTTCTCTTGGTCTTCCGAATCTTGGGTCCTTTAAGCATTATAGGTAGTCTTACATCTATTCCTTTTAGCCTATGCTCATCCTAAGTCCCATAGCTTTAATCTTATTCTATTATAAAAGTACATTTAGAATTCCAAAAAAAGTTATCCTAACTAAATTTGTAAAACAAAAGTTAGATATAACATACATACATATCAAGCAATTATATATCACACAATTAGACTTAGCACTCGTAGGTGCCAAGCCTCCCTATCATAGTGGGATGTGCTAAAGGGAAAGTATCACTTGCAAGCAAAAGTATTTAATTTAATTTCTTATTAGTATAATAGCCTATTTAATTAAGCACAACCCATTTAGGAAACAACATTAGTTTAATAAATAGTGTTCTGCCATCTAAACTAGTGCACAAGAAATCTTAACAAAGCTAACATCTAGTCTAAAATATTACATCATCAAATAAGGAAAACTAATACCTCACAATAAAGCATCAACTTAACCTAAGTCTGGGAATTGTGACTTATTAGTGATCTACCAATCTAATGTATGTGCAAGGTCTAGTGTGGTAAGACAAAGCTAGGCTTTAATGTTTGAGTTGTAATTTGAAAAAAAGATTTTATTTATTACCATTAGGTGGTTCCAATTTGAATGATTAATGATTTATAGATGGGATTTTAAATTAAATTTAATTTAATTTGGATGAGTGGCTTTACTCTTAGAGATAAAATGTGAAATGAGTGTGTTTGGGAAAAAGTTGGAGTAGCTCCAGTGGCAGATAAGATTAGAGAGAGTCACCTTAGATGGCTTGGCCACATAAAGCGATGGTCATCCGATGACCTAGTTAGGAGAGTAGATGTATTATATTTGCCTTATGTTAAGAAAGGTAGAGGTAGACCTAAAAAGACTTGGTTAAGATGTATAAAAAATGACTTTAGTATACTTGAATTAAATGATAATTTGAAACATAATATGACATAATGGAGAATAAGAATTCATGTAGCTGACCCCACATAGTGGGATAAAGGCTTGTTGTTGTTGTTGTTGTTGTTGTTTTTATTATTATTGTTGTAAGTTTTAGTTGGATTTAATATTTTAAATAAGAAAATTCATAAGGATATGAAACTTATTTCCTTCTAATGATATATTTTATGATTTGCTTTTTTATTTATTATTGGTCCTTAAGTGTGAATCAAACTTAAATGGCCTTTAAACCATTATGAAGAGAACATTTCAAGATTAATAGCTTAAGTGTTAAGAAACTCATATGACACTCATTCAACATATCTTATTAATTTAATGATCATGCCACTAATGCTATGCTTTTGAAAATTAAGAATTACTTTGTTGTTGCAGTCTAAAGTCCTTATATGCTTGATCTAAATAAGCTTTTCATCCAAACACAAATCCAGGCTTATGCACATGCTTCCTTTTTTTGTGTACAAATTTTATCCATTTAAACATATGATTTGAAGAAACATAAGAGGGACATTTAATGCTTATGCACCTACATGTATTTATATACACACTATAGTACTAGCAAGTATATGTCATTGTTAAACCAGAGATGTAAGGTCAAAACCTCCTTCGAACTAGGACCATTATGATCTCGGGTGTCAAGATTAGATACTTGTCATGCCACATATGCATAGAAATAAATATAAGTGTGCAAAAAATTAAAAGTTGTAAGATGGTATATTAATTCTTACTTAACACATGTACTTCTTCCTACATTCTTTATAGGAACGTGTCATTATTAAACTAAAAAGATGAGATATCTAAGACCTCCTTTGGACCAATAGCTCTATACCCCTAGGTATCCAGACTATATACCTTAAGAGTATATCAACTATACATGTGGTTAATACATTTAAACTATTTCTACTTACTTTAATTAAAGATACATATCCATGCATGCTTTGAATATAGGAAAAGTACATTTTGTGATTTACTAATAAAAAAGTGTTGAGCAATATTGAATTAACAATTTAATTTTTATAAAACATGAATCATGCATGATTGATGACCAACATACAACCATAATATTGAGAAGCATGACCAAAATTATGAAAACATTCATGGCATACATAATAACATGAAAAGTAGACCAAAAAAAAATCAAAGCATTCACGCTAATATTTTATGATTAATTAATTAGTTAAGAAAAACACTAATTAAGAAATTCTTTTAAACTACTCATAACAATTTAGGGATTTTAGTTTTATTGATTAACTCTTTATTAGCTGATAACAAAGAGGGTTTATTTATAATTTTTAAAAATTTGTGTAATTAATTATAAATTCTCTAATTCATAGGTTAATTAATGTATTTCTATTAATTAATAAAAGCCCCTTAATGGTGATTTTGAGAGATAATTATTACCAAAGGTCCTAATAATTTTTTCTGATCACTATTAGACCTCTAAGTGAAATTTAGACACCCACAATAATTTTTATGATTTTCTTAATTAAATTTATTTATTAAATGACCAAAATGGTTAATTTGAGTTTGAAAATATGGATTCCCTAATGCATCCACCTAATTAGCTTAAAATAGTTATGCTAGGCAGAGGTCATCCTATAGAACATTCACAAAAAGATTTAGCTCATTTAGCTAAGAAATTATAATTTAACTAATTATAAAAATGTTCAAATTAGTCTCTATACACTTAATCAAAGTTAGAGCTTCTATTTTTTTTGTTGATTCTCCTTTATTTATGCTTTTCAACAAGCTCTTAGTTTTATCTTTTAGATTTCTTTTATAATTAGTTATGATTTTCATAATTCTACCTATTTAAACACATTTAAATCCCTATTTAAGGAATTACATAGTTAGTGGTTGAGTCAACCGTACTTTATGTGCGGTGTTATGAGATTGGTTATTTAAACCATCTCTCATGGCTGTTGACTTAGTGGCACTAGATGTGGTTTCATCATGAGACATTTGATCTTAATTTTTGTAATTTTAAAGGATTAAATCAAATAAATCTAACTTGGATTAATCTTTCTTATTAATTCTAATCATATGTAAGGGCAACCAATGATTAATTATTCTCTTCTAATGAGAGATATAGATTTTCTACCTCTTATCGCTTGATCTAAGCTCACTAGAGCTTAAATCATAGTGAATTTAGCTCCATTAGGATTAAACTAAAAAAAATGCAAGGTTCCCTATAGTTGGATCTACTCGAAATGCCAAAATACTTGACAAACACCAACACCTATAAGCCTTCAATGGTTTGAAAGCCATACCTTGATGGAGATCAAGACCAATGACCGATTCAACAAAGGTAGCTTCATCTAGTAGAGATAAAGCACTGCTATTGAAGTCCCGCATTGCCTCTTCACCATTTGTTCTAGAGACCACACATTATCATGAGCTCTCTGATGTTGGTCTAAGAAGGCCTTCTTATGCTTGATTCAAGTGGTTATTGATTTGTTTTACCTCACGTTAGTGTGTGGAGGGTTTGGGAGGGAGGAATTATGCTAGGGTTAAGCTTTGGTGAAGTTAAATGTTTGAGGTGTTTGAGCTGAGAAGAGGGTTGATCTTGCTAGAAATGGGGTGCATGAAGAGCCCTAGAGATTTTAGGGATTGGCTCTGGGGAGAAAGGGAAGGCGTGTGATGAGTTTGGAGCCTTAGGGTGGAGTATACCTCTCTCATCATATTAAGCACCTAAAGGGGGTGGTTTAGCACATAGCAGTTAGCCTGACAATAAGGGGAGGTTGATTTGGCTTTAGACTGATGGGTGAAGTCTCAAGAGTGGTTCAACAAATTTGGTGGACAGTGGTGAAAGGGACAAGCCGTGGTGGTTGAATCAATGTCTGGCCATGGTGAGGGTGACCCTTCCTTGGCCATGGTTGGACCAAATAGTTTTGGGTCTTCTTGGGTTTGTTAAGGGGAGCTCAAGGCATGCTAAGGTGGTTGCCTTGACCAAAGAGAGGGGTTAGACATTCTTATTTTGAGATTTTTTCCTATTTTGAACCCTTAGTTCTGGTTTAGGCTTAACCGGGTTCACCTTTGGTTTGGTCCACTTGGGCAAGTTAAGAGACATGTGAGGATGAGTCATGCCAAGTGTCGGGTCACCTTGGATTGGGTCCACTTGGCTATTGAGGAGTGTTCAAGAATCAATTTGGAACTAATTACAAGTGTTAATTCAATCTAATTTGAATAGGATCAAAAGTTGGATCAATTTAACCATTTATGTTAAATTGGGTCAATGACTTGAATTGGATTAATTGGACTCAATTAAGTGTTGGGTGATGACTAGAAATCTTAATGGGATTGGTTGCAACAATTAGTTTGATCCAATTTGGGTTAAATCAAGATTTGGCTCAATTTCACCCTTAGGTATAATTGGGTCAAATAGGGTTAACTAGCTATATGGTCTTATTTGGTTTCAATTTGAAGTTGGAATATGATCAACAACCATTTTGGAAGTGATTTTATGGATTGGTTTGGTTTTGATTTGGGTTGAATTGAAGTTTTGTTCAATTTGATCCTTTGGGTTAAATTGGGCTAGGTTTGGTCAAATTGGATGGCAATGGTCATGAGGAATGCTCGAATGTGTGATTAGATTGATTTTGGAGGTTTGGATTTACTTAATATAGCTTGATTCAAATTGGATTTGAAGTTGGCTATATAGGGTACAATTGGGTCATCTTAGGCTAAGTGAGCCAATTGACTAAATTACCACCTAATGAGGCATCAATCGATCTCAAATAATATTTTATGGTGTTTTGGTAAGTTCAACTTCAAATGGTTTGGATGAATTTTGGGTTTAGCCCCTTTAGGCCCAAATGGGTCATATTGGGTCAACTTGGTCACTTGGAAAAATGGAACACCAATTAGTTATGGTTTGAAGAATTTTAGGATTTTGGGTAGCATATGATCAGTTAGGTTTGATGTATGGGCTTTGTGTTAGAATCAAGGTCGATGGGGTTCCACCTAGTCAAGATTGGGGTCTACCCCTAAGGGTAAGCCTTGTGAGTCTTCTATGCTTTGGTTGGTGTCCCCTAAGCCACTAGAAGTTTCTAGCTCTTTGTGAGGAGATCTTAGTGCCTAAACTGAATTTTAAGTCTAAGGAATGGTGGGTGTGAACCTCAATAAAAGTGAGGTCAACAAAAAGACCCTAATAAAGGTGGTCTAATAGATAAGGTACCCCATACGTATTGGCATTGATCGAACTAGTCAGAAGGACTCAAAGGGTAGCAAGTAAGGGTGCTTATATCACATCCGAAGCATAAGCTAATCTTGACATAGAACAACTAGCACTCCAACACAGTAGTCTAGGCTTCTAAGTATTGGAGGTTGAAGGGATAGTATACAAGATGCTTTGGGATTGATCATAAGATCAAAGGCTTATAATATGAATCTATCTATGGTCAAGTTTAGAAGAATAGAGAAGAATTCCTTAGGAGTGGTCTTGTCCAAGGGATATTGGGGAATGTTCCATTGAACATAAGTTTTTTTATCATGCCAAGTGCATTAGAGAGAGGCTCTTTAAGAGATTTTGATCATATGTTATAGTGGAGATATGGAAAGGGCATCTATAAGGATGTCATGCATAGAGGATCAAGGAAGGGTTCCTTGAAGATGAGTCATAACCTAATTATGAAGGCGAGATTAGGGAGAGATGCCCTAAGAATGCGTGAAACCATTGAAGAATTTAAAAGCTCTTCTACAAATAATACAAGAGCCCGGTGAAGCCTTCAAAAGATTTATTACTCGCTTCTAGAGAAAAATGTTAAAATTAAGGAATTTAGACATGTAGTCACACTAGTCACACTGATTATGATGAGAAAAGGGGATTTGAGAATCAGATCGTGCTACAAGATATTTGAAAAGTATATATGGACCCCATCGGTGTGCGATGGGCCATATTAAAGAGGATTCATGCAGGACTATACTTACCTTAGATTTATTACCCCAAAGGAGTAACGATCTTACCAAAAAAAAAATGATGTTATTCAACCTAAAGGGGAAACTATTAGGAGAGAGGCCATAATGGCGTGATCCGAACTTAAAAAAGTCATTCGAGAAAGGGGCCATGAAGGAGTCATTTTAATCCTAATATATATGTGTATGCCTATGTGTATAGGTGGACCCTATTGGTGTGCGATGGGCCAGAATAAAGTGAAGCCATGGGCTTTGGCTTACCTTAGATTTACTTGCCCAAAGGAGTAGTTCTCTTATCTGTAGAATGACATTACTCAACCTAGGGGGCAACTATAAGGAGAGGGGCCATGATGGCATGATCCAGACTTAGAATAGTCACTTGGAAAAGGGGATGCAGGGGCATGATCCTAATCATAAATGTTTATATGGACCTTATTGGTGTGTGATGAGCTACACTAGAGAGGTGCCATGCCGGCCTTGGCTTGCCTTATATTTATTGACTTAAAGGAATAGTCTACTAGCAACATAGTAGAGTTTATCTAACATGAGGGTTTCCCATCGATGTGCGATGGTTGAACTAAGATATCATTAGAGACCTAGGTCCTCCCAAGTGAAATCAACCATTAGGGTGACCTAGTTGCAATATTATAAGTCGAGCCCGATCTAAGGCGAGTACTAAGAGGGGACCAATCCCAACTTGAAGTAGTCTAGGCTATGCCAACTAAAACCATGTCAAATAAGATGACTAATAGGAAAGGGGATGTAAAGGTGTGATCCTAATCCTTAAGATATATGTGTATATATATAGGTGTACCATGTCTATATGTGATGGACCACATTAAGAAGGAGCCATGGGGTCCTTGGCCAGCCTTAGATTTACTAGCCTAAAGGGATAGTCAGTACATGTGCATATCAACTTTATCTAACCATAGGGGTGGCTACTAAGAAAGGGAAACTGTCAAATTTGATAGTAATTCGGGTCATATCTAGATGGGGTCATAATGAAATTATCTGATTAGAATGCCCATAAGGTAAAGGTGCCATAGGGATGCTGTTTTAGTCCCTGAGCATATAAATCTTATAAGTGCATGACAACTAGTTTAAGAAGATAGTGTGAAGACTCATATCTTTCTAAATGGTGCTTCCTATTAGGGTGGTTTGATATCAACAAAATAGTTGCCACCCAACTTAAGGGTGCTCGTCGGTGTGTTATGACTAATTCAGAAAAGAAAGCATTAAGGATTTACATCTTCTAATCAAAATTGATCACTCGGATAGCTTATTGTTAGCAAAATAGTTATTGTTTGACCTAAGGAGACTACTAAGAGGGGTCGTGAAGGCGTTATCCTAACTTGAAGTAGTCAAGGCTATACTTGAAAGGGGTCACAGGAATGATATCCAAGCAGGTTGCTTATAGGGAAAGGGTTCACAATGATGTTATCCTAATCTTAAATATATGTATATGTACCCTACTAGTGTGCGATGAGCCATAGTAAGGAGGAGTCATAAAGGCCTTGGTCTACCTTAGATTAATTGACTCAAAGGGATATTCTAAAAGCCACATAGTAGAGTCTATCAAACTTAAAATGTTTCCCATCAATGTGTGATGGTTGAATTAAAAAAAAGCATTAAGGACTTACATTACCTTAAGCGGAAGTAACTACAATGGTGACCTATCGATGGTGCAAAAAGTTAAGCCCGACCTATGACAACTACTAAGAAGGGGACACGAAGGCATTATCACAACTTGAAGTAGTTCAATGTGTGTGTTCTAACTAAGAAAAATGACCACGGGAGTCTCTCATGTTGACCTTAGTTGTGTTAATTGAAATAAGCTGCCACTTGGGTTCTCTTACACCTATTCTAATAGGACTAAAGGTGATGTTTAGATGCAAAGTGAGATTTGAAAATAATATGATTTAAGAAGAAATGATATTTTTGTAAAAATCAAATAATCAAAATATTTTGAGTAATTTTGACCCATTCACTATATATATCAAATTAGAAAACATAGTTTTGTTGATAAAATTTAATTATATATACAATCATGCATAATATTTCTTCAGATATAGCCTGTTAATGGAAAGCATTGAGCATTCACCATTATGGTAGATCAGATGATATGATCCACCCTGGTGGACCTTTTCTCTAAAAGGTCCTTCCCACATTAGTTCAAGCATGCCTCCCATCTTGCGATGGGAAAAAATTAGTCTCCTAAGAACTAAATAAGCTCTCCAACCTAAAAGCTCTTGGGCTTATCAACTTATTATGAGCTTAAACCATTTGTGTTGTTCATAGCTGAAAGTTTTGACAAGCTTAGAGGTGTCTCTTCACATGACCTTGGAGATTTTCTAATTGTAGCCTAGCATTTTTCTTTGTTGTGATCTTGTTGCCTACAACAACCCTTAGCAATGGTAATTAAACTTCTACTGGAATAATAGCTTCATACTTGCACACTAAGGAGAAGTGAGTGGACTACCTCAGATTCATATACATAGTACGATGGCCTACAAAGCTTCATTGAACCACTGCCATTTGTTGTCATCAAGTGTTTTCTTTAATATTTTGATGAGAGTTTTGTTGAAGGACTCTACTAGCCCATTCACCCTAGAATTATATATGGGAGTACCTCTAATCTGTACTATGCCACCTCATAAAGTTATTAATCTTCATGCTCTTGAAGGCAATGCCATTGTAGGATATAATTCGATAGGATACACAAAATTTATAGATGATATGACTCTTGAAGAACTGAAGGGCATGGTGAGCCTTGACTTTCCTTAAATGGATTTCCTTCACCCTTTGGAAAAATAACCTATAAGTACTAAGATGAAGCAATGATTATTAGAAGGAGGATTAATTGAACCCACTAGATCTGTACCCCAACACATGAATGTCCATGAAGCTATCATCAGGTGGAGAAACTTTGGTGGCTAATGTAGGACTACTCCATGAACCTGACATAAGTAATAGTGATGCACTACATCCATGCAATCTGTAATCATTATTGGACAATAGTATCTAAGTCTCTTAATTTTAATTTTCTTCTTTAGACTTGATTGATGTACCTCACATAGTCTTGACATACCTCAATCATGATTTTTTGAGTTTCATGTTTGTCTAAACAACAAAATCACATATAATCAAAGGATCATTAGTATAGGGTGTCATCAATAAGAGCATAAGACAATGCCCTTTGTTTGATTTGATGGGCTTAAGACTTCTCTTCACATAGTTTGCCATCACATAAGTATTCAATGAAAGGATGTCTCCAATCAGCCTCCTCATCATCTTTAGTGGTGGCAACCTCCCCTTTAGATCTTGTCTATCAATGAGTTTGGTATTGATAAGAGGTAGAACCTGGCAGTTACGAATCTCTATTGATATAAGTTCATTATCTAGATAGGCCATTTCCTTAACAAGATTTGCTAAAGTATCGGCCATGGCATTTCCACTTCAAAGAATTTTATATTGGTTGGTCTCCATAATTTGTTTTAGAAACTTCATGGTGTACTTATAGTATTGATGCAGTTTATGTTTGAGAACTTTGTAAGTTATGATAATTTGATTGACCACTGATTGTAAATCCTGAAAGATATTAATGCCCTTCATGTCTGGAGAAATGGTCAAGTTTAAACTAGTGATTAGAGCTTCGTACTCAACTTCATTATTTGTATGAGGATATAATAGATGTCATGAGAATCATATCATCTTGCAATCTAGAGTTAAGAATATTATCTTCATTTTTGCTTTGCCTAGGAGGATGGACTATGGTTCACCTCCACTTTGGGAAGAAGCTGAACCATCAAAGTATAATTTCCAATGATGGCTTTTCGTATTTTTTTGAACTCATGATTTGTTCATCAAGGAGATCATCATTTAGGGAGAATCTATAGGGAGAGGGTGAGCTGGTAGAAAGTCTACTAATACTTGCTCTTTCGTAGTATGAAGCAGTATGAAGGTGATATCAAACTGCAATAAAATCATGGACTTTCATGCCAACTATTTGGATAGCATCAGCCATTTCATGAGATATTATAGTGGATTTACTTTAGAAATTAGGTTAATTTTTTGAGAAAGTATATAGTGTATTACTTTTTGGGCAGTGAATATAAGAGCTAGACAATGCTTCTCAATGGGTGAATATTTGGCTTCTGTAGGGATTAAGTGATGGCTTAAGTAGTAAAGCACAAATTTGTTTTTCTATTCATCATTAGCTTGAGCCAATAAAGTGTTAAGTGAATCGCTTGATGCTGCCATGTAAAGGATGAGAGATTTGCCTAAAATAGGGGTGGCTAGAACTAGGGGTGTCATCAAGTATTTTTTTGATACTCCTGAATGCATGCTGGTGCTTATCAACCTATCAAAATTTAGCATATTTCTTTATGAGTGCCATGAAGGGTTGACATCAGCTAGATAAGTTTGATATGAAATGTCTTAGATATTCCAACCTTCCTTTAATGGATTTAAGTTGTGTTAAATGTTTAGGAGGTGGTGTTTCCACTATGGCTTTCATTTCCTTCAAATTGATCTCAATTCCATGGTGTCATACAATGAACCCTAGAAACTTCCCTAAGTTTCCAAAAGCGCACTTCAAAATGTTCATTTTAGGTTTTAATGTCATTACCATTTGAAAACTACTCTCAAGTCATATAGATGGTCTTCATTTTATTTACTTTTATCCATGAGATCATTAACATCATTTAACTTGGTGATGGACGAGTTTCTCGAAGATGGCATATTAAATCTTACTTAACAAATGTATTTTTTTTCTACATCTCTTATAGGTACATCATAATTAAACTAGGGAGATAAGGTATCTAAGGCCTACTTTAGAGTAGTAGCCCTATGCCCCTGGGTGTCCAGACTATATACTTTAGTATTGTATCAAGTATACATGTGATTAATACATTTAAACTATTTCTATCTACCTCAATTAAAGATACATATGCATGTATGCTTTGAATATAGGAAAAGTACATTACATTTTGACATTTATTAATAATAATAGCTTTGAGCAATATTAAATTAACAATTTGATTTTTATAAAAGATGAAGTGTGCATGATTGATGACCAACATCAGACACAGCAATAAGAAACATGACCAAGTACCATAATAAAATTTTCACTCAAGCCATTAATCCTAAGGCTAACCATACAAATTTAAAACCATTTAAGCTTAACTAAATTCTCTATTTAATATATCTTGAATTCAAGTGGATTAACCTATATGAGGAGAGACAATACAATTAAAATTAAGCCTTCAGGTCCTTTGGTTATTAAGAAATTTTAAAGGTGGAATCATGATTTTTATGAATTAATTAAATTTCATAATTAATTAATCCAATTAGTACACAAGAGGCCTTAAAATTCATTTAATCACAAACCAAAAACACAAAAATTATGAGAAAACTCATGGACATACATAATAACATGAAAACAAAACAAAAAATTTCAAAGCATTTGGGCTAATATTTTGTGATTAATTAATTACTTAAGGAAAACCTCAATTAAGAAATTACTCTTAAAATACCCAAAACTATTTGAAGATTTTAATTTCATTGATGAAGTCTCTATTAGCTTAGCATGAAGAGGGTTTATTTATAATGTTAAGAGATTTGTGTAATAAATTATGAATTTTTTAACTCCTACGTTAATTGATGTATTTTTTAAATTAATGAAAGCTCCATAATGGTGATTTTGAGAGATAATTAGGGCCAAAGGAATTAATAATTTTCTTTAATCATCATTAGACCTCTAATACAAGTTTAAGCATCCACAATAATTTTAATGATTTTTTTAAGAAAATGTATTCATTAAATGGCTAAAATGGCTAATTTTGGTTTGAAGATATGGATTCCCTAATTCACTCAACTAATTGGCCTAAAATAATTATGTCATATAGAAGTCATTCCATAGAACAATCACTAAAGATTTTAAGTCATTTGTCTAATAAATTTGGCTAAATTTCATTAATTAGAAAAACCTTCAAACTATAATTTGTCTCTTTATACTTAATAAAAGTTGGAGCTATTATTTTTTTGGATTCTCCTTTCTCTAATGTTTCCAATAAACCCTAATTTATATTTTTTTGGAATTTTCTATAATTAATTAAGATTTTTTAAAATTTTTTTGATTTAAACATATTTTTAAACCCTATTTAAGGAATTACATAGTCAACGGCTGAGCCAACTTTGCTTTACATCTGACATTATAGGATTGATTATTTGAATCATCCCCCATAGTTGATGACATAACAGTGCCAGAAGTAGTTTCATCCTTAGTTTTT
The DNA here is from genome assembly GCA_021442155.1 of Cymbidium sinense. NCBI lineage: Eukaryota > Viridiplantae > Streptophyta > Magnoliopsida > Asparagales > Orchidaceae > Cymbidium > Cymbidium sinense. Next base: position 57,755,974 of record CM038231.1, on the reverse strand, counting down.
TAATCAAACATTGAATGGTTGAGATTAATCCTATAATTTTAAAGAATTAAATTGAATAAATCTAACATAGATTAATCACAATCATCTATTCTAATCATGTGGAATTGATAATCGATGACTTGTCGTTCTCCTTTAGCAAGAGATGGGGACCATCAACTCTCATCCAAGCTCAATAGAGCCTAAATCACAGTGAATTCAACTCCATTAAGATTAAAAAAAAATGCAAGGTTAAGCTTTGGTGAAGATGGGTGTTTAAAGAGTTTGGATTGATCTCTCTAGTGATGGGGGTATATAGGGAGCTATGGGGATTTCAAGGACTGGCCTTGGGGAGAATGGGAAAGTGTGTGTTAAGTTTGGAGCCTTGGGGTGGAGTATACCTCCCTCCCAATATTAACCACCCAAAAGGGGTGGTTCATCCTATGGCGATCAACCAGGCAATACATGGAGCTTGATTTGGCTTTGGACTAATGAGGTGGAGTCTCAAGAGTGGTTGGTCAAGTTTGGTGGGCAGTGGTGAAGGGGATGGTGGTTGAACCAAGGGTTGACCACGGTTAGGGTGACCCTTCCTTGGTCGATGGCAAGACTCAACAATCTTGAGTTAGCTTGGGTTAGTTGGGGAGAGCTCAAAGGATGATAAGGTGCCATCTTTAGCCAAAAGGAGGGGAAGAAATTTTCTATTTTGGAATTATATCCTATTTGAAACCCTTGGATAACTTGATTTGGGTTGAACTGAATTAACCTTGGGTTAAGTCCACTTAGTCAGGTCAAGGGATATGTGAGGATGAGTCTTGCCAAGTTTAGTTGGGCTTCAACTTAATTTGGATATGTTTGGCTCATTTGGAGTCATGTAGGTCAAATTTGGTTCAATTAAGTCAAGTTAACCAATTGTGAAAATGGACCCAAGGGGCTATTGGATTGTGTTCAAATGATGATTTATAACACATTGGTGACATTGGTTTGATTTAATTTGAAGTGGATTTGAATTTGATTCATATGAGTTCATTTGGGCCAAATAGGTCAAGTTTACCATTTTTATCAAATTAGGCAAATTGGGTGCATTTGGAAGTTGAGTCATGCTCAATGGTTCATTTGAAGTTGGTAATAGACTTTGAATTGATTTAATTTGATTTGGATTATGTTATAATAAAATTTAACCCTTTAGGTCAATTTGGGCTAAGTTGATCAATTGGGCTAGGTTATCAAATTGGCTTTAATTAGCTATTAAGAAGAGTTCAATAATCAATTTGAATTGGATCAAGAGCATCGAGTTGGTTCAATGGGTTGAATTTCCTTAATTGGGCTCATTTGGGTGTTGTGTGATGATTAATAATCATATTGGGATTGTTTGAAATAACTTGGTTTAATCTAATTTAAGTTAAATCGAGATTTGGCTTAATTTGACCCTTTAGGTAAAATTATGTCAAATAGGGTTAACTAAGCCAATTAGCCAAATTGACCTACTTTGTTTCAATTAGATATTAAAATATGATCAATAATCATTTTGGAAGTGATTATATCACTTGGTTTAGTTTGATTTGGGTTGAATTGAAGTTTTGTTCAATTTGACCCTCAAGGTCAAATTAGGCTAGGTTGGGTCAAATTGGCTAGAAATTTGACCTAAATGTGTGATTAGAATAATTTTGAAGCTTTGGGCTGGATTATTCTAGTTTAGATCAAATTTAATTTGATTTTGGCCTTATACAATTTAATTGGATCAACTTGGGCTAGGTAAGCCAATTGACCATATTGAGTACTAATGAGCCTCAATTGAGCTCAAGTGATGTTTTGGTAAGTTCAACTTCAAATGGTTTGGATGAATTTTGGGATTAGCCTCATTAGAGCCAAATAGGTCATATTGGGTCAGCGTGGTCACTTAGTCAAATTGAACACCAATTGGTTATGGTTTGAATAATTTTAAGATTTTAGGTAGCATATGATCAATTGTATTTGATGTATGTGGTTTGGCTTGGAATCAGAGTCATTGGGTTCCACCTAGTTGGCATCGAGGTCTACCCATAGAATTTAGCCTTGTGAGCCTTCTAGGCTTTGGGTTGGTGTCCCCATAGCCACTAGAAGTGTCTTAGCTCTAGGTGAGGAAATCATAGTGCTTAGACTGAATCCTGATTCTAAGGAGTGGTGGGTGTCAACTTAACTAAAAGTGAGGTCAACAACGTCCTTGAATTCACAACTATCGAACAAATAATTCTAGTCATTTAGACTAAAATATTACACCACAAAATAAAAAAATATCCCATCACAAACATTACGTGAGGTCTAATGTAATTTTATGGTTGGTAACCTAATAAGCTAGTTTGTTAAATGTGGTAAGACAGAGCTAGGCTTCTTTAAATTTAAGTTTTGATTTAATGTAAGCATTTATTTAATTTATCATTTGGTAATTTCACCTCAAGTGGCTTAGAAGATTTTCAATTTTATTTTTAATTTTAACTTGTTCTTTTGTTAAAATTGAATTTAGGGTTTAAGAGTAAAAAGATGATTAAACCTTGTTTAAGAAAAAAACTTAATCTACTTAACACTCTATTCATAATAGAGTAAAATCTTCATCAAAGGATGAAGAGTTACCTTAATACTTAAATTGTCTAAGCTTAGTGATTATTATTATTATTATTATTATTATTATTATTATTATTATTATTATTATTATTATTATTATTATTATTATTATTTTTATTTTTATTATTATTATTATTATTATTATATATTTTTAATTAGATTTATAAAATTTTATTTTATTTTTAATATCTTTTCATAATTTTTCTTTCACATGTATATGCCATTATTAAACTAGTGGTTTGAGGTATTGAGACCTCCTTTATACTAGTAGCCTTGACCTAAGGTGTCCAAAATATATACCATGTAATTACTTTTTATGAAAAGTTTTGGTTTAGTTTTAATTTAAATATTTATTTTTATTAACTTGATTAAGGGGTTAATTATTCATAAATTTATTTGATTAAGTTATCCATTTAATGAGAATTAAGTTAATTATTAATTAAAGCTAATCTCAATTTAAATTATTAAAATTGGTTAGGGTTGATTAGTAAACTAATTGAAGGCTTATGTTTGGTTTAAATAATTGAATAATTTATTTTATTTATTAATTTTTTTAATTAGATATGATTTAATTTAATTAAATCAATTAAGGCTTAATTTAATTTATCATGATTATGTTTGATTTTGTATAATTGATTTTTAATATTCAATCCTAGGTTGTTTATTAAGTTCATTTCAAGTCAAAGTTCAATCAATGAATACTAATCTCATTTATTAAATTTCATTTAAAGATTCATTGGATTTCTTAAGTCTTATCATTGTAATTTAATTAATGTTGGTTGATTTAATTTACATAGTTATTCAAGTTTAATGATTTTATACGTTGGTTAAACTTAATTATTGAATTTACAAGTTTAGATTAATTAAAGAATATTTTATAATTTTGAGTATATTATTTGGTTAGGTTTCTTATAGTGATTATAATGATTGCCTTATGATATAATAATCCATTTTTACTTAATGATTTTATAAGGATAAATTACTTAAGTCATTGTTCTAACATCTAAACCTCAAGTAATTCTTGATCACATATATTAAGCTTGGTGGATTAATTATCCATTTTTTATTTAATAAAAATTCAATTGTTCTTAAAACATTATACGATTTTATTTTTATTGGATTCTTATTTGGATGCTAAGTTCAAAGAATGATTAATTATAAATTTTAGCCCACTATTTAATCTATTATAAATTTTGCAATTTCAACCTTATGGTTTTAATTAATCTAATTTTTATGATAATTTATTAAACCCTAAGTACATGATTTTGAGGTTTTAACAACTTCAAAGGGCTTGGAAATTTTTTTAAGTTTTTTGATGTTAATAGAAATGTTGTAGACTTATTTTAAATATTATATAATTTTGGCTATTTTATATTAATTATTTCCCTTAAAATATCTATGATGACTTCAAAAAATTCATAAATTATGATCTAAAGAATTTTTTTTATTTAAATTTTTATGATGAGTGTGTTTTTATATTAATTTAATTCTCTCAAAAATTCACCCTAATTAGATTAATATTCTAAGAGTAACTAAGGTTTACTTATTTAAAATAAGAATCAAATTAGGTTTAAAATACTAAATGTTAATTAGAGCTTTTAGTTGATGGGTTATTTAAATTTTTTAGACCATTGGTTGATTTGTTGTGAATTATTGAAGTTCATCCAATTTAAATGATTAATTGATTTAATTAATCTTTAATTAAGTGATTTTAAGGTTTAATGAGTTTCAAGGAGTTGTAAGGCTCACACAGTTTCACTTTATTACACCCCAAGGCTTATTATTTAGCTACAATTTGAGTTTTAGGTCTCACTCAAGCTTGTGTTGAGTACTTTTCTAATTCAAAATTGTTAAGTCAATCGAGATGGAGCTCTGGGAAGAAGATCTACCTTCAATTTGCTCTGAAGACTAACTGCTGCCACCACTCACTAGAGTTTGATTGAATTCGAGGTTTGAATGTTCGTGAAGATGGTGAAAAGAATGGGCTAAGTTTATTTGATGCTGAGAAAGGTTTTAGAAATCTCAAAGGTGGGAGAAGTGGGTTAGAGGCCTAGTTTTATAAGTGGTCAACCCTTCTTCCATTAAAGGATCTTCGAGGTGACCAACCTTGGGGAATTGGAACCTTGGTTGACTCTTGAAGGTAGTGAAGTAATTAGAGCACATGTTTGAGTTACTAATTGAGAGATAGAGGCTAGCATGGGTCAATTTTGGTTGCTTGGCTTAGGTGGCTTGATTTTGAACTCTCTTATGGTTCCACCTTATTCAAGGCACATCCTCAACTAGCCTTTAAGGTATTCTTGGTTTCTTTGATCAAGTTAAGATGGATTAGGGCTAGGCTTGAACTCAATTGGATTGGGTTTGAAGGTTGGATTATGAGTTTAGATCATTTAGGGTTGGGTTGATCATACCACATTTTTATAATTAGCTTTAGATTTATGTTAAAAAAATGAATTAGGGATAAAATAATCCAAAGCTTAAGGGGTTTGATTTAATTTGGCCTAGCTTTAACCCATTTAGTCCAAATGGGTCAAATATAATCTTTTAACCTATTTGGCCATTTCAAATTTTATATTAAGGTTCATTTGTGTTTAATCGATCACTTATAGTACTTATGATTAATAAATTTCATTTAACTTCAATTAGATTTTGAATTTAACCCAAATTAGCCCATTTTCACACAAACAGGTTAAGTTGGGTTCACTTGAGTCAATTGGCTAATTTGACTCAATCAAGGTGTATTTGGTCTCTAATCTTGTTTGATTATGTGTTTGAGAAGATTTGGAGCAATTGATTTTAAATGATTCGAGGTTAAATTTGATCTTGATTCATTTTGTCTCAAATTAGGTTTAATGGGTCAAATTGAATTTACTTGGGTAAAATGACAAAATTTATTAAATCAAGCCCAAGAAAAGGTGGGTGATCACTAAAAAAAAAACCTTTGAGGATGCTCTCCACCATATTTATTTAGATGAGTAAGAGTATGTTTTTTGTGAGGCAGAGTGTTATATATTCAACTAGATTTCACCTAACATTATGTTAGAGTTTATTTAGATATGGGTCCCACTTCCTATGAATGCAAGCCTTTAAGTTAATTACCCCTCTTAGTTTAGTAAGAGAGAACTCTCGATTAAGGTTGGAAAATAAACATATCTTATCTGATTTGAGTTTGTGTCTAGTAGTGCATACTTTGGCATAAATGACTATCATTTAACTTAAAGTTTATAATGGGGGTGATGATGACATGCCCGATCAAGATCCCATGGTTCCATCATCCCATGCTATCATGGCCCCTAGTCTACTTAGCTAAGGAAAATCGATCTTGATAGAAGAGTCCTTGTTAGTAGCCATGAGTTATGTCATACAAGGTGTTTTTATAGATCTGAGATAGTATTTATCCAAGGTGATAAAATTAATTCAACCTTAGCTAATAGAAGGCTTTTTGACTATTAAATATATTTCATAATTCATAGCTCAGGGAGCAAAGCCATTAGTGAACATGCAGGCTATTGCTATGACAAAAATATAGTAGAGCTATATGGAAGCCAAAGCACTTGGTCAGAGGGTTTTGGCATGTCCTTACTGGCATGAGATTGTTTGAGAATGAATATAGTTATATATTTAATTTAACATTAGCTATTTATGAACATATGCTTTCTTAGCTTATCATCCTTGACAAATAATAATGGATGGGTGGATGATTGTTTTGCTTTAAGTTATTTTGAATGATGAACTTCATTCAGTTTGAATATATCCCTTTAAGATGAATTTTACAATCAGCACGACCATCATCAAGGAATGAGTAGGTTTTATTATCCCGGACCAAATGATAAGACCCAACCGAGTTGCTCAACATCCATATATATTTAATTTAGTATATTGTTACTATGCTGGGGCATATGCTGGTAGTTTTGGTAAATTTTTATTGAAATTAGAAGATTGATTCTTGTATGCAATTCGATTCTATTTTATGTTAATCAGCAAAGCATCCTCAGACACTAAACTTAAGTAATTGTTATTATGTTGGGGCCCATGCGGGTCTTTAGGTCTATTTTATTAAATGTCATAATATGCATAAAAAATTATTTAATAGGGTAGTGCCTCGATGCTTGATAGCATTGTGGTTCTATCCAATTGGCTCCATGGCGTTGGGTGTTTAGTATTGTAGCAATCTAGGGTAGATATTTGTGTTGACCAATTGACTAGAGCCTAGGCACTGATCATATGGCATTGTGGCACTAGTCAAAGGTTAGTTCAAAAAATTTTGCAGACAGGAAGATTCTTTAAATGGAAAAGACAAACTTTCTGACTAGCACTTTAGCATTGCGTTAGAGTGTTGTGCTGCTACATCAATGCCCAACACATTTTCTGTTAGGAAATTAATAATAATGAAAACTCTTTTTAATCAACACAATAATTGACTTGGCCAAATGACTAGCGCCTCAGCATTTTATGTTAACGTTGCAACGCTATATTATTTCTTCAGAACCTGAGAGGTTAGCACCTCAGCATTGACATTTTAGCACCACAGTGCTAGGTTGGGTTTGTAAAAAGACCCATTGGGCTACTCATTTTTACATTATGCATTCTTCATTCCTTAGAGCTCTCTCTTTCATTTTCTTAGCATTCCCTCCTTTTAAGAAGGTGATCATGTTGCTCAAGAAGTTCATCAATAAGAGGAGGGCTACTTCAAGAAAATCTAGCAAATTCCTTACCGCAGAGGCTAAAGAAAGGCATCAATATGCTCTCACTCACGAGCATCTCATTTCAAAAGAGCATCTACAACTCGGGTGGGAGAGTAGAAGGTTTGACTAATGAACTCTGGGATCCCATTCTTCTCAATTCTTAAATGAGCAAGTCTCAGATTTAAGGAAAGGGGTAGGTGAGATTCTTTAGAAAAGAAATTTGATTATAATTTGGATTAATATTATAAATAATTTTCTTATATGGCCCAGTCCAATACAATACAAGTCTATATGTTCAAAAATTGTAGTTTCAGGGATCCAGGTCAGGCTTCTTTTCATATGGCTCCTCAATATCCCCATTATGTAGCTACCTCATTGGTGCTAGATATAGAGGAGGATGATTATGACTACTAATTTTTCACTTTTTTTTTATTTTTATTTTTTATATTTTTATCTTTCTTTTTTATTGTAATAATTTATTTTTGCAATAAATTTCTCAATTAATAAAGATATGCCATCTTTATTTGTATTTCCTTATGTTTTTTATTGTGTAATGCTCCAAGATTTAAAATTTTCAAAAAATGAAAATCTCTACTTAATAATTGGGCTCAGGGCCTCGCCATTGGTAAACTGGCACCTCAACACTTTTAAGTTAAAATAATTGATTCAGAAACTCAAGAGCTTAGTGCCTTGGTGCTTTGGAGTATGATTTGGATTATGCCATGAATATTCTAATACTGATAATTTAAGTGTAAAAGCACAACACCTTGGCATTGGGATGTTGGTGCCATGACATTATAAGGTGCTAGACAAGTTTAATTTTCTGAGGAGTTAGTGCCTCGGTGTTATAATTATAGTTCCATGATGCAATAGGTATAACTTAAATCATCATATAAAAATTCATAGCATTGACCCTTGGATTCAACAGCTCGGTGATGGGATATTAGCACCATGTCATTATAAGATGGTGGCCTTGGTTTAATTTTTTTGAGGACATAGTGCCTTAGTGTTGGGCCTACAATACCACGATGCTACTTTATTGATATCTAAAATTTAAAATTTTGGTAGCATTATGCTTTAGCAATGCTAGTTTTCATGATTTTAGTACAAAACACTCTTCTCCCTTATTTCAGATCCAAGATATATGAAGGAGGGTTTTATTTCACACCGTAACTAAATTCAATGGTGGAGGATATAACACCTTGGCATTGAAAGGATGGCATTGTAGTATTGTATTAGAGATAAGGGGACCCAAAGATATACTCTTTTACATATTTTAAGGATGGAATTGAGTTTTTTTAACATATTTTAGTGCAAATGCACTCTTCTACTTTATTCTAGATCCAAGATAAATGGAGAGAGGATTTCTTCTTATGCCTGAATCGAGTTCAATGGAAGAGGACTTAGACATTCAACATTCAAGATTCTGGAATATTTAAATCTTAGGGAGCTTTCTTTTTTTTACTCTAGATCCAATATTGATAGAGATACACTCTATTATTTCTCATTGGTTCTAAGATCAGCGGTGAACATTTGGTTAAATTTTATTTTCAAAAAGATAATTATGTAAAGAAAGTATTTCTAGAAGTTTTTACTTAGAATCAATGAGAGTAAGTCTTGATCATGTTTGCATGAGGAGATCACTCTCATAGCAGAGGGAAGCAAGTTGTTCAGAGCGCAGATGACTGGGAGGAAGAATAGTAAAGGGGGTTAGAGTGAGAGTGAGGGAGAAATAAAGAAGATATTAGAGAACTCTCCCCTTTTTATACTAAATTTCTCCTTACTAAGGGAAATTTTATGCTCTATAATCATTCTCCCTACTCCCCTAGTGATTATTTCTAGTGCGGCGTGGATGATGGATTTCTTGATTTTATATATTGAGGGTACATGACAGTGCCACAATGCTGGTATCACAGTGCTACGTTGCCATGTCATTTTGTTGGGCAACTGTCAATGGTTGTTTGAGCTTTTGATTATTTTTAAAGGCGACAACAACGCTTGTAGCGCTGTAGCACCCTAAAGTCAGGATGTGTAAATTTTTGTCCTTTTTTCAAACATTATATTTTATTATCAATTTTTAGATGCAAATAAAATTGCTCCCCAATGAATGTATCATGTTGATTGGACATGATGAATTCATTACTTCTTTATTTATTTATCTATGATTTTATTCAACATAATAAATAGAAAGAAAATATGTGCTTTAATCATTTTCATTTATCATGTAAGATAATGCCATGGTAGAGGTTATAGCTACAAGTGATTGGCCTGAATTTCTTTAATATAGATATAGGTTGTATGAGCTCTATAAGCCATAATAGTTTGCCTCTCTCTAACTTCATTATGATGTTGAACGATAAACCTCTTGGCTATGGACCAATGAGAAAAGGACCCGCTCAAGTTCAGTTACTTGGGCGTCTATTTGTGAGCACTCTTCTTTTATAGCAGTGACAGTTTGCTTGATCATAGTTATTCTTTTTAATAGATACTATCTCCATATCTATAATTCCTTTAATTCAACAGATATATCAAGGAGCATAATTTGTGCTCTAGATAGTTCTCTCTAATAGGATCTCAAAACTTTGAGATTGTGCTTGAGGTCTTGGTGAACCAGAGAGATTTAATGTGAAATGGTGCTTAGTGAGGTCTCTAGATAAAACCTCCTAATAAGTACTTCATAATGAGAATATCCCAAACTCAACATCTCTACACAGGGATTCCTAAAGCTATAGTTCTCTTGCTTCAAGACCCAAAGTGGCAGCACAATCAAATAGAGAGTTTGCTTCTATGCTAAAGCTTGAAAGCTCAAGTAAAACTTATTGTTGAACACTTAAAAGTAGATGATGTAATGCCATCACTATGTGGCATAAGCTCTTTGGAGAGCCATGATGTATTAAATATGAAGGCTTGTGGCATATTCTAGAGATGAAACATGAGATCTCTGAACCAGATAGCCTCTGAGCTATATCTTTTAAGCTAGGAATATGATGACTCTCTACACAAGAATTAATATATGAGGAATTATTCTGAGTGATGCTCACTATCACCCAAGTTGAATCTTATAAGAGCGGCTCATAGCTAATCATCAGAGTGCTAGATTCTTTTGTGTGTGGGTCTTCTTCAACATGCATATGCTCACCATTAACAAGTGGAGTAGACACTGGGGAAGTAGCATTAGTGTCTATTAATAATACTAGCATGACATCACTGCCCATCTATCCTGTAGTTGGCTAAATTCTACTGGTGGAATAGGAATATAAATAGGCTAGTCTATCTCTACTACTCCCATATCATGACTAGTTGTCATGGGGCTATGTGTATCTCTATCATCTCTCTCCTGAACTGATGAAGCATATTTCATCATCATTTCCAATTATTACTTAGCTTATTCGATGATCTCTTAGGAGCATGAGTTACATGTTTGGGGGAAATACAAATGTCATGTTAGTCTAGATCTCCCTAGTTTATGCCTATATATACAAAAACCTAGCTCCAAAAAAGGAAGAGTATGTATGATGGATCCACAGTTGCCATAGGTGCTAACTCATGTGTAAGTCTCATGTGAAGTTTTATATAAATCTGAACCAGTCCCTAGGTGAAAGTAAGAAAGCCCATACTTTGGAAGCTATTGCTAATTGAACAAATAATGGGAGCATCCTTAGGGAATGAGTATCTGCTATATCTACTATCTATGTAAGTCTGTATATGGGTGTAGCCTGAGTGAAATCATACTAGTTTAACCACTCTATTGGGATTGTATCCCTCCAATAACACAGGCTCATGATGTCTATATCAAAGCTAGACAGGTCTTAACTAGAAGAAATATTCTGCTATGCATTTGTATCTTAGCTTTTATAACAGCAGAGGTGTCTCTCTATCTATAAGAGAGTCTATGAATTCTTATCCCAAGCTTTAATCAGACGGGCTATGAAAAGCTGGTTTATGGATGATCTGAAAGTGATCCATCATGCATGATGGAGCAAACATAAAGGTCCAAATCTGATCTGTATGTAAGGTGACTATAGCCCTGCTCAACTATATGATCATGGGGAAATGCTACTCTCTAAAATAGGATAGTGTCTCAAGATAACTGAAAACTCCTAATATATGTATATGAATCCATCCATGTAAGTAGTGTTGAGGAGCATCTATGTCGTAACACTGTGAGTCAGTCATCACGCTAACTCAACCTAATCTGCGGTATATGTAGGCTAATGATGCTGGTTCCATTACTATCCTCTCACCCTAAGCAAGCAAGCTAGCCATTAAGAAAGTGGAAGGATGAAAAAGTCTACTGTATTTAGAAAATATAAAATAGCATAGCTAGGTGACAATAAAAGTAATTAGTGATAGCTCCTTGTCAATATCTCATGCTAAGATTCACTAAAAATTGACTCTTTCTTCTGGCTCAAATTGGTACTGAATGATTCTTCATCTAAATGAGATCCCATATTAAATGGATCCTTTATTTGTGTGAAGTGTGGCGATCACACTGCTGCATCAAGGAAGCTCTCAGACCATGTGTCTATAGTAACTGTGCCTTATCACCTAGAACTTGATCTTCGCTCTCTGAATAATCTATAGTAATGATCTAGAGAATGATGGAGACTTGAGGAGTATACATGATAGCCTCACTTACACTAACCATCTAGCTGACGCTAAAAGGGCTCACGATCTGGAGGTACATACTCCTCATAGGGAATGCTTATGACAAAGAGACCTATTATATCCTACATGTCAGCCAAGGTAATCATCATCTCATGTGGACCAATCCAATAGGTATTGGTGATCCTATCCCAATGCTCTGTTGTACTCTAGATCCAAGTAAATGGGAGGCAAGTATGATAAAAAAGTGATGCATATATTGCATGATATATTCCAGCCCTCCTGAGGATATAACCAAGCATTTGTAAGTGATGATGTGCCCAGTATACATATCCACTAACAGATGATAAGGGTGTTCCAAACACTAACTTTGGGTCCCAGTGTTTTACCTCGTGGTGTAAAATGTGATAACCCAAAAGTCTGGTTGTGCTTGTAGATGGAGTAGTATCTACAACTGGCTAAAGCATATCTTGATTTCCAAAGCTAAGGCAGTTTACAATCTGCTCTAAAGAAATGTCATGATTGTGTCTTAGCTTTAGATTAATTACCCAATCAAGATTATGGCTTGATGGAAGCTCTATAGCGATAGATGGGATGCATGATGATTAAGCAAATGAATCCTCAAAAGTATTCCTACCCCTCAACACATCTTGATGTAATGAGAGTTGCTCCTCCAACTTGAGGCATATCATCTAGTTTCCTCAAAGTAAACATTATAGAAAATCTAGATAAGAAAAAAATATAAATTTCATAGGCATTATGAAAAGTAATAACATCTAAATTTGTAAATGTCTTGTGCTTATAGGTTCTTGAGTCAATCCTCTCTAATTTCATGGGATTTGAATTGAATTTTTTGAATCTAGATTTATATTTAGACCCTCCCCTTTGGGTATATTTAGACTTAAATCATCTATTGGATTTAAGTTTAGATTTAGATCCGACCCCTTTGGACATGATGGAATCTAAATTTAGGTTAAGATCCAGCCTTTTTGAACATAATAGATCTGATTCGACCCCTTTGGTCATGATGGATTCTTTATTTAAATTTAGATCCTATCCATTTGGGCATGATGGATTTGATTTGGTCCCTTTGGCATAATGGATCTAATTTGAATTGAGATTTGACACTTTGGTCATGATGGATTTGATCTAGTCCCTTTGAGCATAATGTATTTGATTTAAATTTAGATCCCCTTTGGGCATGATGGATTTGATCTCTCCCATTTAGGCATAATAGATCTAATTTGAATTTAGATCTAGCCCCTTTGGGCATGATGGATCTAATTTAACCTTTTTCTATTGAAGAGAGTTTCTTTTGATGGAGTATTTTCCTTGCATTGCAAGGCTTACAAAATTGCCCCTATTGACAAGAGAGTTTTCTTTGAGATGATTACTTACTTCTCATACTTTCAATGGGAAGTATCTCTTCAATTGATCATTTTAGACTTGATTTCAAATGCCATGCTTTTATAAAGCATAACATTTTTAATAGTTATGCGTAATATCTATTGAGATATCATCCATTTATGAAGGGCATAGGTCTTATCCCTTTTGCATCAATGACCTAATAAGATCCTCCTGTCTATACAATTTCAACAAAATATGACCCTTCGCAGTGTGGGTCAAAATTTTCTCTTGTTCATTAGTATGGAACGATAGGCCTTCTACGTACCAGCATGAGTTCACCTACTTTGAAGCTTCTTGGGTGAACCATCCGGTCATGAGCTTAGGTCATTCTTGCTCTATATATTTCTAAAATTTGTTGAGCTTATAATCATACTTCTTTGAGAGCTTCTAGTTCTTCGAGGCATATTCAAACAGTTTCCTCCATTGTAAGTTCATTTTGAACTGCTATATGGAGTGAAGGTAGCTCTACTTGAAGATGAAGTATTGCTTCTACTTAAAAGACTAAAGAGTACAACATTGATTGTGTAGCCATTTCATATGTGGTACGATTTCACCATAAGATTTCTATTGATTTATCATGCCATTCTATTTTATTTTTAGAGAGAATTTTCTTGAGGAGTTTGATCAATATTTTGTTGAATGCTTCTACAAGACCATTAGCTTTTGGATTATATAGTGAAGAATATCGCCAATCCATCTTATATTTTTCAATGAAATGATAGATTTTAATATTCTTAAAGGTGGTGCCATTATTAAATATAATCCTTCAAGGTACTCCAAATCGGTAAATGATATGGTCTCAAAAAAATTTCAGTACATTATATGCTTGAACTTTTTTAATGGGATTACTTCTACCCATTTGTAGAAGTAATTTGTGGTAGCTAATATGAAACGATGTCCCCCAGATGACAGAGAATCTATTGGACCTAGTATATCAATTTTGCAACTTTTAAATGGCCAAGATGCCACAATTGGATGTCAATTATTAGGTGGTCGATTCAACGTGTCTGCATATATTTAACACTAATGATATCTTTTGGCATGTTCAATATAATCTTGAACCATACTGGGCCAATATTTTGGTTAATTTTAATTTTAATTTCAATGCACCACACAGCCTTTCATGTATTTCAGCCATCACCATTTTTGCTTCATCTGTTTTCAAGCATCGTAACCACAATTAGTCAAATGAATGTCGATATAATGTATCATTCATAAGAGTATATCATAGAGCTCTTTGTAAAATTTGATGAGCCTTTGATTTATCTTTTGGTTGGTGTTAAGGCTATTCTGCTTTAGACTATTATTGTAATTGGCTCTCCCTGAGGGTCTATCATTTCTTTAGGTAATTTAGCTAATGTGTCAACTTTACTAGGACACCCTTGTAATTTTTTACTTTAGGGATTTATTTTAGAAGCTCTAGAACATGCTTATGATAATGTCCCAACTTAGGCTTGTTTATCTTGAAAGACCTAATTATTTGTCAAATTATGAGTTAAGAATCCCTGCAAACATGAAGTTTCTTAATTTTCATGTTAATCGCTAGCTCTAGACCATAATTAATGCTTCATATTCGACCTTATTATTGGTTCAAGGTTTTTCCATACTATATGAATATTAGAGAATACCTCCTTACGATGTTACAAATATTAAGCTAATTTTAACATGTATTGTATGTAAATTAGGCGATTTACCTAGCTTTACTGATGAAGCTCCATCAAAGTAGAGTTCTCATTCTAATAGTTATTGATCTTTCTCTACTTCAAAGATTTGCTCATCAGGCAACTCATCATTGAGTGGAAAGTTTATCGATAAGGAATGAGCAGCTAGAAAGTCAGCCAAAGCTTGTCCTTTTATAAATTTTTGCAGGACATATTTATATCAAATTAGAGCAATAGGATTGCAAATTTAGTTAAGCGACCAGTTAAGGTAGGTTTAGTCATCAGGAATTTGAGAGGTCAACTTTAGATATTAGAGTTATCTTATGTGATAACATATAGTATCATAATTTTTGAGTAGCAAATATCAATGTTAAACATTGCTTCTTAATAGAAGAATACTTTATTTTTACTCTTACTAGATGTCAACTTATATAATATAGGGAATTTTTCTTTTCTTCTTCATTGTTTTGAGCTAGTAGAACTCCCAATGACTCTTCTAAGGTTGCCATATACAATATCAATGGCTTTCTCGTTATTAGTGCTGCCAAAATTGGGGGATGTAACAGGTAATATTTTATGTTATCAAATGCTTCTCGATAATCATCATCCTTTATAAAAGCTGCATCTTTTTCATCAATTGGGCAAAAGGTTGACATCTCCTTGAAAGATTATACATAAATCTTGTAATGTAGTCAATTTTCCTTGTAGTGAGCGTAGTTGCTTTAAAGTCTTAGGCGCTAGCATTTCTATTATTGCTTTTATCTTAGGGGTATCAATTTCAATCTCTCTATGGAGCATAATAAAGCTCAAGAATTTTCTGGAAGTCACACCAAAAGCACATTTCAACTGATTCATTTCTAAGTTAAAACTTTAAATTCCATCGAATACAACTCTTAAGTCATTTATATGCTGGCTTTGATTTTGCTTTTAACAACCAAATCATTGACATAACATTCCATAAATGTATAAGATCATTGAAGATGAGGGTCATTACCCTTTAGTATGTAGTACTGACATTTTTAAGCCAAATGATTTCACTTTATAGCCATATATGTCGATTGATTTGTAGAAGGACGTATGCTTTTTTATTTTCTAGAGCCATTTTAATTTGGTTATAACCTGATGAACCACCCATAAATGAAAACATATCATAGTTGTCTACCATGAGTTTTGCATTGGGAAATAGAGAGTCATCTTTTGGGCATTCTTTGTTTAAGTCCCTGAAGTCAATGCAAACATAGATTTGCCTATTCTTTTTTTCTTACCAAGACAATATTGGCAATCTAGTTGCGTACTTCTCTTCTCAGATAAGTCCTACTTTGATGAGTATTTTTGTTTTAGTGATCACTTACTCTTCAATTTCTAAGCACATTTGCTTTGGTGCTTACTTTATAGGTTGTATATCAAGCTTAATGAAAAGTTTATGTACGACCACATCTGGTGATAGGCCTAGCATTTCACTGTAATTCCATGTGAAGCAATCCTTGTATTCATAGAGTAGTGCTTTTAATTCCCCCAATCTTTCTGATGTGAGTGTAGCACTAACAAAGGTCAGCCTAAGTTCTTCTTTTATACTAGGTTAATTTCTTGGAGTTCAACAATGGTAGCTTGATTGCTTTCCTCAAACTCTTTTAGATTCCCTTTGAGGTCAATGATTAATTTTTCTTCGAGTATATTCTCATTTGAAACATTCTTTTGTTCTTATGTCATTTCCATAGGGAATTCTTCTTTGTAGGATACGGTATAGCGTGAGTTCATTGAAGGGGATGCCGAAGTAATATATCCTAATCCCCAGGTGGTGAATTTTCCATATCCTTTGACATTTGAGCATTATCCTCTTGCTAGAGCCTCTTAAACAAATGAGCTCGAATGCTTGATTGCATAGGCTGAATATTATTTTTTAACCAGTTTCTTTAGATATGGTGAGAAGTATTGATGAATTATTATTCAGATATATTCTTTCTCAAAATCATCATCTTCCAACAACATTTGTGTGGGATTTAGGGTCCGCTCTTCTATTTTGTAGAAAAGGAACTCTCATTTGTTGTAGCCTCTTATAGGAGGGACATAGAAAATTTTTAGCTATTCTATTCCTCATTTTTAGAAGCTGTTAAGGTTTTATGTGTGCCTTTGACATTGTAGTTATTTTCATGGCTTTGTTGGAGACTTGGGATTCAGGTACTTTTATTAGAGAAACATGAGTTTCCTCTAATTGCATTATCAACTTACTAGTACTAGTTTATTTTTTCCTTTTGTTAGCTGAGGCTTTCTTTGGTTGATAAAGTACTACCTCCTCTTCATCATCCTCAATATCACTACCAAGGTGGGGAATTACTTTGGGTTGCTTTGACTCATTGGTATCATTGACATTTTTATCCTTTTGCACTACCACCTTTCAATATTAGTTTGATAGGTGGAGCCACTTGTTTTTGAGCTTTGGCTTCTTCTACCTTCTTAGGCATGAAGTTTTTGGAATCATTATAGATCTTGATTTTAGGTATAAAAAAATGGATTCATGTCATTATCAATTCAACGCACTTCACCATTTTGCATATACTTCATGCATTAATGAAGAGTTGAAGGCACAATATCATATTCATAAATCCACAGCCTACCAAGGAGTGTTTTGAAAGAAACTTAGGCTTTGCTTACATGGAATTTAGCTTTGTGTAAATTCTCTAAGCGTATGGGTAGAACAAAAGAAGGTAAGGTTAGCTATCCTTATTCATTAAATCCTTGTAAGAATATTGTACTTTTATCTGAGTAACAACATCTAAAGCTAGTGCTCAAGCATTTTACTATTATAAGATTGACCGAAGCACCTCAATCAATCAATATCATTTTTCTTCAAATAGCTTTGCTTTCAGTTGTAACATAAAGGGACCAATTATGTTTGGTCGTCCCTAATAGCAAGTTAATCTTACTGATTGTGATGGTTGTTGAATTTTGAGAGGTTAAGTCCTCTTTTATTTTTCTTCAGCAAAAAACACTTCATATTGTTCTGGGTTTTGTAATGCTTTGATTAATATCTCATGTATATCTTTGGACAACATGAGAGTATCGTAGATACTTAGAAAAGTGAGAAGCCTGTGTAAATGTTCCAGAACATTATAATCTACTCATATTTTGGTAGACTTTTGAGGTTTAATCGGTGATGGGTGCATGATATTTTCATTGACTTGAATTTATTTTCCTTTATCATTGACTTCCTATTGTAGAGATGGTGAGATTTATTTTCCACTCCTTAACTGGACTTGTGTTACTTCTTTTGTTAGACTTCCCCCATCAGAAGAAGTCTCTGAATTCTGTGTTTCTTTAGAGTTTTCATAGTTTTCTATACTCTTAAAATTATTGCCTAGTTTAGGACATAATTTCTTTGAGCCTAACTTGACCTTCCATTTAGTAAGCTTTTCTCTAGGAGAGCATAGTTCTTCTTTAGAGTTAGTTGAAGTTACGACAAAATTTATAATGCAACACATTTTTGTTAGAACTTTTACTCAAAAATTTTTGTGTCAAGTTTCAAATGGGCCATATATTCTTCTAGTTTAATCGGCCTTTAAGGAGGTTGGTCGTACTCCTCTAAAGAGTCAATCATTTTCTATGTTTTAGATTTTGGTTTTTAGATTTCAACTTTTGTTTAATTTATGGGGCTTCGATGAAGAAGATTGATAATTTTTCATCTATGTCTTTACATTATATAAAAACTGCCCCTTGTTGGGGAGGAATTTTATGGGATCTATTTTAGATTTTAAAGCATTCTTTCACCAGATACCTTCAATGATTAGAAAACTATTAATCATTATTTTAGCCTTTTATGAGATGAAGGTCTACCAACGCCTTCTTCTTCTTATGTTTGCTAGGCTTTTCCTTTATCCTTTATATTCTGAGTTCCAACTAGCATAGTATTTTTTTTGTTTTCAATCCTGAATGATGGATGTTGTAATAACTTTCACATTTTCCTTCTTAGGGTGTATTAGTACAATGTCTGATAAGGTGATTTCTCCATTTTGATAGCTCTTTTCTACCCAATCCTTGAAAATAAAACAATCTTCAAATGGAAATGGGATCATCAATCTTGTCTACTTGGTCTAGTCATCTTGGCTCTGGTAATTGTAATCGCAATTGTAGGGCATGTCTAAAGATTTTAGCAGTATATTCTCTTTTAAATGAATACTGCTTAGACATCTTCTTTTGAAGGATTGATCCTTTTTTCTTATCTTCTATCAGCTTTATCATCGATAATGAAGTTGTTGCTTATTGTAAAGTTGCCCGCAATTCCATTTTCTTTTTATCAACTGTAAAGGTGAATGTTGTATTCACGTTATTTTTTTTAACATCATATGATTTTGGTTGTTTTCCTTTTTCAAATGGATTATTATTGTAGTTAGCACTAAGGGGCCTTTTTGCTTTGACAGCCTTTCCAATTTTCCTACATGATCCAATAATTCTTGGAGCATATTAATTATATTATGCAATTTGATCATCGACATTAGCATGAATTCTCCTATACCTTCACCTCACACATCATGCTTTTCTAATGATGTATCCTTCTTAGGCACATCATTTTATTATAATTTTAAACTGAATTTAGTGAGCAATGTTGGTTAAACTAATCATAGCAAAGCATCATTCCCTCTAAAATTTTCACACGTGGCTTTGAATTGGGCTAAATGTTATCATGGATTTTTTGTGCCTAAAAAAGTGTTGAATTTCAATTTCAATATCCTTTAAGATCCTTTAAATTGTTAGTCATGGTCCTTTGACGGTATTAGTGCTACTTTTGAAGCAATAACTTTCTTGACTTTCTAGTTAATGAGTTCTTAAACTTGAGATTTAGTGATAACATCTGCCTCTTGATAGGTATTTGGTGTAGCTTCTCTTAGAGTTTCTTGCCTTTAAGTTGAAGTTGTCAGCAAGTTGGGCGCAATATTTTGCATACCCTAAAATTTAGCTATTGGATTAACTATCTCCAGAGGATTTCTCGAAGGTATTTGCCATGTTGTAGTTGCTATCAGATTAAGCTGACCAAATAACTCTTTTCATCAGTCTGCTCATTTCATTAAGATGATTGTTGAGTTGGATGATTTCTTTGTTTCTTTGTTGGAGCTAAAAACCCATTTGTCATTGTACCTTGTTACAACATCGACTAATTCTTTAGTTACTTCAACCTCTACTTGAGTTTTAGTTCCCAACTATTGATGATTTGGGTTCTCTTTGTGTTCCCCTGCATTTTATTGTTTGGGTACCACATTTTTATTTCATAAACATGTGTTGACCATACGACCTACCTCAATTTTCATATGATCTATATCATCATTATTTTGGAGATCAAAGATTGATTATTCTTCATTGGTTAAGAAATCTTCATCTTCCTAGAATAGTCGATTATTTTCCTCATCATTTGTTGTTGACTTTTTTAAAACTGGCATTTCCAGTTAATGATAGGAGATTCTATTCCTTCATTATCTAGTAGAGTTGGCTTATGCTGAGTTAGTTCATCATTGATGACTTAGGATTCTTTAGGTACCAAATTTGATTGAGAACTTCTAGCAATGGATCTCTAGGAATGCATCCTAAATGTCACCCCTTGGTGCTCACCAAATGAATGATATCCTCTTTTTTGTGGCTATTGCTGGGACCTACTAGCAACTGGTCATGATATAAATTTTTTGTGATCATATCAATTTTTTTGGGGATTAATTGTGTTGTTATTATTTAGTTTATTACTGGTGTAACAATTGAAATATATAAAAAGCTCTTCCATTTTTTTTTCAAATATGTATAGATTTTTGCCAAATTGTCTGTTAGTTAGGTTGATACAAACCATTGAGATTTTTTGGATGATTTGGTGATTTCCAACAGTAATATTTTTGAGGGGATTTCTGATGGACCAAACCCATTAGAATATTTTAATGGAATGTCTGCCAAAAATTTTTATCGAGGAATTTTTGGCTGATGTTTTTTTTGGCTTAACTTCACATGGGTTGGCCTGTCAGTTCATGCACAAAAGAAATATTCTAATAGAAAATCAATTAGAAAACCATCACAAATTATTCAAGATGGATTTTGTGACTGTCAAAATGCATTCCCAGCCAATATATTACTGGTAGGTTCAAATTCATTCATAATCCATCGAAAAACTATATTTTTGATTGATTTTTTTGGATTTCTCATAGAATTTTTTTTGTCAAAAATTCACAAATTTTTTATAGTTAAAATAATAAACATAAGAGAATAAAACCTCCTATAATACTTGATAACCATGACTTTTATGATTTTTATAGTGAAAATAATAAACATAAGAGAATAAAACCTCCTATAATACTTGATAACCATGACTTTTATGAAGTTTATTATATCTTAGGCTTTAGTTTTATCATGAGATTTTGTGCACTTCTAAGAACTGAGAGTTTAAATTTAAATTTTAGTAGGATTGCTATTAATAAGAAAAAAGGCTTCAATAATGTACAAAATTAGTTAGAGCAATGTTTGGAGTAGATTTGAGAGCAAATGATGTGATCTAAGACTTAATAGTTGCTTGGAGTTGACTTAGGCACTAGACACCAAATGCCTAGGTGCCTCACCCTAGGGGAAAGATAGTAAAGCTAGTGCCTAGGAATCAACCCCTAGCACTAGGCGCTAGAACATGATTTCAACTATAACTCAAGCCATAAAGCTCGATGCTTAGGTGGTAGATCTGAAATCTAGATTCTACAAAAGACAAAGAGCCTAATTCTTAAGCATCAAATCTTGGCACTTAGGACCTAGTCCTAAAAGCTTCAGCATGCACAAGATAATAAGCCTAAAGCCTAGGTGCCTGACCCTAATACCTAGAAATTAGCCTGTTAGTTGTTAAGATTCACCATAATTTTATAATTAAAATATGCCTTTTTTGGGATATTTCATGTAGCATTATTTAAGCAACCCATTAGGATAAAAAGAGGACTTCTCTAGTATTTGTGATAGGATTTTTCACCCATCTTTGAGGAGCCAAAAGAGCTTTTGCTGGTGGCTTCTCCAACTTATTATAGAGGCCATTAAGGATATTTTTCAAGTGAAGCGACACAACAATGGAAGTGTCTCAGCAATCATGTTATGAGATTTTTTTTCCTTATCTCTTTTTTAATCTTCATAATCATGTCATGAAAGGATTTTTTTTGTATTATTTAATTATTTTATCATGAATTAAATATTCTTTTGATGTAGCTATGTTAGATTTGTGTATGTTTTTATTTTTAGCGAAGTTTGGAGTTTTATTTTACTAACTCGTACATATTTTGTACTCTTTTTTCTAGACTATCAAATTGATTGACCATCATGTTCCGTAGATTAGAAGATCCGGATGGAACCAAAAGGTGGAAAGTAAAATCATTGTGTATAAAATACCATGATGATGGGTTGTAGGCTAGAGATATCTATGTTAAAACCATGTAGTCCCTTTTCAAAGATCCAAAAGGCTCTCAAAAATTTTTCTTACGTTGGATCAATTATTAGGTTAATTGCAACAAAAAATCATAAAGGTAATTCATGTGGTTCTTTTGGAACAACATAATAGGTAGGTAATATGAGAAAAATAAGGGCCCTGAAATTTCAAAACTAAGGTAGTTGCCACAATAATCATATTTCAATAAAATTAACACCATGTTTGCTAAAATTTGAAGTACACAAATTAACATTTGTGAAATCAACACCTAAGTTTAATTGTATTGAGATTTCCTCCACAAAATCTTGATCTTATTTTCTTAGTTAGTTTCTTTGTAGATTGTAAAATTAGTTTAAGTATTTAATTTGGTACCCTACTTTTGACCATCCAAAAATAGGCAATCAACCTAATTTTTGTAATTGGTATTCAATCCTCAAGGGAACAATTCTCTACTCTTACTTTATTACTTGAAGTGATTGTGTATACTTACACAAGCAGTTCACACCATGATGCATCAAGTTTTTGGCTATATTATAAGGGATTGCAATGACAATGATGATGCCAAGTTGATTTCTATTACATTTAGCATTTGTTTTATTTCTTTCATACTAAATTTTGCTTCTTGAAGATACAAAAATTGAAAGGAGTTTATTAAAGACACTTATGGAATAAAGGTGAGTATATTGGATTGAAGTAGAAGCAATGATAGACTTTTGAAATGGAGAAGGCATGGATGCAATGACAGATTTTAAGATGGATAAGGATTGTATTCGATTTGTTGCTAGGCTTTATGCGACTATGCACTCTCAAAGTGCATGGGACCATAATGAAGCTAGGATTGTAGAAAAATAATTTCAACATCAAGCTTGCAACTCTTTAAATGATTTAGTGCTCTTAATTTTTTGGATTAACTACTAAAGACCTTAATGCTCACATCACTAATTTCTTAGAGATCTACAACACATTCAAATATAATGGAGTCTCAAATGATGCTATCTTTTTGAGGCTATCCTTTTCTTTATTGAGGGATAGTGCCCAGAGTTGGCTAAATTCCTTGCCAAGTGATTCCATCACTAGCTAGGATGATCTAGTACATACGTTCCTCAAAATATTTGTCACCCACCAAGAATATTAGGATGAGGATTGAGATCTCTAACTTTAACTTCAAGAAAATGGAATGAGAAACTTTATATGATTCTTTGGAGTAGTTCAATGATTTGTTAAGGAAGTGCCCGCATCATGTCCTACCCAAATGAATGTAGGTACATACATTATACAATGGGCTTGTAAGGCCTATTAAGATATTGATCGATGCTACATCATGCAATACTTTTATGAGCAAGACCTAGATGGCTACATATAATTTATTAAAGGAAATGGCCATGAACAATTACTGATCATATTAATGCAACCAGGTGTAGTAGTATAAGAGATAGAAACCATCATAAACCTCTTTGCCTCCAAGGACCTCAGTTAGCTATGGTCGACCTAAGGAAGAGAGAAGAAGGGATAAGAGGCTGGGCCTCTAATGCCAAAACTGAATAGACCATTTCTCAAGCAAAATTGATCATTCCATTACCTTCCCCACTTAAAATGAAGATGATCGAGACCTTTGCCTAGACCCCCTCACTGCCGGGATGCCGAAAAATGACCAACGTCATTGAAAATCATCCATGATTTGGTCTAGGAGCCTATCCATGAGAAGAAAATCCAATTCCATCCTCCCATAGCTTCATCACATCATTTAGAAGGTGTTTGAGTCAATCTAACCACCAGGGATCATCGGAGTTGAGGTATGCCACTAACGCCACTCATTTAGCATTCAGTTTTGGGACTTTTCAAAACAAATTTCATCTCAAGTGAGATCAAACCATATAAATCTATTTGATTTCATTCACTGATAGTTTTAGAATTGAAATCGAGCTATTCCAATGGTTGGATCACCAAAAATCATGTCAAAATGATAGAATGCTCTTGGTGTTCGTCCTATGGAAGGAGAAATAATCTTTGCCATGCGTTCCTTTTATAATGAATGAATGGCTGAGATCTTGCTGGATAATTTGATTAAAACCCTTTAAACGACATATCGATCAGAGCCATCCGATCTTTCACATGCGCCGCCACTTTGATGTGGGATTCATGTGGATGTCGCATGGAGAAATGATGCGATGCTGCATGGAAAGCGGTGCCACGTCGGATCCACATGGATCCGATTGTTCAAACTAAAAATTAGTGTTTTCGAATTAAAAAATTAAGGAAAATGCTATAAAATTCAAAAATTCATATAAAATTAAATATAAATAAAAAAATTTACAAACTTGGGCTCGACGGATCCCTCTGGATGAGAGGAATAAATTAAAATTAAAATCCCCAAATTATGTGGCGGTATTTTTAAATTAATTTGGGTTTGAATGAAAAATTTCAAACCTAAATTAATCACAAACCATTAATAAAACTTTTTTGAAACTTTGGGGAGTTAAAATTGATGTTAAGAAACAAATTAGGTAAATTATTCATAATTTATTGAAAATAAATCTTAATATTTGAAAATTCAAACTCTAAGCCCTAATTTTCATGAAATCAATTAATATTAAATGAAATAAATTATAAAAAAAATGATCAAATCATTTTAAATTATCATAACTCATCCTAATGAACTTAAATAAGTCTGAAACTTAATGAAACCTAATGAATCCCAACATCACTAAATTTGGTCTTTAGTTGAATTAATTAATTTAATTAATCAACTTGAACTTAAATAAATCATAATAAGCCAACTAGGTAAAAATTATGGATAAACTCTATTTGGATGCATATTCTAGAGGGTAATCAAAGAAAAATAAAGCTCTTAAATGATCTTCACTAAATTTGAATTAATTTAGGTTTTAATAAATTAATTAAAAATTTAATTAATCCCAAACTTTACATTTCATTAAGGTGAAATTTTGGGAAATCATATTGGCAAGGAACCCTACTTGCCATAAAAAGTTTAAACCCAATTGACCACTCAATTAGAAATTCTTGAATTTATAAGTCTCTAGATCAATTTAAAAGAAAATAATAAATAAAAAAATAACAAAAATTATAAAACCCATAATGCAAATTTAAAACATTACAATTGACATCAGAACACTCGAATAAACATACCCAAGCAATCTGGAAGCAAAAGAACCTAATTAATCCTAAGTTAAGGGTTATGAATAAATATAAATATGGAATTTTATTATGTTCCAAAATTAAGAACCTCTTAAATCATAGTGAACACATTACTAAGTTGATATATAAACTTCATTAACCTCAAAACTTTATAAGCCATAAACATATAAATACATTAGAGCCATTTAGATTAAGGAATAAAGTAACACAAATGCAAATATGGAAGATAAATTATAGTTGAACTTTAGGGCAAGTTGAATTGAACTTGAAATGATATAAAACTCTAAAGTACCATAAGTCAAGTTTAATGCACATGAAAATAACCCTTCTTTAAACTCCTTAAGTCATAATAAATGAGGAGAATCACATTATGCTAAGTGATAAAAAGAACTTTTTAAATAACATAATCATCAATCTCATTAAATTAATTAAAATTAATTGAACAATTCCATAATGTATGAATATATAATTTAGAATCAATCAACTTAATCTAAATTCATTAATAAACCTTAGAAAATTTCATGAAATGAATAAATTGAAACAAGAAGGAATCATTGATGTAAATGGGTTATAAAATTGAAACATTATAAATTGAATAATACTAAACTTAAAATCAAATATAAATCTACTTAAATTAATAAAATGAATAAATAAAATTAACTTGAATTGAATGAATGAATAAGATACATACACCTAAATGTAATAAGTAAACCAAATACCTTCCAAAATTAAATAAATAAATGAAATGAAAATAGATTAAATGAAATTAATCATAAAGATTTAACCTAAATTAAACATAACAAAACTAACGAATAAAATGACAGAGTGCAAATAATATTAACTTAAATATGTTAGGTTAATATAATGAATACAAATTATACAAAAATAAATATTAAATATGAACAATAACAAAAAGAATGAAAAATAAATCAAATAAAAAAGAAGTTAAAAGAAGAATAAAATTTTAAAAGAATGTAAATTGCAAACTTAATTCAATTCAAAGCCATCTAAATGAACCCAAAAAAACTAATTAAGATACTTAAGGATCTTAGTTAGCCTTTTGGGATGACTCTTCATCCTAGGATGAAGACTTTATCCTATTAGGACTTAAGATTTTGAATAGAATGGGTTCCACCGAAAATGAAACTTATTGTATTCTTCATTCATGAAAACCTAATCTAACTTTAATAAAAAATGTATCTAAAATGGAAATGAAATTGCAAATCATTAAATCATTTGAATTGAAAACACCCAAAAGTAAAAATAAACAAACTTCAAAAATTTAAATTGAAACTTGAATTATTAAGAAGGCCTAGCAAAGTCTTGCTAAACAAGCTTATTTCTTTCAGACACTATATCATTAGGTGAAAGACCCTAGGCTTAAGTTAGATCATTTTGTGTTTTTCTGTAATATTCTGTGATGTTGTGATGTTGAAAGCCTTTTTATTATTTTGTGGTGTACTATTTTAGACTAGATGACTAGAATTGATTGTTGCTAGTCTAGATGGTAAGATGTTAATTTTAGAATTAACATTATCTTTTGTAAGGGGGTTGTGCTAGAAGGGACTGCCATCTTAAATAAATTATAAAATTATTATTGCTTATAATTTGATGGCTAGGCTTATTTTTTTATGTAGGGTATGAAATGCATCTAACTAATACACATTTTTAACTTTTAGATATTTTGACTCATGACTCTCTTAGGGATTAGGAAGTGAGTCTAGGATTATTAGATTCTTTCCTAAAAGACAACAGCCTAGCCATCTTGTACACATGAGACTTAGCATCATGGACTTAAAATGCCCTTAAGTGGTGTTAGATGGTAGCTCCTCTAGGTAGGTTATAAGCCCAGAAGAGCTAGGGATAAGCTTGTTCCCTCAAGTGAGAGGAATGGTCAATAATTCTTAAAATGAAATTAGGTTGAGCATCTGACTTATGTTATAGTAGGTTTTAAAACATCCTCCTTGGAGTAAGTCTCCAACCATAGACATTTCTACAGTCTTGTGCTACTAGAATCTAAGCCATAGATTTTTAAGAAAATGTCAACTCAAAATTTAAATTAAATTCCAAAATTTAAAGCCCAATGATAGGATGATTGAAATGCCTACTAAGCATCCCATTATCAATAGGCATTTTCTACTTCATCCCAATTGGCCTTCTAGAAGAAGTCTTTCCACTTTGGATTTGGATCATCCCCATTTCAAATTCCAAATATCATTCCTTTGAAAATAAACTTAGAACTTCATAGAAATAATAAATTATTTCTCTAATCTAGAGTTTTCTTAGAAAGAGACCCTTCTTCTTGGGATGAAATTAAATATATGGGCTTAGCTTTATAAAGAACCTTGAACCGAGTCTAAAATAAACCCTACTCTACTTCCTATGTAGTTCATGGGGAAAACTATCTAGTACATTAATGACCTATTAGCTTTAGAAGTATTTTATTAAATGATCGAGTTCATTATAGGATAATATGTTTATTCTTTAATGATGCATTTGATCATCTAAATAAGAAATTCCCAAACTCTATGTGGTGTCATAAATTTTTCCCACGCTACATCCATGTAATCCTTAATCATCATCAGTCAATAGTATCTAAGTCTTTTGATTTTAGCTTTCATTTTTAAACTAAATTAATGTGCTCCACATAATCTTGGATGTACCTCAATCATGATATATTAGGCTTCATGTTTGTCTAAATAGCACAAACACATATGATCAAAGGAACACTGATACAAGCTGCCTTCAATAAGAGTGCAATATATTATATTTTGTTTAATTTGATGGGCTTGAGACTTCTCTTTAGGTAATTTGTCTTCACATAAATAGTAAAAAAAGGTCGCATCCAATCTCTTCATCTTCATCTTTGGCAATGACAACCTACCCATTCAGAGCTTGTCTATTGATGAGCACATTATTGATAGGAGGTAAAACGTAATGGTTGTGTATCTTTATTAATATATACTCATTGTATGAAAAGGCCATTTCCTTAACAAACTTTGCTAAAGCATCGACTATGGCATTTCTACCTCAAAAGTTTCTTATAGGGTGACTAATTCACCTATTTTAATAGCTCCACCGTGTACTTATAGTACTAATGGAGTTTGGGTTTTTAAACTTCATAAGTTATGTCAATTTGTTTAACTACTAATTGTGAATCCCTAAATACATTAATGTCTACAAAATGGCAAAATCTAGATTAGCCATAAGAGCTTTGTAGTTTGCTTCATTATTTGTATAAGACTATGATAAATGATACAAGAATCATAACGTCCCATGATCTAGAGTTATGAAGACTTTTCATATTCTAGGTTTTTCTAGGAGGATTAATTATGGTTCATCTCCTATTTGGGAGGAAGCTACACCATCAAAGTATAATTCCTAATGATGGCTATTTGGATTCCCTAAACTCATGATTTGTTTATCAAGGATATCATTATTTAGGAGAGAATTTGTGCGAAGAGGGTGTTCTATTAGTAAAACTGCTAGCACTGGCCCTTTCATGGTATTAAGAGATATGAATGTAAAGTCAAACTGTGATAAGATCATGGACTATTGTGCCAACTATTCAGATAGCAGTAGACATGTCATGAAATATTGTAGTGGATTAACATTAGAAATTTGGTTGGGTTTATGAGAAAGCATATAATGCTTTAGATTTTGGGAAGCGAATATAAGGTCTAGTAAAGGTTTCTAGGTGGATATTTGGCTTCAATAAGAATTAAGCAATGACTCAATTAGTATAGCATATTTTCTTTCCACTTATCATTGGCTTAGGTCAACAAGTTGCCAAGGGAATTGCTTAATTCTACTGTGTATTGGATGAGAGGTTTGCCTTGGCTAAGGGTAGCTACTAGTGGGGTGCCATTAAGTATTGCTTGATGCTTTTGAACACATGTTGGAATTTATCGCCCCACCAAAATTTGACATCTTTCTTTATGAGTGTGATAAAGGGTTGAAATCAACTAAATAAGTTTGATATAAATCTTCTTAGATGTGTCAACCTCCCTTGAAATAATTTGAGTTGATTTAGAGCCTTGGGAAGTGGCATTTAAAAAGTATTTATTTAATCTTCTCATAATCGATCTTGATTTCATAGTGTAGTGTGATAAACCCAAGAAACTTCCTTGAAGTCATCCCAAAGGATTATTTTAGAGGGTTCAACTTCATATTACAATATCAAAATCATTTAAAAAGTATTTTTCAAGTCATACAATAGATCTTCTTTTCTTTGCTTTTGACCATAAGATCATCGATGCAATGTTTGACTTGGTGAAGAATGAGTTTGT
Source organism: Cymbidium sinense (assembly GCA_021442155.1). Taxonomy (NCBI): domain Eukaryota; kingdom Viridiplantae; phylum Streptophyta; class Magnoliopsida; order Asparagales; family Orchidaceae; genus Cymbidium; species Cymbidium sinense. The sequence goes on along the minus strand of CM038231.1, from coordinate 57,726,177 downwards.
TGAAGAATTGGGTTATGACACACTGATATATAGCACTAGCATTCTTAAGATCAAAATGAATGACCTCATAATAAAAGATTCCAATCAGAGTTCTAAATGAGGTATTCTTCTCGCCTTTAATTGTCATCTTAATTTGGTTTTAATCGGATGGCTCATTGAATATGAGGATGTTATATCTATCATCAGCTCTAGGGAGCTCATCTTTAGGACATGCTTTAGTAGGATCCCTAAAAATTGATGCATTTGCTAATTATTTTCCATTATAACTAGTACAACATTAGCTAAGCATGGGTTACTTTTTCTCTCAAATAAAATCAACATCAATCAGTTTCTTAACTTCTAAAATAACTTAATTTTGAATGTTTAATTGCATGCATCTAGGAGCTTACTTTATTAGGATTGCATCATGCTATACTTCTAACTTGTGGGTTGCAACATTAAGATCTAATATGGGAATTTCTTTATAGCTCTATGTAAAATAATCCTTAAACTCCAAAAGTATATTGATTAGGTCATTATCCTTAGATTCATTCCATAAAGAGCCGATGAATGTTAAATGTGCTTTATCTTTAGTGCTCATGTTGATTTTTATCAACTCATTTATGGTTGACTTTATTTCCTCCTACAATTTTTGGAATGTATCCCTAACCTAGAGGTCATTCGAATCATCTAAAGTTTCTAGATAAACCTTTTTATATGGATTGGTATTATTTGAAAAGAATCAATCAAACTCAAGATTATTAGTGACACCTAAATAGTATTTGTTATCATTTATAAGGCCAATCATACTAGATCCTAGCCCTAGTCTTGAATGTGCCTTTCTTCATTTCTTATTCAACATCTTTCCAAAGTGTTTAAACTTATGTTTGTACCATGCATGTGGAATCAACTCCTATTTAGATAAATTTAAAATACAAGGAGAGTATCAATCAAAAGCCAATTCTATTATTTCTATAAAAGATTCTTTCCCAAATTCTACATCAACACTTGAACTTTAGGATGATGCTTTTAAGTAAAATTTGTAAGGCTTAGAAATTTTATTTATTTGTGGTGTAGCTTTAACTACCAAACCCATAATATTTTATTTAGTAAATGAGGTAAGAACTAGAGTGCTCACACATTAAGTAAGCCTCTCACACAAAGATAACTTAAATGTATCACTATAGTGCCTGTCATTATCTTATTTATTGATGCTTTATTGGGGGACCTAATTATCATCATTGATGGGCTACACTATCACTTCTAGATTGGTCTTCAAATTTGAGGAGGTAGCCATCAAGCTAACCACATAAGACTCATGCTCTGAGCTAGATACTAAGTCTATATATATAATAGGGGGAGCATGAGTAGGTGTTATGTAGAATGGTCTTCCCCCTCTAATACCCCCTCAAAGCCTACCTCATCCTCATCCTATAAGAGGTTAGGACATCTCACCTACTCATTAAAAAGAAGAAGTAAGATGTGGTTTATACCTCTTTCCCCATGCCTTCTTCACTTTCTCTTTCTCTTTTATTTTCTTTTTGATCTTCTTTTTCTTTTTCTTTCTCTTCTTTTTTTTTTCTCATTAATTAATGTTGTTTTGAACATCATGGGAGTACACTATTTATTTCTTGGGGGAGGTAGTAGGCTAAACCTTCATATATCCTAACCTTGTGTATCAAAAAGTTTTGTAGAACCCCTTTAATGCAATACTCTGTACCATTGCACATGAACTAAATACACTAATGTAAGGAAGATGGTGCCATCTTATTCTCATGCAACCAAGGTCTTCCTAGTAAAGCATTAAAGGAAGTATTTGAGTCGATGATTTGGAACTTTCCTTTAGTCTTTAAGCATCAATTTGTACTAAAGCCCTCTCACTTTGTTCATTGAAACCTTTCAACATTACCTTATCAAGATTATCATTGAAACCTTTCACCAATTTGTATTTAAAGTCCAGTGATGTTGTTCCCCAAGTAGCTAAGGTTCTTAGAGTCATGATGTTGATTGATGAACCTAGGTCAACAAGCACTCTAGTCAATCTGAAGTTGTTTATGCTCACTAAAATGTGCAATTTGTATTTATGATCTATAGTTCCTAAGAGCAAGTCTTCATCTGAAAAGGTGACTCACAAAACCTCCGTAAAGTAATAAGATTTTTATTTGCCATGAAAGTAGAAGTCTGCTGAGTTAAATATATCTCAGGTATAATAAGGCCTTGATTAAGGACTCCCTCATCTCTTTAGGTAAGATGAGGGCACCATATATGCTTAGCTTAGTTGGCAACTTCCTAAAATGGGTTAAGACACTATAATCAACTTTGTGTTGATTCACCACAAGCATATCCATTATTCATGTGGAGGGAATATTTTCTCATTGCAGTCAATGAACTATTTACTTTTATCATGAGTGCCATCTTAGGTGGTAGAACTCTCCCACTATGAAGATTGACGTCGATAATCTCCTTGATCAGAGGAATTATAGTGGTATTTACCTACTCATCAAGAGCACCTGAAGCTTCTCTTAATGTATCTTCATAATTAGATGACTCTAATTCTATCTCAATAGAGGCACCTTGAAGGTTTAAAGTAGGAATGTCATTATTAGAGTTAGAGTCATCAAAAGGAAGAGAATGATCAAAATCATTTTTACTATTAAGACTTAAAGAGTTATCATTAAAGATGAGATCATTAGAGTCATCATGTAAAGATAAGATATAAGTGGAATTCCTTTTCATTGATTTATCCTCCTTAAGCAGTTTGAAGTAGACATTATAAAAGTGAGTGGCATGAGTAGCTTGGTGCCCCAATCTACAAATACTGACTTTATTGACCTCACTTTTAGAGAGGTTTATGCTCATCACTCTTTAGATCTAAGAATTGATCTAAACACTAAGATTTCTTCACCTAGAATTAAGACACATCTAGTGGGTACGGGGACACTAATCCAAAGCCAAGAAGACTTATAATGCTCAACCTAGGGCTAGGCCTCGACTTGGACTAGGTGGGACCTCATGACCCTGATTTCAAACCAAGCCTTATATATTAAATCCATTTGATTATATGTCACATAAAGTTTCTAACATATCCAAACCATACCCAATTGGTGTTTAATTTAGCCAAGTGACCAAGTTGACCTAATGTGACATATTTGGACCTAAAGGGGCTAAACCCAAAATTGATCCAAACCATTTGAAACTTGGTCTACCCTAACTACTTGGAACATCATTTGAACTTGATTGAAGCCATATTAGGACTCAATTTGTCTAATTGGCTCACAAAGCTCGAGTTGATCTAATGAACCTTATATGGCTAAAATCAAATCCAATTTATCCAAGCTAAATTGAGCTAATCTAATGCTTCACAATCATTCTAATCACATACTTAGTCATTCCTGATGACTAATTACAATCCAATTTGGCTAATTAGCTTAATTTGAACTTAAGGGTCAATTTGAATCAAACTCAAATTCAACTTAAATCAAACTAAACCAATCTCTACAATCACTTTCAAAGTGATTATTGATCATCACCCAACACCCAATCGATCTCAATTGTGCCATTTAAATCCATTGATTTAACTTGACCCAATTTTAACTAAGGGGTCAAGTTAATCCAAATATTGATCCATTTCAAATTTTATTGAATCAACATTTATAATTAGTCATAAATTAATTACTGAACATTTCTAAATAATCAATTGAACCCAATTTGATTAACCTAACATAATTAGCCAACTTAACCCAAATTGGCCTAAGGGGCCAAAATGAACCAAAACCCAATCCCAGCCAAATTAAATCAAACTAAAGCTTATAATCAACCTCAAATGAATAAATAAACATAGTTCAACCCATAATTACTTTCAATTTGGCCCATTTAGCCAAAATTGTCAACTTATCCAAATTAGTCAACTTAACCCATTTGGCCCATATGATCCCATATGAGCCAAATTCAAATTCACTCCAAATTAAATCAAATTGATTGCACCAGTATGTTCCAAATTATCAATTATGCCTAACCCAATAAGCCTTTAGGATCAATTTAGTAAATTGGTCAACCAAGCCCAATTGAACCAAAATTAACCTATATGAGTTTAAATGACCCAAGCCGAACCAAACCCTGCCAAACTTGGCATGAAACATCTTCATATGTCCTTTGACCTACCCAAGTGGACCCAACTCATGGTGAAGCTAGATTAGCCCAGACAAAAATCCCAAAATAGGAAGGTACAAACCCTCCCTTTAGCTAAAGCAACTTTCTTAGCATGCCTTGTGCTATCCCCAGCTGACCCAATGTTGTTTGGTCCAGCCATTGACCAAGAAGAGGTCACCCTTTGACAACTCTTTGTTCACCAACCATGGATTATTCACTTTACCACTGCTCACCATCCTCTCTTATCCATTGAGGGAGGTCTAGCTCATCATTCTAAAGCCAACCTCTTTCAGTGGTTGACATGAAGAGGCTTATTCACCCTACTTCAAGTGGTCAAATTAAACACACACACTCACATCACTCCTAGAGATAGTCCCTAAGTCTCCTTAGAGCTCTTCATGCCTCCCAACTCTAAGAAGACCAACCTCTCTCAAACTCAAGCATCTCATAAATCTAACCTCACTAAAATTGATGAACCTAATTCTTTTGTCCCATACCTTCCTCATACTGCAAGGAGAGAGAATGAATTGAGAAACACTTGATTCAAGCATTGTAGATAGGAGTTTGATCAAGCTCTGGTGAACTCATGGTATTGTTTAGTCTCAAGAGAAAATAATGAGGAGGTAGAGGGGGACTTCAACAATAGGGCTTCACCTCTTCAAGTCAAAGCTATCTCAATCAGTTTCTTCACTAGTCCTAGCTCTAACATGGTAATTTCTTCAAAATTGTAGAAAAGTCCATTATGTGTAAATATTTATGAAGACAATTATTATTTCATGTAGATCATACTATATGAAGCTTAAAATTTTTATTTTAATTATAATGGAGTTGATTTCACCATGAAATGATCCTTGATAAGCAAAAGACAAATGGAATTTATCGCTTGCAGAAGGAAGATGACAAATCACGAGCTATCCATATTGCTTAGAATGAATGATCATGATTAATTGGTGTTAGAAATTCTAATTTAATTCCTTTAAAATTGTGAGATTAATTAGAGTCCTTTGATCTTTCAGGATGAAATTGAGTTTATGGCTATCTGAGTCATATACAATTGGGATTTGTTTAATAACTAACCCTATGGTGTCACTTGTAAAGCATGATTGCCTTAGTGTTGACTATGTAAATGAATAAATTAAAGTTTTAATAGATTTATGTTGAATACAAATTTATCAATTAATGAAGGAAGAACCTTTTATGATACATGGGAAACAAGATTAAATAAGAATATTTTAAAAAACAAGACATGAAAGTAACTAAGTGGAAGAGGGATAACCTCAAAATTAGAGTATAAAGACTTAGGGTCTAGAGAGAAAGAAAAAAGATCCTCTCATAGAGAGGAGTTATCATTTTATAATACCAAGGGGTGATTATACGTAGAAAGTATTGTGGGAAAAATTTGTGACATCATAAAAGATTTTAGGAATTTTTTATTTAGGTAATCGAGTTCATCATTAGGGAATAAACATATTATCTCGAAAGATAAACATGCTATCCTATAATGGATTTAAATACTTAAATATTGACTCCTAAGGTTAATGTGTCTTATTAATATTTAAGAGATTCTTCTCTTGAATCACATGAAAATGTAGAACAAGATTTATTTTATAATGAGATTATAGTTCCCTATAAGGACAAGCCCTTATAGTTAACTACATCTTAGGAATGAGGATCTCTTCCTAAGAATACTCTTGATTAAAGAAATAGGCTCTTATTTCTATAGATTTCTAAATTGGTTTCAAAGGATGGTCAAATTAAAGTTTCAAAAGGGAACACTACAATGTGGAAGGAGTTCCTTTAGAGGCAAATTGGGATAAAGTAGGAAATGTCCATAGATACTAGGAAACCTACTAGACATTTCAACTATCATATAATTCAGCTTTAAATTTTGGAATTTAAATTAAATTTGAGTTGATGTTTTATTAGAAATCTAGGGCTTACATTCTAGTAGATCATGACTATAGAAATTCCTAGTGTTGAAGAGTTACTTTAGTGAGATGCTTTAGATTCTAAGTCTATAATTTCTTTTGACATAAGTTAGATGCTTGACCTGGTTTGACTATTAAGAATTGTTGGCTCTTTCTCTCATTTGAGGAAAGAAACCTATCCCTGACTCTTCTAAACTTATAACCTGCTTGGAAGGGCTACCAGCTAATACCACTAAAGAAAATTTTAAATCCATGATGCCAAGCTTCACGTATGCAAGATGGTTAAGCTCACTCCCTAATCCCTAGGATCATGTCAGGTAAAATATGCACCTAGCTAATGTAATAGTTTTTAATTTTTAACAATTTTGACTCATAATTCATTTAAGGCCTTTGGAGTATGAAATTTATGCCTACAATGAGATGTAATTTTTATTTTTGTTTAAGTTATTTAGATTTAAGTTAGATAGAAAATTTATTTATTTTAATTCTAGTGGGTTCATCACTAAAAATATAACACAAAAAGAAACCTAGAATAGTGGATTAATTCTATTGTGCAACAAAAATAAATCAAACCAAATTTAAATTTAAAGAATAGGTTAGTGTGATTGGGTACCACTATACACCCTAGAAGAAAGAGAAAAATGGGCAGCTGAGCTTCACCCTTATACAATTCAGTGTAGAACTACAAGTCTAGATCTATGGTTCTTCTTCCAAGATTATCTTCTTCTTCAATGACCTCCTTTGGGTTTCACAGGAGACCACTAGAATGGTATAGTCAATTTTGCTATTTCTAGACCCCATAGATTCTAATCTAATTCTAGGCTCAAATTATAATTTTTTTAAAAAATTTCTAAACCCTGCAAAACAAATGTTAGGAAATGTAAACAATACACCAACAGTTATATTTGTAAACATATGAGCTTAGTATTAGTTGCTTTCCAAGCTCACCTATCCTATTAGGCTATGCTTAGAGAATTTATAGCACCTGCAAGCAAACAACATTTATTTATAATTTATTATAGTAATTCTTTTGGCTCAGCCCCTGTGCAAAAGAAAACATTACTTCTAGAAAGTATGTCCTACCATCGAGTCTAATGGGCAAATAATCCTAGTCATCCACTCTAAAACAATACACCACAAAGTAATAAAAATATCATAGAATATTATAGATCGACCTAACCTAAATCTAAGGTTAGTGACCTAATATTCTAGTGTTTGAAGGAAATGGGCTTGTGTGGTAAGACTGTACTAGGTCTTTTTAAGTTCAAGTTTCAATTTGGGTTTCTAATACTTAATTTAATTTGATATTGAGATTTTTTACTTTTCATAATTTCACTTTATAGATTTGTGTCATTATAATTCCAAAGATTTGAGGTATCAAGACCTCCTACAGACTAGTAGCCCTATGACCTCGGGTGACCAGACTATATACCATATGTTGTTAATTATGAAAATTTTTATTTTTATTCTTTTGATTTCTTTTAATCTTAGAATTTCTTTAATCTACCATGGGTGGTTTTAATTATAATGATTTAATAATTTACATTTTCATTTTCATTTTTATGTTCATTTTTCTATTAAAATGAAATTTAAGTTTTCAAGAATGAAGAATACAATAAATTCTACTTGGGTCGAACCCATTCTATTCAACATCCTAAATCCTAATAGAATGAAGTCTTTTCCTTAAGGTGAAGCCTTTTTCTAAGGGTCAAACTAAAGTACTAAGTGTCTTGATTAACCTCTTCTTAAATTCTTTTATGTTGAATTTAGTTTGATTAAAGTTTTAATTTTTGATTTAGATTTGAATTAAAACTCATTCTTCTTTTTATTTCTTTGAATTTGGTTAATATTTCTTAGTTTGATTAATGTTTAAATGATGTGATTTATTCATTATTTTAGTTTTTAGTTTGTTTCGATTAAATGTTTATTTGTTTTCACGTCTTATAATTATTCAATTTATTTGATTTAAATTGATTTCACTTATTCATTTCATTAATGTTATGTTAATGGGTTTGGATAAATTAACATAATCAATTTTAAGTTATAATTTCATTATTTCATTTTATTGACATTATGTTCATTAATGCTTATGTTTTCTAGCTTAATCTTCATATTCAATCCTTTTGATTTGCTTCATTATTCATTTAATTGTGTTTTTTTTATATTTTGTTTGAATTTAGTTGAATTAATTTCATTATTTACTTCCTTCAAATGATTTGATTCAAGTGATTATATTTATTTGACTTAGTAATTTCATTAAGGTTTATGTCTAATTTTCATGTTCATTTAATTTATCTGAATCTACCTTAATTCATTTAAATTAATATGTTGATTTATTTCTTTTAGTTTATGCTTTGGTTTGATCATGTGTTGAGATTTCATTAATTAAGTCAATCTTTTTAGATTAACCTCACCATATGAAAATTAGTTTATTAATGCTTATGTTTTGGTTTCACCATGTGTTTATCAATTCATAACCTAAGGGTTGGTTATTTTGGGCACCAATCCTAACTTAGGCCATTTCAAGTTCATAAATTATTTAAGTTTAATTGATTTAGTTTATCACTTTTATTTGTATTTGGAATTATATTATTCATTAACTCAAATGGACTTAAGAAGTTTTCCTATGTTTATTAGATTAATATCTTAATTAAAATTTTAGTTTGATTTCATTAACTAATTAATTTATTACATTTCAATTTTATAATGTATTAATTTATTTATTATTTAAGTTTACTTAATTTTAATTATATTCACATTTTCATATTATTAGTGTTATGTTAATGCATTTAAATTGACTTAATTAGGGTTATTTCATGTTGAAATTTAATATCTTAAAGTGAGATTGTACCCATTTTAACCAAACTCATTTCAAATGTTTAAGTTATTTAAGTGTGAGTAGTTTATTTAGTCACTTTTTATTTATGCTTTAGGATTATATTCTTAATTCAAATGACTTCAAGGGATTTCCATGTTAATGAATTTCATTGGTTAATTTTGATTGAACTTAAATGACTAAATTGATTACTTAAATTTGTGATTAAAGTTTATATCCTTAATCATTTCATTAAGTTTTAAATGCATAATTAATTGAATTCCTTAATTTTAGAGGAAAAAGTTTCTTTAATTATTTTGATATTACTTGGCATGTTTCAAATTGATTTTATGAAGTTTTATGATTTTTGTGATTTTTTTGACTTAATATTTCATGTAAATTAACGTAGATATTTGTAAATTTTGCAACTTCCAATCCAAAGATTAATTAGCCTTGAAATATTTATGATAAGAGGGGATCCTTGCCAATTTGATTTTCCTAAAATTTTACTTTGATCATGTGTATTTTAATACTAATTAATGTTTTAATTATCATAATAAAACATAAATTAAGCTTAAATTAGACAAAAATTGATTGGGGATTTCAATTTTCTTATATTCCTCTTAGCATGATGCATCTGTAGAGGATTTATTTGAAATTTTTAGAAATTTGGTTGATTTATTATGATTTTTCTAAGTTTAGATCATTTAATTTAATTAATTAATCCAATTAATTACCAATCTTAAAATTTATGTGGTGTTATAAATCTTCTTCACAAATATTTTCTAGTGGCTCCGCTGAAAAATAGTTCCTCTCTCCATCTTTAGAAATAGACTCTAATCACTATACATCAACAGTGGACTTGTGCCACTCATGGGTCAGGATTTCCTTTCATTACATTAAGTACCTCTTCATTTCATCCTTGGTAGAGCATACTCATCATCTATAAAATGAATTGTAGAACCTCCATATTTGTTAAAATAAAATAGGTGGGGTCTTATAATTTGCATATTTTCAAATATCAAAATAATTATTTCTTAAAAAAAATACTTTGGCCATAATAAAGATGGCTAAATTCTTCTAATGAGTCAAAAGATTTTTGACTTCATTATGTTAATTAAAGCCTGTTATAACTTGTATAATTTTTTACTTGAAAATAAAATATGGTCTGACAACTCATTTTCACTGCTACTTCCCGAATCAACTTTTTTGTTGGTAGTGGTAGACTGCCTGATAGCTTCATCATTAAATTTAGAGTTAGTTTTGAAGACTTAAATATCACTACTAATTGAGTGACCCTTACTCCTATTAGCGATGCCTTTGTTGCAAACCAAAAGCCCACTAGAGTTCTCTAGGTTGCCCCCATAGTACCCCTCTATTGGCAAAGAGGTAGCTGTAGAGGCCACTAAGAGGGTCCACATATCTTGTGTTTAAGAAAATTAAATTGTCTCCTGATAAGATACCTACTCTTTTTCCCAACACTTTTGAGATAGGTTCTACATCTAAGCATCCATTAATGACCAAGAGTCAGAAAGAAAAATATAGGTAGAAGGCTTAGGAGGCAGACCCTTAAGGAAAGGAAGCCCAGTGAGATGCTAGAAATTTAACAAGCTAGGGCAAGGGATAGGTATACCCTTTCGAATACATCTCCTCTCCTAGGAGGCAGTAGATTTCACTATCTTTATATAACTCAGGGAGAGGAAGATATATCTAAAATTATGAGTTCTTCACCTCTCCCCTTTGCTTAGAAAAATAAGAATAGTTTTAGACAACTGAATAAAGAAACTCATGGTAGAGTGCAATATGTCCTTTGTAGAAGCTCTGGGTCCTCTGCCTACCCTAAGGAAGAGCTACTTAGGGTTATAAAGGGATAGGTCTCTAAAGAACTTGAGAGAGAGATCTTAAGAAATGTCATGAATACCTAAATTAAGGAAAAGAAAAGGTAATCTTTCAATAGGAGAAGACCCTATCAACCCATGCCATTATACTGGATCAGTATCATCACCCGGGGAGGTCACTAACTTGTATAAGGGTGAGTCAACTAATGTAGGAAGAGATAGGTTTGTCCCTAGGAAAGGGACCAAGAGAGTTTATGTAAGGAAAACCCTACTGGTCGTTAAGCTAGAGGCACACCTTCCATCATAACTAGAGAGATCATGAGTTGTTAGGCCTGTTAGTCCTATTAGGCCTTCATCGCCATTGTCTAGGCCCCGAACTAAGGGGTTATCATCATCAACTTCTAATGGGGGGATAGAGCTTATTCATCTATCTTCTTATAATAAAGAAGTTTTGTATGATAAACACTTTGATTTGGGAACCAATCTTGCTAAAGAGGAAATCCCTATTATTCAAGAAAGTCATAAAAAGAGACACTTAAGCTAAATCCTATGTATGTAGAAAATGTAGAAATTAAATAGAAATTAAAGAAGAATATAAAGATTATCTTGACAACAATGGTGTTCCACTTCATCTAATAGGAGAAGAAATGGAAACTATTATGAGGGAAGATGAATAAAAAGACAAAACATAAATAGGATTCAATGAAATTTTGACTTAGATCAATATGACTTATTAAATGATGACTCAAAGCTACCTATAGGCCATGTCTTTATGGTAGACACAAGAGCATCTAAGAAGGAACAAGAAGAAACTCAAGATATTACAAAAGTGGGTCCTATGCCAGGTCTGATTCCACAGTTAATCCTTCAATTGCCAAAGAAGGATGAACAAATTTTAAAGATGGAAATGAAGATGGAGGAGATGATCGTTATTATTCAATCACTCCAATGTCTGATGCCCACCTCTTTTCAATCTCATTCCTTAGAACAACTAGAGGATTCCCATCCAACAGATGAGAAGAATTTTGTTTAAGGGCCCATCACCAAGTGCATACAATAATGGATGAAGCATCACCCAAAGCTGACTTAAAGTCTCTAGTGGAACAACAGGTGAAAGAGGTGTTGGCACTGTCCTAGGGAATAACTTTAATTCCAAAAAGTTGACCCTACCATGAGGAATGTGATTATGTACCCTATCCAAAGGGATTTTTGCTCTTAACTTTCAAAGTTTTTGATGGGATAGGCAATCCTAAACAACATTTGGCATACTTTCACATGAGTTTTTGTAATGTCACAGGAAGTGATTCCTTATTGTTTAAATAATTCATTAGTAGTTTGATTGGAGTTACCTTTAATTGGTTTGCTAAAATACCAAAAGGTTTAGTGCACACATTCACTGAACTTGAAATCCTATTTGTGAAATGATTCACCAATACACAACATCATGTTACTGTAGGAAACTTGGTCATCTAAAAAAAACCAAGTGAATCTCTTATAGATTATATTTTGAGATGGAGAATTCTCAATTTGAAGTGGAAGCCTCAACTATAAGAGCAACACATTGTATAAATCATTCTTCCTATCACCTTCTTGCTAAAAGGCTCAACTATTAAACTTTTGAAAAATTATAAAGTAAAGCCTCTAGTCTTCAAGAAGAATTTCCTAGGATGTTATTCCTAAAAGATCAATTCACTATGGAACCTTCAAAACCTAGGAAAGTGCTGAAAAAGAAGGCATGCACTATCTCTATAATGGACAAAAGAAAAGCTCCAATTTAGGTACAAGTAGAGCGGCCTCCACCTTATAAGCTGCAACAACAATAATTACTAACACGCTAGATTTATTCCTTTAGTGAAAGAATGAACTAGATTTATTCTTTCAAGAGAGAGACTATGAGAAAAATATTTAAAAAATTTAAAGAAAAGGCTAGATTTCAAGCTACCTGATTCAAAAAGGCCAGAAGAAGTTAGCAAGGTCAATCACCCAAATTATTTTCCATATCATATAATGCTAAGTCATACCATTAACTGCACTTTTAAGGATTGGCTTGAAAGGAACAACAAGAGTGGGTTTGTAAAAGAATACCTTGTGGAATCTAGATAGGGTCCGTTAAGGTGATCACAAGTGAATCTTCTACCTTTTTTAATATATCTCTTTCAAATGATTAGGATATAGCTTTATGGCATTCTTCTAAAAACACATTTGATGAAAAAGTTTAAAAATTCCATGTAGGATCATATGAAGACTCAGAAGAATATCATCCAAGTTGATCCACCAATGTTAAAAGTAAATCCTCCATGACCCGATTTAGTACTGTTGACCTCCATGGATCTATGCATTCTACATTTCTAAAATTAGAGAAGAATCTACCCCTTAGCTTTTTTACCACGCAATCCAGTTTGGTGACATGGTGATGGCATGACTCCTCAAATATGGAAATGGGGAGGGACCATTATTTCCCCTCAATTGACCCTTCCTACATGTTCCTTGAATGGAGGCAAACTCAAATGAACATTCATCAGAGTTCCCCATCGCCAATGAGCCGAAGAACCACAAACACCTATGGAAAACTAATGAAGCTTGGTCTTCACAGTGATCCATGGGGTGGCAAGCCAAGATTTCTTCACCAAAGCTTCATCATGTTGAAGTGAAGATATACAAACTATCCTTGTGATGTGGCACAGTATGGGTCAAACCACCCTCTATTGCATGTTGGTCTTTTTTGAAACAAACATGATCCTCATTTAGATCAAGTCGAATGGATCAATTGCAAATTGATCCTTGGTCATTTTTTTAATTAAAATTATCCACCTTTGCTGTTTAGATCACCAAAAATTGCATAATTTGATGGACAATGCTCGGCTTCCATTGTTGATGGGGGAGACAAGAGCTCCACCATCCATTCCTTTTATTAGGAATGGATGATTTGGATTTAATCACAATATTAAATATATAAATCATAAAATCATGGCCTTAAGATCAATGGTTGTGATGATCCTCCCCATCACTTGAGTTATTTGATCCCCAACAAATCACATGTTGACACATGTAAAGTAATACCACGTCAATGCCACAAGGCACTGATTGGATTAAACAGGAAAATCAGGATTTTTCTAATTTAAAAATGTAGAAAAATTTCTAAAACTTTAATAAATCATAGAAAATAAAATATTAGAAAAAAAATGTAAATAGGGCTCTATGGATTCATCATAGTGAAGAGAATTCATTAAACCCAAAATCTCCTATTTTTATTGAGTACTTTTGGGTTATTTAAATTTAATTTAAAAAACTAAACCCAAACCATTAATCCAATCAAATTGAAACTTTGGTAAATTGAAATTAAGGTTAAAACACATATTAGATAAATTTCTTAGGAATTATTGGAAAGTAAATCCATAAATATAAAATTTTCAAACCATGAATCTTAATTTAATAAAATAAATTAATATTAAATCTAAAAAATATAAAAAATTATGGAATTAGCCTAAATCATTATAATGAACACCAATGAATCTTAAAACATTATTGAAACTCACTGAAATCTCATTATCCCCAAAATGACCTTAATTAGGGATTAGATGAATTAATAAATTCAATTAATTAATGTGAACTTAAAAAAATCATAATAAATTAATCAAAACTCCTATCTAAATGAGTTCTCTATGGATTCATCTTCCATAGTAGATTTTAGCAAAATTAAAACCCCTTATTAGTTTTTTCTAATATAGGCTTAATTTAAGTTTTTTTGAAATAATTAAAATCTCATTTAGTCCAAAATTATACACATGATTAAGATGAAACTTTAGAAAACTTAAATTGGCAAGGAACTCCACTTGCCATATAAAATTTAAAGTCAAATGACCTCTTGATCAGAAGGTCTTGAATTTCTAATCACTATGCTAATTTAAATAAAATAATAAATAAAAAATTATAGAAATTATAAAAATCAATATAAATCATTTCCATTAACATCATAACACTTAAGAAAAATGTCATAATCTTTTGAAGTTAAGAAATTTAATTAATTATCAACTTAGGGTTTAATGAAATGATCAAGAATATAAAATTTAATCAATTCTTAAGTTATTAATTTGATAAATTCATAATAAATAAATTAATCAATTGAATTCAAAACTAATCAAGATTTGGATTTCAAACCTAACTATGAAATTCATTAATATGAAAATTCTTTAAATCCATTTAAATTAATGGATAACATAATTTCAAATAAAAATAAAAATGACTAATCAAAATAATTAAATATAAATAATCTAGAAAGTTAAAATTGTTTATGTTATGTTTGATGCCTAAAGTAGCCTAAGTTTTGTGGGTCATGATCGATAAACAAAATTCCACTTTATGAGATTAAACTAAATAATTTAATCAAATCAAACGATTTAGGTTGTTGGATTAAGATACTTAGGATAAACCATTTAAATGAATACAAAAGAGGTTGCTTAAGATACTTAGGATCTTTGTTTGACTATTTAGAATGGATGATAATGTCATTCCACTAGGATTTAGGATGTTGGATAAAATGGATTCCACTAAAAGTAGAATTTATTTTATTCTTTATTCTCGAAAACTTAAATTTCACATTAACATAAAATGAACTTAAAAATAAAAATAAAATCACAAATAAATCAAATTATTTAAATTGAAACCATCCAATGGTAAATTAAATAAATTTTGAAAAAAAACTAAATTCAAAGTAAATTAAAGCATAGTGCAATCATACCTCACAAGCCCCTATTTCACATACTAGATTGTTAGGTCTCCGGCCTTAGAGTTAGGTTAGGCCGATGGTCTATAATGTTTGTGATGTGAAATATTTTCTTATTTTATGTTGTAATATTTTAGACTGGATGGTTGGATTTTTCCCATAGTATATAGACATTCTTTTTTAACCCATTTTTATAGTTATGCTTATTGTAATATATATATATATATATATATATAATTCTCTTCAAATGCTTAAGTCCCTAATCCTTAATAATTGGGCTTGGAAAATAACTAATTCTAAGCTCATATGTTTGAAATATAAATTGTTGGTGTGATGTGTGTATTTCTTGACATCTATTTTGTAGGGATTAGGAATTTATTTTAATATTTCAAAATATAATTCAATCCTAGAATTAAGTTAGGATCTATGGGGTTTAGGAATAGCAATAGCGGACTTTATAAGTTGGTGGCCCTTTGTGAAACCCGTGAAGGTCTGAAGATGGTGACGATCCTGAAAGAAAAACATCATATATCAAACTTTTAGTTTTAGATAGGGCTATATAAGAGTAGGGCTTAATTTCCCATTTTCTGTCTCTTTCAAGGTGTATAGCGGTACCAGACTGCATTGGCCTATTTTGTTAATTAATTTGGCTTGATTTATTTTGGATGTGCAATAAAAATTGCCTACTTTTCTAGGTTTCTTTTTGTGGTGTGTTACTATGATGAAATGCTTGGAACGTTAAGCTTCTAAGAAAAATTAAATTTTCTATCCTACTAAACATAAATAACTTAAATATAAAATAAAGAAACTCATAACCTCACCATAAATAAAGCCCTAGGTATAACTTAAAAGATATTAGACTTTGTCAATCATAAGAGCATATTTGTGCTTCTTCAATTAGGTACTTCATCCAATGCATATAAGGGGGCATCTGACCTATGAAGATGGCCACTCTTTTTTGAGAAATGTGCTTTATTATTTTGATTTGGCCCATATTCATTTTCTAATTGCATTTCATTATAGGCATAAATTTACATACCTAAGGCCTTTAGATAAAATTATGTGTCAAAATATATAAAAATAAAACATTATTGCATTAGTTAGAAGCATAACACGATAATCATTAAACTTAAGGTTAAGGAGTGAGTTTAGGCTTTTAGCTTTCTTTCCTAAGCATAACAACCGAGCCATATTGCATACATAAAACTGGAATCATGGTTTTAAATCACTCATAAGGTGTTAGGTGGTAACCCCTTTAAAGCAAGAAATAAGTCCATGAGAGCTAAGATAGGTTTATTTTCTCAAGTGAGAAGAAAAATTGATAATTCCCAAATTCATTAAATTAGACTAGGTTGAACTTCTATCTTATGTCAAAAGTGCTCTTAGACATAGGTTCTGAAGCATCCTATCGGAATAAGTCTTCAACTCCTAGGCATTTTTATAGTTTTGCGCTATTAGAATATAAGTCCTAAATTTCTAATAAAATATCAACTCAAATCTTAATAACTTCAATTTCAAAAATGTAAAGCCCAATGATAAATAGTTGAAATGCTTACTAAGTATTCTAGTATCAAAGACAATTTTCTACTTATTCTCGATAAGCTTCTAGAATGAAATCTTCCTTCTTGGAACATTTTTCTTTGAATTTCTAAATTAACAATTCTTTTTAAGCCAAGCTTTGAAATCCATAAGAATAAAAATTTATTTCTTTAATAGAGAGTATTCTTAAGAAGAGATCCTTCTTTCATAAGATGTAATTAACTGTAAGGGCTTGCCCATATAGGGAATTGCAAACCTTGCAATAAAATAAACCTGTTCTACCTCTCCATATAGTTTAAGGGAAAAATCTTTAGTATGTCGAAGACCCATCAGCTTTAGGAGTTCTTATTAAGTAATTGAATTCATTATAGGGTAATATATTTATCTATCAAGATAATATATTTATCTTTAGAGATAATATATTTATCTCTTAATGATGTATTTAATTACCAAAATAAGTACCCCAAGATCTGCATAGTGTTCCAAATAAAATTCCCACAAGCACCATTAGATGCCCAGATGTCTGAATAGAGTGGTGAGAGAGGATTAATTACTACATCAGAGAGAGTTTTGTATAATAAGGATGGAGAGTCTAGGCCCTACGTCCTTTTATCTTTATGTACTTATTTTAAGAATATGAATAAAAAGTCTATCACAAAAAGCATTTCTTATGTTTTTACCATCTTTGATGATTATGTGATGAATGAAAAATAGAAGAAAGAAAATATAAAATAACCTTCTTATAATGATTGTGTTATACTTTATGAAACACGTCATAAAATAATAGTTTTATGGCTGATTTGCTAGGAAATTTTGTTAACATACAAGTAGAATTCTCAGATTCTACCCAATCTTGGAAAAGAATATCAGTGACAAAGATAGGTCGACATGACCCCTACTTTTGATTTAGGAGATATTATTGAAGTCAATCTCCACAAATGGAAGGTACTTCCACCTCACCTTCCTCCTTTGAGGACAAAAGTGAACAAATTGTTGACCAATGTGTAGAACCCTTACAAAAAGATCTAGTAGTTTAGCTAGCTATTTCCAAGCTTAACAATAATGTATTAGCCCATCTTAGGAAGCTACCTATTAGGCTAAGCATTTATGATGCCCTTATTTTGTTTAATGAAATGAGGGAATCTTTAGTTCAAGCATTACTTAACTAAGAGACATGCTTGACATAACTAGTAGCAACTTCCTTAGATGAGGCTTACTATTTTAAAGAAGTCCTTAGAGTAGCTTTCTTTGATGAAGATTTGCTTCTATGGACCATTGACCATAATTGGACCTTTTACATTTCAGTCAAGGTGGAAAATTTCAGACTATCTAGAATTCTCATTGATCCTGACACTTCAATCAACATCATCAATTCCAAAACATTGTCATTAATGAAGATCACACATGAAGACATAGTTCTGACAAGGTGTTATTAAGGGGGTTTAATGAATTAGGATAAAAGAATTCTAATTAAATCACTATATTATTAGAAATAGATGGATTAAAAATTGAAACAAAATTTCATATTATTGATTTAGAGACATCTTTTAATGCTCACTTAGGTAGGCCATGGATACATGAATACAAAATGGTTCCTTTAACACTCCACCAATGTATTAAATACACAAGTGACAGAGTGGAATATACTATAAAAGGTGATATACAACCATTTTCTATTTCTGAAATTGAGCTCTATGAAGATGCTACTTATTACATGCGTAAAAGGCAAATGCTTGATTCTATAAAATCTAGTATTTTCAAGGCATCCAAAAAAATAAAAGAAGATATCAAAATAAATAAAAAAAAAAAAAGAAGAAAAGGAGGAAAAAAAGAAAAAAAGAAAAAAGGAGGAAAAAAAGAAAAAAAAAAAAAAGAACCTCCTATAATCCAGATTAATTTGTAATCTAGCTTTGATGAAAATTCCATTCAAAAGAATGCCTTAATAAAGTTTGAGATTTTATTAGAAATAGATAGTGATGAAGAGTAGATTTGAGTATCTAATGATAATCCTGAACTATCTACTTATGAAAAATGAAAAGGTATATTGACACTTTGACTTTGACTCGATTGTCTCAACATATAATTACATAGTTAGAAGTTAAAGTAGCCTCTAACCTTTCGGGAGAGGTTGGAAAGTTGTCAAAGTTTAATTATATACCTAAATATTAAAGCTCAGAAGTAGATGTAAAGCCTAAAGACTCATCTTTCAACAAAATAATAGAACATCTTTTTGACTGGTATCCTAATTGTGTTAAGAATGTATTGAAAATGGTTTGATTCCTTATATATGGTCTAAGGGTATAGCCCAATCCATAAAATATTTATGGGATTCAAATGTTGACCTCACTTTTGGAGTGAGGACTCATCCTTCCCATCTTTGACTTAGGAATCTTCTAAGAACTAGGATTTCCTTAGTCATAAGACACTTCTAATGATTAAGGGAATACCAAACCCAAGCCTAGAGACTTAGGAAGGTATACCTCAAGCATAGGCTATACCTTAGGACAAATAATTTCTACTTATCCTATGGCCTAAACCAGAACTAATGCTTATCCACTCATCCAAAGCCAACCTCAAGCCAACACGACCAACCTCAATTTGATTTTGTTTTATATCCAAGCTTCAAGCCAAATTAACTTAACCCCCAACCTAAATCAGTTCCACCATCATCCTATGATCCCATGATCCAAGTTTGTTTAATTGATTTTCACAAAGGCACTCCAACCATTCAATACTCTATTTCAAACCCTTCCAACACTTATAATAAAACCAATTAAACTAAATGAACCCAATTAACCCAAGTTAGCCCATTTGACCCAAAAGGTCTAAATGAGCCAAAATCCAATAAAACCCAAATCAATTGCAATCGAAGCCATCAATCAACCTAAAATCCATTATTGAACTCTTCTCAACACCCAATTCTATTTAACTCAACCCAATCAACCTATATGGTCTACTTTCCCAAAGTGTCCTAAATAACCAAATTGACTCAAACTTCATTCCCACCTAAATTGGATTGAATCAACCCATCCAATCTTCTATGGTGATTGTTGATCATCTTTGATTGACCAATTATAATCAATAGGTCAAACCAAACCAATTTGATCACTAGATCTAAGTTGACCCAATTACCCATATGGACCAAAATGAGCCAAATCTTATTCCAACCTTAATTGATTGAAATCAATGACTCCCATAAATCATAAATTGAGTATTGAACTTGACTCAACCACCAATTGATCCTAACCAAGACAATTTGGCCTCTTGACCCAAGTTGACTTAATTTGACCTGAAGAGCCAAATTGACTCAAATCAAATTCTCAGCCCAATTGATTGAAACCAATACCTCTAATCAATCATAAATCAATTATTGAACATGATCCAATCTTAAATTGAATCCAATTTGATCAAACCAACATAATCGACCCATTTAGCCCAAATTGACCTAAAGGGTCAAATTAAACTAAATCATTCCCAAATCTAAATTAATTTAAACTGGCACCTATAATCACTCTCAAATGATCAATTGAACCTAAACCAACCCTCCACCCAAGCAAATTTGGTCAATTTGATCAAATTGGTCAACTTAACTCATTTGACCCAAATGAACCCATATTAGCCAAAATCAAATCCACTTCAAATTAAACCAAACCAATAGAACCAATACATTCCAAATGATCATTTGAACACACCTAAACCCTGGGGTTAAATTTGACCAATTGGTCAAACTAGCCTAATTGAAACCCATTTGACCCAAACCCATCCAAACTTAGTCCAAACCCAACCAAACTTGGCATGACTCATCCTTGGGTCACCATGCATGAGCCCAAGTAGCCCCATGGTGAACCCAGTTTAGATCAAAACCCTTGAATCGCCTACCAAAATAGGACAAAATCCCCATTTGGATGGTCTCACCTACTCCCCAAGCCATGGCAGCCACCCTTAGCTCATTTTAGACACTAGAACTACTGTCCCAACTTAACCTAAGGTTATTGGGTTCAGCCTTGGATAAGGGTGAACTCACCCTTGGCTCCCCATTAGTTCACTTGGAGGAGGAGGTACACCAATGCCAGTCGCCACTACCTCAGCCTCTCAAGCTCCTCCACCTTAGCAGTCCACTACCATCTTTGGCCACCTACCCTGGCCAGACGATTGCTAAAGGATGAGCCAATCTCAGCCTTTATTTTACTTGGAGAGGAGAGTATACTCATTCTCATCCATTCAAACATCACTCAGAGCTTCCTCGGAGTGTTCCAAGCAATCCTAAAGCTTTTCTCGATCCTCTAATGTACCCCATCGCCTGAGGCCAACCACCATTAAAAATTGAGAGCACCATCCATCTAACCTCACCTAAACTCCACCAAACCCAAATTAAGATTTATTCATATGGCTTAGGAAGGTTCTTGACTTGACTTGATTTAGTTTGATTTAGTTTTGATTTAGTTTTGATCATTTGAATGTAGATTTGATTTATATTTGAGAAGATAATTGATGGAATAATTGATCCATGAGAGGATCAATTAAGTTTGACTTGATTTCAATGGGATTTTGGCTAAGCTCATAAAAGTGGATCACATGGATTAGATAAGATTTGGCATGCCCACACCTTCCCCTCACTCGGTGAGTCAAAATGAATTGATCCTCGATCGATTTGATCAGAAAAAGCACTCCAAGACCATCTTTGGTGAGCTTAGCGGTAGTGCTTGGTCCATAGAGTCATCGACGGAAGGCTGCTCGAGTTCTTGTCAACAAGGATTCATCTCTTCAAGAGGAAGCTCCCTCAGTCAACGGACCACCAGTCTTTAGCTCTAGTGAGATAAAACTCCGGCAAACCATAGAAAGTCTATTACGTGTTAGTTTTTTGTGAAGCAAAGTATGAATGCATGCAATTTTCACCATAAGATCTCCTTAGATATCCTCTCCGCTCATTTTAGAGTCGATACTGACATCACACGAGCTCCGATGAGCCATGATCAAGCGGTGAAAGGTGGACAGTGTCCATTTTTCGGTGCTCGGGGGATGACGGATCATCGGTCATCCATTCTGCATGATTAGAATGGACGGGCATGATTTAATCAGATAGATTTTTTTAATTTAATCCAATAGGAACCACAAGATTAATCTCAACCATCGAATCTAAGATTGGACGACGAGAATGAAATCACATCCACCGCCACTAACTCAGCTACCGTTAGACATTTTAAATAACCTACCTCATGGAGCCATGAAAAGCGCTGCAGCGTCAGCTCCCACGTGGCGCCGATGGTTTAGAGGATTAATTAGGTGATTAAAATGTCATTAAATAGCCAGAACTTTAAAATTCATAACTAATTGTAGAAAAATCCAAAAAATATAAATAACCATTTTGGAAAGGTAAATAAAGGAGAATTTAATAAAAATAAAATCACCAATGTTTCATTAATGAACAGTGTTTAATTAAAATTTGAAGTTTAGACTAATTACCCTAATTAAGGCTTAATTACTTGGCTAATTAGTCCCAAATTTGGTGGGTCAATTCTATGGGATGTCTTATGCATCCCATAATTTTCTTGGGATTTATTGGCTATATAATTTGTAGAATTTAAAATTTTAATCCTAATTACCCTCCTTAATTAATTTTATGATTATTAAAATTACTAAACAATAAAATTTAAATGGGTAATCATGGTTAATCACTGTTAATAGTGGGAATAATTAGGGAAAATAATTAGGACCTCCTTCCTAGTTATTTTCCTAATTACATTTCCTTAGGAGGGTTAATTAATTCATTGCTTAATTAAGGTTAATTAAGTAAATTAATGGTAAAATTAAATCAATTTAAAATGAAAATTAGATCCGATAATTCAAATTGAATTCATGGGTTCTTCTTTATGTGTTTAGAACCTTAAAGAAATATGGTTAACCCATGGTGTGAATCTTCTAAAACCATATAATCTTCTTAATTTAGAATTTCTTCTTCATTGGAGGCTCATGATTAAGTAGTTAATTAAATTAAAGAGGTTTAGGAAGGGGAAATTAAATTAATTGCTTAATGATTTGAACTTAATCAATCCATAAAATTCACTTAATTATTATTCCTTAAATACATTAAGCCACTAACATGGGATGGGATAAAAGAACAAATATTATATCTCCTCTTTAAGATTTAATGATTCAAATCCAAAAATTAAAATTAATAACAACTTTGGTTAATCTTAAATAGTTTTATTAGACTTAATTGTCCTTAGAGTTAATGTGATTGATTGTATCATGTGGAAATATTTAAGTATTCCTTTTCAATCATTATAAATTTGTATGCCATTTGTGTCATGGGTCCATATCGTTCAAATAAAAGAATCAAATAAATATGGTTATATATATGTAAGTTGCATGTGTTGAATTTATCCTATCATATGGCATGACTATTATCACTAATAAATTGCAAATTATTTTCAAACTTTATAAGTTAATGATGAATATTTAAAGTGATGTTGGTTATGAATAGCCTATGTGACTTGCATTTGCTTATAGTTTAAACATGTTAAAGTGTTATTCTATTTTAATGATTCATGTGTATGTTCACATGTGTTTGAATGTTAGTAAGTATATAGCCTAGATATCCTGAGAATACAAGGCTTTAAGTAGCCTCAAGGTCTTAAATTATCTCACTTCCCTAGTTTAACAATGACACATACTTACTTAATTTCATTCATATGTAGACATGCATTAGACTTTAGATAGGGCTTTACTTTACATGAGTATATAATTTGCAAATATGCAAGCTTTTGCATGATTCTCATTCTTATGTTTATGTATACATTTATGTGTATTTAAGATAGAAAGTATATAGTATGGACATCTCGGGAACACGAGGCTTTAAATAGCCCCAAGGAGGTCTTAGATTACCTCACTTCCCTATTTAATAATGGCACGTACTTGCTTAAATCTCTAATACATGTGTATGTATACTTAGCTAAGGAATGGAATCCCTCATTTCTACCAAAATATATATGCATTCACAATCATCTAAGTGTGCCAAAAATATATTGCATGTATAGGTAAGTTAAGTTCAAAATCATATGCATGTTATTGATGATGAAAAGAAATGATGTAACATTATCCATGTGATAGTAATTCAATTTCATTAATCTTAAGATGTCTTTCATTATTGAATACGACTCTTTAAGATTGACCCAAATTTAGGATTAATAAAATATATAATAAATCATTAACTTAAAGAAACCAAAAATCATAATAACATGCCTTTAGGAAATGACTTAGGGTAGGGATGAAGAAGGTCAAATCTCTTTCCTCTCTTTATAACAATTAGATGCTAAGTAAATATTAATTCAAACAAAAGAAAATACAAAATAAAATTCACCAATCCTTTTAATAACTTGAAGTGAAACCTCCCCAAATGTTTAACTTAAAAAATTTCAAACCTTAGATAATCATAATTCTAAAGCTTAGTTAAGACATACCACACTAAGCCTAAGCACAGACATTAGAATACTAAGTCACCACTTCTAGCTCTAAGTTAGGATGGTGTATGTGATGATGTAGTTTTTTTTATGATCTAATATTTTAGAGGATGTTAGGATTACTTATGCATAGATTGAATGTTAGGTGCTATTAACCTAATGATGTTTTTATAGGGGATTATGCTAAAGGGGATGCTGAAATACTAAATAAATATAAATGCTTATGCCCTTTTGCATAATTCACATTAGGATAGGTGGGCTTAGTTACCCATGTGCAGGGTGCTAAGTCGAAAATTATGAAATATTACTGCTTAGTTTGTTTGGTTGTTTAGCTAACATTTATTTTATAGGTGCAGTTAGATTTTATTTTTCATAAACAATATAATTTTGTAATAAGAATTAGGCTTAGTGCTATGGGATTTAGGATGAGTAGTGGCAAGAAGGCATGAACCTGGGAGGTCCTGTGAAGCCTGGAGCCAAACCAAATCAAAAATGGAGGAAAGAAAAGAAAGGAATGAAGACCCCATAGCATTTATTTTAATTGTAATTATAATATTTTGTTGTAATCCGGGTTGTATAAGGGTAGAGCTCGACTACAAAACTTCTTCTATTTTTTGGTGTGTACGGTACTTGGCTACATTGGCCTTTTATTATTTCATGAAATTTATAAATGATTGATTGTTGTGTTTATCTTGCATAATAGAAATGCCATGATTTTCATAGGTTTCTTAAAGCTTGATGATTGAATGTGTGGCTCGGATGTAGTAGGCTCTTTAAGATAAAACTAATTTTTCTACCCCCATTAAATAAATCATAACTAAATTTTAAAATAAATCATAATCTCACTTTAAAGCTTAGGTTATAATCAAGATAATTTAAATATTTAGCAACCCATTAGCTGAATGTTGTATGTAACAATAATCATGCATATCATCTTATTTCGCTCTTGACTATGGAGGTTCTCCACTCTTGCACGATAGGGGAATGCTTGACTGAGGCATCCCTTATAGTGGAGAACACCTCCTCCCACTGAGTTAGCCAATAATCTAATTTCATCATGCATATATGCATAATTTTCTTAAGCCTTTGTCCAAAAGATTGTGTCAAAAATGATATAAAGAATTACTAAATTTTGCCCTAAGTCTAAGTCATGTCTTCATGTCAGTCATGATCTAGTCTTTTAGGGAGTGATTTTAAGACTATAATCTCCTTCCTAATTAAATAAAATCATAGCTATCTTGCATTTACATAAGACTGGCCTACATGGTTTTGAAGTGTAGGAAGTTTTAGCTGGCAGCCACTCCAGGAGGTTGTAAGTCCAGAAGAGTCAGGATGGGTTTGCCCTCTCTTATGGAGGTAAACCCTTATGTCCCATTTTTTGATTAAATTTAGGTTGTTCTCTTAGCTTATGCTAAAGCATCCTAGATTGAAGATCTGAGGCTACTTATTTCCTTCAGGCTATAAGTAGAAGTCCTTACCTCTTAGGAATTTCCACAATCTTGTGTTGATGGACTATAAGCCCTAGCATTCTAATAAACTTTTGACTCAAATTAAAATAATTCTCTCTTTAAAATACATAAGCCTCACTATAGGGTAGATTGGGTGAGCTCACTAGGTTTCTTAGTATCATGAGTGCTCCTACTTGAATTCTTTTGGGATCTAAAAATAAGTCTTCCAAATTGAACTTTCCCACTTGATTTTTCCAAAAATACCTAATCCTTTGATAGTCTAACATTGAAATCCTTGGAGATATTTATTGACTATTTTAATTGAGAGTATTCATGAGAAATTCCTATTTCTTAGGATATAATTAACTATGGAAGCTTACTTCCATAGAGAACTAAAGAACCCAACATAGAATAAACCCTACTTTACTTTTCCATGTAAGCTAGGGGAAAGATCTCTGGTATAAAAAAGACTCATCTGCCTTAGGAGTCTTTATTAAGTGATTAGGTCCATTATAGGGTGATGCTTCCATCTTTCAAGATGATACATCATACTTTAATGTCGTACTTGATCACTTTAATAAGTATCCCCTAAGATCTGTGTGGTGTCCCACATGACTCCAAATTAAAAGACCATAACTAAATATTAAAAAATTAAAATCCAAGGTTGCTATTGGGTTTGGTACCATTGGACCTTTGAATAATGGTGGATATTATTTAATGATATGTAATCATATAAAGTCTAATCAGCTTTTTGAGAGTTCATCCAATCCTTTGGATGAATTTTATCTTGAAACATCAAAAATTCTAGATGATTACTTAATTCAAAATGCACCCTAGAACTTAAAGAAGAAATAAAATCCACCATTGACAATATAAAGGAGATCAACTTATGAACTGAGGAATACCAACTATCAACTTTAATTAGTTTTCTATTAGGTCCAAAAGATTCTGATGAGTTGATTACCTTTTGAATATAAAGATTATTTTTTGTGGAATTATCATGAAATTAAAGATTAAATGTGCCTGCATTATTTAGATAAAGATTATTAGACCAATGACTAACATGCCTTATTCATTAATCAATAATGTGTTATATCAGTAGTCATTTGATCAAATGTGGTTGTGTTGCTTAGATAAACAAGAAGCCTAAAAGATCATGTCTGAAGTACATTCTAGATTGTGTGCCACTGACCAATCCAAACCTAAGATGAAATTAAAGATTGAAAGACTTAGGTATTATTGGCCTTTGATGTTGAATGAAAAATTTACATCATTACCATCAATGCCAAATACATGGTGTGGTTTTACATCAACCACCTAATATATTGCATCTAATGATTTCTTCTTAGCCCTTTGAGAGTTTGGAAACTAACACCGTAGGGTCCATTGTTTCACCTTCATGAAAAGGGCATTATTTTATATTGGTTGTAATTGATTACTTTTCTAAGTGGGTTGAGGCAATTCTATTTAGAGAAGTTAAAGCATACAATGTACTTAAACTCTTTTAGGTGAATGTTGTATAATGGTTTGGCATTCCTTATTAAATCATACAAGATAGTGGCCTAATATTTAAATCCACTAAAATAAATAATTTCATGGATAAACATAACATAGATTGGAGATATTTGATCATTTATTACCCTAGCGAAAATGGATTAACCAAGGATGCTAATAAAAGACTTGGATATTGAGAAAAGTTCTTGATGAAAGTAAGCATTAGTGGTATGAAGAGTTGGTTGGAGCCTTATGGGCCTATTAGACCACATACAGGACACCAACTCAATCTACACCATATGCTTTGGTTTATCGAACTAAAGCTATTTTTCCATTAGAAGTTCAACTAAGTTCTTTAAGGATCATAGTCAACAACCAAATCAAAATAGATCAAAACCATAAACTTCAACTAGAAGAACTTCCAAGTCTTAAAGGAAGATGCTTGAGAGTGCAAAAAGACCTTAAACTTTACCGATCATGTAAGGTTCAAGCTCATGATAAATTGGTTCATCTTAGAAATTTCCAAGTAGAAGACTTGATCTTGGATCTTAGAGGCAAATTGCAGCTCATCATAGGATAGGCAAAAAAATTGAGCCAAAATAGGACGGACCATTCATTGTAGAGAAAGTCTACCAAGGAAGTTCTTATCAGTTGATAACTTGTAATAGTGAACATCTAATACTACCTATTAATGGATGTTACCTAAAAAGGTATTATGTATGAATTATATTCCAATTCTAAAGATGATCAATAAAGCTATGTTTGATAATTTTTTATTGCTGCAATTTATTTGGGTCTAGGGATTAATCTTTTGTGAAACAAATAAATTCATTTTAGGCTAAATTTTGGTTACAATATTGCTTTGCGTAAATAGAATGGATTCCTTCAATGATATCTTTTATATCTATTAGAAATGAATTTAAGCTGCTAATGGCACCATTTCAGTAGACTGTCTAGATTAAGATTATATCACCAAGACCCCTTTCCTACAAGTCAAAATTTGAGGATTAGGATTAAGTCATCAAGACCCCTTTCCTCACTTTAGCTATTTAAGTTAGAATCAATCCATTGAAGGCCCCTTTTTAATAGCTAACCAAAAAGAGTAAATCCCTTAGTAGGCATCCTTTTTAAAAGGCAAGCATAAGATTAAGTCACCAAGACCCCTCTTATCAAATAGACTATCTAGGTTAGGATTAAGTCACCAAGATCTCATTCTTACTAGTCAAAATACAAGAATAGGATTAAGTAATTATGACCCCTTTTCTTTTCAAGTTATTTAGGTTAGAATTAAGCCATTGAAGGCCCCATCATATTAGCTGAATCTTGCTATATTAGGATTTAAGTCCTTGTGACCCCTTTTTAGTTCAAACTAAAAGACATTTAGGGATGGAAATAAGACACACCAAATCCCCATTATTATAGACTATTTAGGTTAAGAACTAAGTCCATGCAACTCCTTATTATTCAAAATATCAAGAATTAGGAACTAAGACATTAAAGGCCCATTTCCTTAGTCTAGCTAATTAGGTCAGAATTAAGTCATTGAAGGCCCCTTCCTAATATCTAACCAAACATGAGTTAGACCCCAAATGGCATCCTTTCTGGTTCAAATCCTTATTGTCTAGCTAGGAATAAGTCCTTTAGTGGCATCTTCTCCAACAACCATCCCTAGATAGGAGTAAGTATCAATAGTGACATCCTTTCTAGGAGAAAAAAACTTAAGATCTAATCTATCTCATTGTAATACTTATAGATTCTCTCTTTAAGTTGGTTAGTTATTTAGGCTACCCATTGGCTAATCTCAGCTAGAAAGATATGAGTCCCCGTACTTTCTTCCTAGGCTAGCTATTGAAAACTAACATAAATCAAACTTTATTATAGTCATGATAAAAATAAGTCTCTCGTAGGTAAGTTTTTTGGCTATCACAAATATGTTAGGACTATATTCCTTGGTGAGCCTTATCCTAATGACATCTTTATTCTTCTTAGAGACTAGTGAATCTAGCTTCTACTAG
This sequence comes from Cymbidium sinense, assembly GCA_021442155.1. Taxonomy (NCBI): domain Eukaryota; kingdom Viridiplantae; phylum Streptophyta; class Magnoliopsida; order Asparagales; family Orchidaceae; genus Cymbidium; species Cymbidium sinense. The sequence goes on along the minus strand of CM038231.1, from coordinate 57,696,789 downwards.
GAATGATTTTTTTTTAAATCAAAATAACTTAAAGCATGTTTATGTCTAACATTCACAATCAAATTTGAATAAAATTTCAAATCAAAACCAAAGGTAATCCAAAACTCAAATTTTAAAACAAAATGTAAACCTTTGCAAGCATTAATTCTTATAGTCTTTATACGATATGTTGACTAGCTCAGTCCACCACACATATTGGCCCATTTGTTGACCTCATTTCTAGATGAGGTACACATCATCTTTAATTTTAGTGATTAAGATCCTTAATCTTAGATTAGGAGCATCCTAATTAGGCACTTAGTGACTAGGTATGTAACCAAATCAAAACCAAAGAATAAATTAAATCAAAAATATATCTAAAATAAATAAAATTTATAATTAAATTTGAAATCAAAACTAAATTTAAACACAAATCAAACTCAATGCCCTAAAATGAAAGATTAAGTCTTCCTAATCAATTTTTCTAGGATTTGACCTGACCTAATTAGACCAAGTGAACCTAGTTAGACCTAAAAATTTAATAGAAATCCATGTCAAACACATTTGCAGTAAAAATTAAATCCAATTGAGCTTAGATTGAAGTAGTTGGGATGGTTGATCTAATTGATCTATTTAAGCTCAAAATCACCAAAGTCCAAGATAATTCAAATAAAATAAAATAAAGTAAAAGTATAGAATCAATGCATAAACATAAATGAACCTATGAATAAATCCAGATGATGTTTACGGTGGAAAATCAAGTAATTTGACCTAGAATTGGCCCATGTGAGCCCCACCAAGTCAAAAGCCAACTCACCAAAATTTGACTAAATTGAGTCATCAGAAGGGCTTAAAATCATAATTAAACATAATCCAACTCTTCTTTGGGTTTAGTTTGACTAATTTGGTTATTTAACCATAATAAATCAACCTTAATTCATTAAGCCCAAATCTAGTCAAAATGAGTCAAAATAAAAATTAAATCAAATTAATTGGATATAATTGCTCCAAATCATCTTAACCACTTATTAAAAAATGATTAGAGTCTAAACACAGTTTGATTGAGTCAAATTGGCCATTTGACTCAATTGAACCCAAATTAACCTACTTAGATCCAAATGGGACAATTTAGGTTAAAATTAAAATCTAACTTGAATTAAATAAAAGTCAATTATCCAAAATCATCATAAATGACCAAATGAACACAATTAAATTTAAACTAAAACCTTAAAATGACCGAATAGGCTAGGAGATCCAATTTCACCAATTTAGGTCAAATAGGTCAAACTAGCCTAAATCATATCAAACCTCCACATGATATGGATCAGAAAATCATTTTATGAATAATTAAAAATTATAACCCAAGACTAAAGACAATAAAAAATAAAATTAACTTAAATCAATTTAATAAAAGCTAAACCCAAATTACATGAATTCAAACTCTTAAACTAAATCCAATCCAAATGGACTTAACCCAACCCTTAATCCACCTTAGATGGGTTGACTTGGGAAGTCAATTATCCATTTAAAGAAGGCCATGTGAAGTGGAATTACAAGAGGTGAGTTGTAGTCATGGTAGGAAAGAAAAGAAAAACCCATGCATATGATTCCAAACCATTCTATCTTCTCGCCATCCCATAACCCATTTAGATCGACCTATGACTCATTTAGCATCTGATTTAGATAAGAGGCAACAACCATTAGTTGTCCATAGGGTGATGATGTGGCTTTGGGAGAAGCAAGGTGGAACCCATGGGTGCCAAGCATGGCTGACCCACCTTATCCCTCCAAACCCCACTCATACTTACTGCCTTACCCCCCAAAAGATTAAAACACATGCTTTGACCTTCCCACTACCTTCCCTGCCAACATTGGATTACAACTCCAATGGCTGGCCAACCCCTGCCATTTCCAAAAATAAAAAACCCCATGACCAACTATAATTAAAATCTAAAGCTCATGCCAAAAGCTTCGTGACGTAAAGTACATCAAAAATGAACCTCCCCCCTCCTCCCAAACCTCTCTAATCATTCCCCACATTGAGCTACTGTGAGTTTCGGTGAACATTCACCTCTAATCAATTTAGAAGGAGGCAAGATGTGTTTCCTACTCCAAAATATTCTCCCAACCTCCTCAAGTTTTTCAAAACTCAAATCGCCACCAAGACCCAACGCTAGAGAGGTATGGCCAAAACTAACCCTTCTTTGATTTCATATTAGCCATTTGTGAAGCAAACTTGGTCTTGAGCAAGATCAAGCCATGTAGATCCCTTCTAAATCACTCCTCAATTATTTTGCAATTAAAATCCACATTTTGTTATGTAGATTGTCGGTGATTAGCCCTAAAAATTTGATGGTGCTCAGACACTACCACGAATGAAGGAGATGAATTCACAATTATCTATTCATTTTATTTATAATGGACAGTTGTGATATAGTAGAACCAAATGATTTAATCACTTAAGACAACTATGGGTTGATTCTAATCGGATAGTGCCGATAAAACATGTCCTCACTGCCATTTTAATGCGAGATCCACATAGACCCCTTGTGCCACAATCATACGACGGCACACTTAAAGCGATGCCTAATTAACGCCTCATAGTGCTAACTAATTTAAATGAGAAAATTTAGGTTTTTTGAATTTAAAATATATAGAAAATTTCTAAAACCATTAAAAATTTATAGAAATTAAAATATTAATCCAAAAAAGAATACAAATAAAAGCCCTATAGATTCATCTCAATCAGAGGAATCCATTAAACTTAAAATCCTCAATTTTTTGGATAAATTTAAACAAATTTGAGTTTAATTAAAATTAATTAAATCCTAATTAAGCCCAAAATATTAATCTACTTAATTTGAAACTTTAGGAGATTGAAACTAAGCTTGAAACACACCTTAGATAAAAGTTTGGGGAATTATTAATTATTGAATTGAAAAATATGAACTTTTCATCTCTTCCCCATTACATAATAAAATAAATTAAAAATAATTCAAGAAAATTAGGAAAAATTATGGAATCAGTTTGCAACATCAAAATATACATAAATAAACTTGAGAAAAATTTTAAGCTCATTGAAACCTATTAATGTTCAAAATGATATAATTAGGTAGTTAAATGAATTAATTAATTCATTTAATTGATTTGATCTTTAAAAAATCATAATAAATTAACCAAAAATCTAAAAAATCCAAATCAATTCACTCTGGATTCATCTTTTAGAGATAAATAAAGAAAAATGAAAATCCATAAATAATTCTCAATAATTTAGTATTAATTAAAGTTTTATTGAAAACACTAAAACCCTAATGAACCCCAAATACACCTTTGATTAAGATGAAATTTAAGGAAAATGAGATTGTCAAGGAACCCCACATGCCATAAAAGTTGAAAGAAAACTGACTTTTGGATCACAAGTTATTAAATTTCCAACTTCTAGGTCAATTTAAATAAAATAATTAATAAAAAAATTACAAAAATTATAAAAATTAAAGGAATTAACTAAAGACATTTTAAACAACATTAGATGATCTTAGGAAAATTTCCTAACTCTTTGAAGTTGAGCAATCTAATTAATCATACATTTAGGGTTCATGGAATGTTTAAGAATATGAAATTAAGCAAACCTTAGATTATTAAACTTATAAATTTATATTAAATCAAATAATCAATCAAAATTCAAAATTAATCAGTCTCTGAATTCCATGTCTAAAATTGAAATCATTTTAAATCCACTTTACATTAAATGAAAGATATTAGTTATAAATAAACATAATTAATTAAATCATTTAATTTAAATAACTTAAAAGCTCAAGATGGCCTAGACTAGGCTTGGGACCTTTAATATTCTACTTCTTTAGTTCTCTTAGGCTAAGGTCAATAATTACATATAATAGACAAAATTTCATCATAGGAAGTTCAATTAAAAAATAAACCTTTAATCATAAAACATTCTTTAGATCAACTTATGAGTTGAATAACTAAATTAATAAGGACCCAAAATCATGAACATAAATAAAAGAAAGTATCTACATAATGAAATTAAAAGATCTTTCAATCAAGTTTAAATTGAGATTAAAGTTTAAACCTTAATTTAAATAAACCAAGTTAGCTAACTTAAAACACTTAACAAATATTCACAATAACTAAGTATAAATGGAGTTGCTAATAAGTGAATGAGATCGTTCAAACCAAAAACCAAATATAAATATGTGAAATTAAAAAATCACTTTTACTTTAAAATTAAATCAAAGTAAAGAAGTATAAAATTGAATATAAACCTAAATCATGAATGTTCATCTTAAACAATATTAAAAATAAATTAACCAACATAAAATGTAAACAAATTAATTGAAATAAAATTAAGAGATCAATTCAAATCAAACGATCATTAAATTAAAGTCAACATAAAAAAAATTAAACAACTGAATTCAATAAATCAAATAATGAAACTCTTAATTAAAACTTAAATAAGTGGGCCTTTCAAATTGTAATAAAAAATGAAAACTTTGTTAAGATATATTAATCAATTCAGATGAAACTTAGATGAAAAGAATAATTTTTTTAATTCTAAACAATATTTAAAATTAATTAAATAACATAAACACATGGGATTCAACATTTAAAGTAAACAATCAAGATAAATAAAATGATATATACTCAAATCTCAATTTAATCAAATAATCATCAATTAAATTAAACTTAATTTAACTAAATCAATCAAATAAACTCAAAGGGTTAATTAAGATATTTAGATTCTTAGTTAGACCCATATAATTGATCTTCATCTTAGGATGAAAATTTTATTATACTAGATTTAAGATGTTGAATAGAATGAGTTTTGTCCAAAGCAAGAACTTATTTTATTCTTCATTCTTTAACAATTAAACTTAACTTCAACACAAAAATATGCATAAAATTAAAATAAAATCATTTAAATTGAAAACATCCAAAGGTAAAATTCCACAATCCTTGAACTCAAATTGAAACTTAAACTTACAGAAATGCCTAGTATTATCATACCATACAAGCCCTTCCTTTCATAAACTAGATTGTTTGGTCACCAACTTTAGACTTAAGTAAGGATGATGATTTGTGATGCTTTGTGCTATGTAATGATGTTTTTCTTATTTT